>OX369273.1:12159296-12351683 GCA_947284805.1 Coleophora flavipennella
ACCTAAAGCACGGTTATAAAGTACCTCGATGTGTTTGACTATTAGTGGCATTTTTTCGACCGTTTCGTGATTCGCTAGACACTTTAAAGGGTTGGTGCCAGTTGGATGGCAGTCGTCAAGCCGTTGGGACCCCAAATTTAAACCTATGCTGCCGCTGTCTTACGGCGGTATTACGGCGGATTAATAAAAAATAATTATTTATTTATTCGTCTGCGGTTTTCATTAAAAACTAATCCGTTGTATAGTGTTGCTTGTGCCCTGATACCTGCACTCAGGAGGAGCTGAAGGACGCAACCAATAGCACGGTTAAGGTGGCTACATCATCATATCAGCCGAAAATCGTCCACTGCTGGACAAAGGCCTACCCGCATCCATCGGCTTCCCGCGGTCTTCACCAGGTCGTCATTCCACCGCGTGGGAGGCACGAGGAGATCCGCAGAAGAACTACAGTAACAGACATAGGTAGTTCACAGAATCGTAAAACTGAAGTGGCAGTGGGCAGGGCACATAGCTCGTAGAACAGATGACCCATGGGGTAGTAAAGTTCTCGATGGGCGACCGCGCAACGGAAAACCTAGCGTAGGTGGCTACATACTGGCAAAGTATATTAGTACTAACATACAGTATGGACACTTCCTGCCGCTGTCTAGATTGCGACCTCACCCCCTCCTCACCCAGATTGATACATATTGGTTACAGTTTGGTTGTCGAACGTATTTGGATTTCACTGCCATTTTGTTGTGTGAAGTGAAGTGTCCAGGGTGTGATACTGGGCAGGAGTGATATGACTTATCGTCGACACGATAGGAGAAGAAGAAGTGTTGCTTCCCTACTTTAAGCTACAAAATAAATCTACTACCATGACGTGTTGTTGTACCTTTTCACAGAAAGTATGTGTAATGCTGCTGTATAATTTATTTTACTATGTGAAATGCAACACTTTTTTTTTACAATTCTAACCTTTTTTACGAATGTCACAACACATGTCAACCACAATGATAAACCCATTTTATCACTCTCCAGAATTCACCAGATGGTAAGTCACGTTGATGGCAAAGATTTGTGCCCCAACATGGGGAACTGGCTATCTTTTCTTCATGCCGGATCAAATAAAAACTGTAACAATAATGTTTGGCGGCAAGGCTTAGATAATATAGTGGTAGCTAGCCAGGCGGGATTAGAAAATGCTATAACATTAAAACCAAACCAAATCGGGTTATTCCCCGAGGGCCCCGATTTCTAATAATCTCGATAAAGTCTATTATAAGGCAATCTTCCTTAAAAGTACCATCAGCAAGAAAAGTGTTAAACCACTTTTTTAATATGTAGGTATATTAAATAATTTATAAAATCCAATGCGAGTCCGTTAGGCCGTATCCAACAGATTTGCTTAATTTTATTTTAAATGAAAGGTATTGAAGCACGATTTTTTTCATCAAGCATTGGAAATCACCCCCCGAGCCGCTACCGGCTCGCGCACCGTGTTCCCTCTAGAATGCAATACGAGTCCAACCAGCCGTCCTATACAACCGATTTTCTCTTTTTTTTTAATTAATGCCCAGATTTGTCATCAAGCATAATCACACAACTTTCGCCCTTCTCGATATATGTATATATGAGATATATACTGAGTATATGTATATATGATACATACTCAAAAAAATAAATACATAAATAAATAAATACTCAATATATGTATATATGAGATTATTATATCAGCTCATATACGTCCCCACCGAGGGGCTGGAGCCTACCCTGAATCAGGGCGATTATGCCTGAAATAAAATAAATAAATAAAATTAAAAAAATAAATTATTATTATTATTATTTATTTATAAATATATATAAATCTAAAGCGAGTCTGTCCGTCCATTCTATCTAACATTCGTTAAAGGTTAGAATTGGTTAGCAAAATGGTGTTTATTTTTTATGAAAAGTATTAATGCATAGATTTGTGAACAGGCATTGAAAATCACTTTCGCCCTTTTCAAATAAAAAAAAAATAAAAAATAAAATCTATTTTGAGTCCGTCCGGCCATTCTATCAAACCGATTTGCTTATTTTTTTTTTAAATGAAAGGTACAAATTTGTCATAGCCTGATAGATTTGTCATCAAGCATTTAAAATTACCAAACTTTCGCTCTTCTTAAATTAGACTCAAACGCAATTTTCATAGCTTTTTTCTCAATATCTCCGTTTGTAATTTAAGTTCGCGGTTCGTTTTGGTCTATGAATACTCGATGAAGCGATTTCATTTATTTGAGTTATTGTATACTTAAATTAGAGCGGCGGTGGCGTAACGGCTAGGGCCGCCGCCTCCTGTCTGGGTCGAATTCTGCCACGTACCAATGTGATTTCGAATTTAGATTTTGTACGTTTATCCGACGCTTTTACGGTGAAGGAAAACAACGTGAGGAAACCTGCACACGCCTGCGGAGAAACTCGCAGGTTGTGTGTAAACTCGATCAACCCGCACTGGACCCGCGTGGTCGACTAAGGCCCGATCGCCCTAATTCAGGGTAGGATCGAGCCCCTCGGTGGGGACGTATATGAGCTGATATGATGATATTGAAATTGGTTGAAAAGTAAGGAAGCTAAGTGTAAACATTCAACGCGCACATTCTCGCACAGCATCGACGGCGAGCCGCTTGCGGGTCGCCCACCACACACCATCAATCGCACCTCGTCAACCGCGCACCTTCGAGGTCCATAATAAAAAAATGCTGTGAATCAGGACGGGTCCTGCTCGTACTTATTTAAATACTTGACTTACATTAAGTATTAGGAATAATTGATCAGATAAAAAATATAGAAAAATAATCGTTTATTTTACATAGTCTTTTGGAGTTATCACATAATTATCACAAAAATCAATTAGTACGGTCATTTGAGCATTTTAAATAGAAGCATTAAAAATGGTTACCTTAAAGCACTTTTTATGTCGACGGTACAAGTTGAAAACAATAGAAAAAGTAAGAAAAAAAATTTATCAAATTTATCGAAATCGGGGCTCTCCGCCAAATCTAACTAGGTTTGACCCCGCCAGGAATTGAACCCGCGACCGCCTTTTAAGTAGCAAATGAACTAAGCATAACGCAACGGAGGCGGTTAAAACTTATCAACATCAAAATATTTCATCAAAGCATTATCCTTTGTGAACAAAACAGCAATTTGAAAGAGACATTTACTTTGTGTTGGTACCTACATTGTGTCTATCAACGTGTTGGTACCTACATTGTGTCTATCAACGTATTGGTAAGTTATTGGGTCTGTGCTGTTTCTGACAGCCTGACGTATGATCCCTGGTTTCGCAAACAATATAAGTATTAAACGGTGAATGTTTAGGTATAATTGCTGTTATATCTTTTGTAACCGGTAAAGGAGGAAAAATCGGCCAAGTGCGAATCGGACTCTCGCAAAGTAGGGTTCCGTCACACCCTGGACACTTCATACAACGGGCCAGAAATGATATTTCAAAAAAGGAATGACGAAACAAAAAAAATGGCGGCGAAATCCTATAAGTTCGACTACCAAACTCTAACCAATCTGTAGATTGACGAGGGGGTGAGGTCGGATTCTAAAGAGCGGCAGGGAGTGTCCATACTGTATGTTAGTAATAATATATATAGGGTGACCTTAAATTAGTTCTTGATAGCAAAGGATATGAATGTACTCGTGATTACAAACAACTTTCCCATAGAAACTATATGTCGAATCAGAAAAAAATTTTAGGTCCTCGGTACATAACAAGTTATCAAATCGACAAAAATGTATGAAGGACCAGATATTTTTTTCATATTTGACATATAGTTTCTATGGGAAAGTTGTTTGTAATCACGAGTACATTCATATCCTTTGCTATCAAGAACTAATTTAAGGTCACCCTATATATACTTTAGTTCCGTAGCCTTAATAAAAATAAAAGTTTAAAAAACCTAAACACCGACTACAAAAAGAAATTCCCTCAAAAGTATGAAATAATATTTTTATAAACGAATACACGAAATTAACCAACAATAACGAAATCAAAGGTAGGTACGAATCAAATTATGGGCCTACAATTTTTTTTTGAGGATGGTGCCAGCTTCTTACCTATCAAATGTTTTAGATTCAATGGTTTTGCTGGCATCGACCTCAAACAAAATTTTAGACCCCTAATTTGTTGGTTTACCCGTACACAACTGCATGCATGCAGTGCAGTGCAGTGCATATTCAGAGTAACAATTCAGACCAGCACCTAACATTACCCAACCAGTGTTGGGTAGACCTAGGTACAGGTAAACGCCGAATACAAATTTATATTCGGACATTACCCAAATAGCTTGGGTAATCCTAAGTAAACCCGGGTAAACCTCGGTTTACTCTCTCTCATAGCATTACCCGTAACATATACACCTTGTTTTTCACACAAAAATCAAAAGCGTATTCAACATCAAAAACTAGTCCACTGAAACCTGTTACCCTGCCTCGGTACTTGACATAACCATTAACTATTACTTACCGGGAGCAAAAATCACAGCTGCAAAAATAATAACATTGATCCGTTATTTCTCAGGCTGGAAAACATAGCGTCCCAATAACTCTCGTTAACCATAAAATAGCTACGGCACGTGTGTTTGAGAACCGCTGGAGTCTGAATGGGCTAATAAACTGGCGCCATATGGCTTGACAAGCTTCGTTAGAACATATTCTTTTCCTATAGGTTTGTTGAGACACATAGACGGTAAGGATCGACAATAACTTTTCCTTTAGAAAATGTGTAATTGTGACGTATCTATGCGTGAAAACCAGAAAACCTACAGTACTCGCATATGATGTGTAACATGTGACAAAATACTTATGAAATTAATTAATTATCGGGTCGTACATTCACGGGCCGACCCTTCGAATAGTAGTATGTCATCTTTGCCTTTGCCATCACACTAGGCGGAATGGCTATGACAACCTTAGTTTTCGAGAATTTAAAAACGTTCGCATTTCCTGTTACACATTTCCGTCCCATTTCACGAAATCACTCCCACAAATTGCAGGAAAGCGAGAGCAAAGATGTTACACATCAATAAATATATATATTGTAATGTAAGTGTACAATGTGCGTGCCGCTTACTAAGAAACGGGTCCAGGTACGAACAAGGCAGTTGTACGGTGTGGTAGCCATTTATCCCCCATCCATTAAGGCATTAAGATTGGTCAAATGAAAACATTCAATTTAAATTATTGAAAGACTGTGTAAAATTATGACTATGGAAAAATATATAACACTTATAGTAATAGTAAATCGATTTAATTGAATACAATTTTAAAAATATTGCCACTTTTGATGTTAAAAAAATATACTGTAAAGTTTTTGGCATTAATTGAAAAACAAATAGTTAATGTTGAATGAAACCAACACACAAAATCGCTGGCTTTAAGACCTTTCATTTTAATTGAACACATTTTTTTTAAACTTATTTCAAAGTATAGAAAAGTAATAAAAACATGTAAAAATCGAGAATTGGGCGTTTGGTTTTAATGTAACAGCCGCGTTGAAGCCCGCATTGATTTGAACTTAAAATGAATAGACTTACGTTCAATATTATTTTAACACGTATCAACCTGCTCGGATTGAGACATCTTAAAGCCTTAAGAAGGTTCCTGTTTTTACCAGAAGAGAGTACTTTTGAAGAAATAAGAGCTGAAAGTTACACCCCCAAAAAATTTCTAGAACAGTCCGGAACATTTGAAATTATTCAAGAACATTCTAGATCATTGTGGAACATTCCAGTACACTTTCGAATGTTGTGGAATGTTCTGGAACATTGTGGACCATTCGAAACTTACTTTTATGGGTGAGGCTACCCATTGGTAGGGGTATAGGTATAAAGCAAGATCCATCGTGGGTTTCAAAGTATCATATCAACTCCCTGAGCGAAGCCGAGTACCCCAGGTAGTTAAACATAAAGTGTAAAGAAAGAAGCTTTTAAGGGGAATTCCCTTACTACCAATGTTAATGTAGCTAAACAACCGTTTTAATGAGAAGGGTTCACAGAAAATTGGCAAGTTCATTAAAAAAAATTGGAAAAGACTTTAGTTTCATGATTAAATTGCTAGGCTACGATTTGATTAACAGATAAAACAAGTGTTAGGAAATTAGCTTAATTGAGGGTTGATCCAAAAGTCTATGGACTATACCGCCGTCACTCTGTCCGTCCGTCCATCTGTCTCACAGGGCTGTATATTTTAAAACTTACTTTTAAACCTCTGCGAGGACAGTAAGTCGGTAACGCAGACTAGCTGATCCTCTGACCACGATGGTAATACCATGCCTGCCCTTCTCAGGGCCAGCTCAACTTTTGGACCAGTTGAATTATGATAGTTCAGTTTTTTAAAAGGCATGTAAATAAATAAAAATGGATAAATAACATTTTATAATCGTTAATTGAAATTATTACTTGTAACTTTTGATTGACGAGAGGAGAGAAGGTATTGTGATGGAAAAAAATCAATGTTGAGATTTTTAAGGGGATCGATTGTCTACTTCATCATCATCATATCAGTCGAAGGACGTCCACTGGACATAGGCCTCCCCCAAGGATTTCTACGACGACGGGTTCTGCGCTACCCGCATCCAGCTTTAATCCGCATCGATTGTCTTACCTTACATTAATAGAGTTTAAAAAGAAAAAAAATTAAGTGTTTGTGTGTGAGTGCGTCAGTCCGGTGCCCTAGTTCCCATAATACTGAACATATTGGGGAAAAATTTGGTTTTGAACAATATTAATTTTACATTTCCAGCTGTTTTATTTTCAATTTCTCCTATCATGATTTTTGGGGTTGTCATCTTAGTAAAAAAAATTACGTATTATTTAATATTTTTTTACTCAAAATTGGTTGTAACGATTTTAATTAAACTCGGTACGTTACCAAGAAAAATCGTAATGAGAGATACCTACAAATCTAGGTCGTTGTTACTTTTCTCGAAAATGGCTTTAACGATTTTAATGAAACTTTGTGAATAACTAAGACTAGCCTTCTGTACTGGGAAGTTAATTATTTCAGGAAAAAACATTTATAATTTTTCCTAAGGTCTGATTAAGGTACCTAATTTTATTCTTAGCTACTAAGTAAGTGTTTAGAATTGGTTAATAGTGCCACACGATAAGAGAGGGAGTAGGTGTAATGTTTATTTTTGATTTGTGTATGCCTGACTACGACAGAAGGTAAAGGTTTTGTGAAAAAGTATGCACAGCGTGGCTGTACAATTTATTTTTATAAAATTTGGGCCTGTGACGTCATCACTTTTAAACATTTGAAAAATAATAAAATAATAACTAGTGATTGAAAAGAAAAATATTAAAATCAGTTTCTTAGAATGGTCTATGTTTTTATTAAAACCGGCCAAGTGCGACTCGAGATCACACAAAAAGGGTTCCACACCAAAACTTTAAAAACCAATAAACAAGACCTCTCAGTACATATTTTGCTCTAGGTAAATACGGGTCTACTTATTCTGGACTAATAAATTTCATTTTTCCGGTGGGAATGGAAGAATTTGTTCATACATAGATTTTTCAGTAATCTATGCATTTTACCTGATGTGTTTTTTTTTTGAAGATTTTAGGCCCAGTAGTTTTGGAGAAAGAGGAATGGTAAACTTCCCCTATTCTAAAATAACTTCAATCAATTTATATTAAAATAATTATAAATATATATTTGAAATTCACACAACAAGCCCTGTCATTAGATATATCACTCAATATTTTTTGAGCAACTTCAAAAAAATCAAATTTACCCCCCCAAAAGTGGACCCCATGTTTCAAATTGATTTATTGACGTTACGTTCTTTGGGCCACATGTATACAAAATTTCAACTCAATCGGTCCAGTAGAGTCCGAGTAAATTGGCTGTGACAGACGAACAGACAGATACGAGTGATCCTATAATAATGGTTCTGTTTTTACCTTTTGAGGTATGGAACCCTGAAAAAATAACTATTTTTTTATCAATGCCAATTCTAGAAAATATCAAATAATATACAGAATGCTGTCAAAATATCTGTCGCCGCAGCAAGGGGTGCTTCCACTCGTGCAACTGAACAACTTTACACCTTTTGCAGTTTATCATTAATTTTATTGCATCATCATTACAGCTCATATACGTTCCCACCGAGGGGCTCGAGCCTACCCTGAATCAGAGCGATTAGTCGACCACGCGGGCCCAGTGTGGGTAGGTCGACTTCACACACAACCTTCGAGCTTCTTCGCAGGCGTGTGCAGGTTTCCTCGCGACGTTTTCCTGCACCGTTAAAGCAATCGGTAAGTATGTACGTAAGTTTTTTTTGAAAACTCATTGGTACATTGGCCGTCCAGATTTGAACCCGGTACCTCTGGTTAGATGGACCGAGTCGATACCGGTTGAGCCACCGAACTTTTTTTTTTTTAATTAATTGCTTAATTTAATTGCACTTTATCTTAATCACATTACATTTTGGACATCGAGCATGTTCTTACGAACGTTTTATACATTTAATTACCGTGTGTAGTTTATTTACGACTTAAATACCAACTGAAAATTGTTTATTTTTAAGAAAACACTTCACGATTTGTTTACATATTTAGCAATTCCCAAACAACTAGACTATTTGCATTATTCGCAAGAATTGCGTGCTTTGTAAAATTCTAAAACGATTAGTGCACTAGCGCCGCCAATAGAAATAAATTATTTATTTATTCATAATGACTTTAATCGAAATCATTGAGTATTTTGGTCATATAGATAGAGGGATAGATAAAGGGAGAGATACTATTGTTTAATTATTATTTTAGAAACTTTTAGTTATTCAGAAAAATTTCATCAAGTTTATTTTTTTATTTTTTCTGGGTCTTGTAGGAACTCTCAACGAAAATATTCAGATTTAGGATATTCTGTGATAAACGGTAGGTATTTTAATTCGCGAAATCTATGCGTAGTCCGACACAAACTTGTTTGGTTTTAATTATTGCAAATGATAACATTTAACAACAGAATAACATTTATGAAACGTATCATGTTTTAAATATTTTTACTTTTCATATGTTTTTTATTGTCAAAAAATAACAAAACAGATTTTTATTCTAACTTCTAAGAACAAAAATCTATTTTGATCCCATTTAACATCTATAAGTACTATTTTATTACCATTGTGAAGTAGAAAACGGAATTTTTCACGAATCCCCTTTGTTATAAATGTGTTTCACCGTTTCTTTTTACTCTACATAAACTCTTGTCCACATAAACTCGCCATAATACGTTTGGCCACATGTTTCAGACTCCTTTGTGCATACGAAACCATACTTTTTCCCAGTTTTCCCAGTAATCTATATAAACAAAGGGGAAAATCCTATAAGATTATACTGTAAGTTTTTTTTTTTTTTATTCATTTTTATTTACAATTGGTAAGCCCTTTGCATCATTTTACCTGATGGTGAGGTAATATGATGATGCCGAAGATGAAAGCGGGCTTACCAAGATTTCCCAACGCAATAGGCGGAGAAGTTGCTGACATTGTGAGAAAATGTGTTATATACAAAATACATACATACATCGTAAATTATGAAATAAATGTTTGAGGTCCTAACCAATGTCAATGGCTCTTTTTTTTCTAGACTAGAGGGGAGAGGAGCTATAACTATATCGATTTGAACTTTTAATTTGGTAATATTTAAAACGACAATCTATAAGTATTTCACATTTTGTTGATAAATCCCTCGAATAAATCTGATTAACAGTAAAATGATAAGTTCAAAAATCACAGAGATAAATTTTACATAAAATAAAAACGTGTTAGCATGTTCTTAGAACGGAGAAAAAAGTCTCACTTGGGGATTTCCCACTTGCCTTGAAAATTTTGATGTAGAAAACTGGGAAAAAAACGCACCGTTTTATTGGAACAAACTCGTAGAGCGGCGAAAATGTAAAATTAAAAAATTTGGGTCGTGTCACTTTATTTTTGTCTGTTTACACAGGCATCGTGGCTGGCATTGCGTTGCACCCCAGCGGGGGTAAGTAAAAATGTTTAAAAAAAACTAACACGGTTTTGTAATGAATTCTGAAAAACCTTGTTTGTTTTAAATTGTGTTTTTTTAGGGTGACTTAATTAGTTCATGATAGCAAAGGATATGAATTGACTCTTGTTTGTTAACAACTTTCCCAAAGAAATATTAATATGTCAAATTTGAAAAAAAAAAATTTTTGGCCTTTATACATTTGTGTCGATTTGATAACTTATTTATATATCGAGGATCATTTTTTTTTTGTGATTTGACATATAGTTTTTGGAAAGTTGTTTGTAATCACGAGTACATTCATATCTTTTGTTATCAAGAACTAATTAAAAGTCACCCTGTATACTCTGAATAAAAAAGTTTTAGGATCTTTATTTTGGGTATTATTTTATTTGTTTCTTGTTTTGAGTTAATTAACGCTTTTGGCTCAAAAATAGTCAATAGTTTTGTAGTTCCAAAACTTTTGCACAAAAACACTTTATTATTATAATCCGTGACGAAAATCAATTTTGAAACTGTGTTGTTGAAATTACACGTAAATGTCAGAGGCGTACCAAACAACTGACAACTAAATACAAACATATGTTCAAACGTTGACAAAGTTTGAACAAACAACATCTGATTCTAAGCGAGTTCCGTTTAATAAAGCTAACAGAATGAATGTATGTTACCTACAACTACACGATCGACTTTCCGCAATCATCATAACAGCCGAAAATCGTCCACTGCTAGACAAAGCCTCCCCCAAGGAACAACTGTCATTTCTTAAGGAATATTTTGTCCAGCGTATACTTGTAAAATAGAGGTCAGTGACCACTAGTATACGTTGATGCCCCAAAAAATTCTTTTTCATTTCGTACTATTACGTCATTTCTCTTTTTTTTTTTTTTTTTTTTTTTTTTATGCACAATTGGTAAACCCTTGACAACATCTCACCTGGTGGTAAGTGACGATGTTGCCGAAGATGGAAGCGGGCTTACCAAGATTCCCCAATGCAATGGGGAACTGGCTATCTTATCTTCATGCCGGAACACCCCAATGATATCAACATTGATATTTGGCGGCAAGACTTAGATAAGATGGTGGTAGCTAGCCAGGCGGGCTTAGAAAATGCCCTACCACCAACCAAACCGAGTCTTACAATTAACCCCGTCGGGAATCGAACCCGCGACCTCCTGTGTAAAGCCAGTGAACTTTGCCTCTGAGCTACGGAGGCGGTAAAACTCACTACCCTACGAGTGTATATTGAAGCATAGTACCGCGAAACTATTCAGCTATTCCATTTATTTGAGCTATGTGCGCTGTCAGCCCGCGGCTGCGCCGAGGAATGATGATACATCTGCGTATATAACCCTTTTATTGTAGTTGGGTATTGTGTTATTTTGACCGACATTCTTAGATTATAAGCTCCTACCTGATTATTTGTACTTTTTCATAAGTCTGATAGGTAGGTAGAGCGTCGGTGACTCAAACGGTAACGACTCGGTCCTTCTAACCAGAGGTACCGGGTTCAAATCTGGACGGTCAATGTACCAATGAGTTTTTCAAAACTTACGTACATACTTACCGATTGCTTAAACGGTGAAGGAAAACATCGTGAGGGAACCTGCACACGCCTGCGAAGAAACTCAAAGGTTGTGTGTGAAGTCGACCAACCCGCACTGGGCCCGCGTGGTCGACTAAGGCCTGATCGCCCTAATTCAGGGTAAGCTCGAGCCCCTCGGTGGGGACGTATATGAGCTGAGTAGTAGTAAACTTGTTTTTAACGTTATTTTCAATTTTAAAAATGTTAATAAAATAGTGATTACATATCATAATGTCAAAGATTGTGAAAAAAATAAAATCAATAAAACATCAGTTAGTAAAGTCAAAAGAATCATTGATATAAGACAAATAATGTGATTAGGACATCAAAACAATACGAAACGAGAAGTACCTAATACATTAAAATTATACAATAAGTCGTTAATGCCTTTGAAAAGAGTAGGCCAGTTCACACGGACAGCACCTGTTCACGAGTAACGCGACAGTCAGCTATCGCTCCCCTACACCATACTGGAGGAAAAGAAACGACCAGAGGCAAAGGCTACGCTAGAAAGTGGCTGTATAATTTATATTTAACTAGCTTATGCTCGCGGCTTCGCCCGCGTGGACATAGTTTTTATGACTGTCTTTAAGGGTGAGTTGTGCGCGAGCCGCAAGCGGCTCGCTAGCGAAGACATGAGTTTTCTTTACATACCTCAGGAACGATATCGGGCTATTCTGATTAGAAGTATGTGTCACTTCCCATCCCCTCAACCAATTCTAGTCAAAAACCACTTCAGTCCGTAGCTCCGTTGCGACGCTGACGTGCGCGAGCGCGGAAATGAGTTTTCCCCCAGATCCCTTGGGAACCATGTCAGGATATGCTAATTAGTAAATTATGTCATTTCCCACACAGCACACTGATAATCAACACACTGATAGTCCGTGACAAATAAACGGTTTATCTATCTATCTATCTATCTCTGTGCAAAAAATCACAGCACTCCATTGTTCCGTTGCAATGAGAAACTAACAAAAAAAAAAGAGTGTATTTTCAGTTCCCTCAGGAACTATATCGGATTTTCACAGGATAAATAGTAGCCTATGTCCTTCCTCGTGACACAGGCTATCTGCGTGCCAAATTTCATCAAGATTGGTTAAGGTATTGAAGCGTGAAAAGGTAAACAAACAAACACATTTTCACATTTATAATATTAGTAAGGATTCCATATTTCTTAGTCAATATAAATATTATCGTAGGCGTTACACTATGAAGAGCGTCGGTGGCGTAACGGTTAGAGCCGCTTCCTCCTATCCGGTAGGTATGTATTTTTGAATTTCGTTTTCATGTGTACATTTATCCAACGCTATTATGATAAATGAAAACATATCGTGAGGAAACCTGTACACGCCTACGAAGAAACTCGATGGTTGTGTGTGAACTCGACCGTCCCGCACTGGGCCCGCGTGGTCGACTTAGGCCCGATCGCCCTAATTCACAGTAGTCTAGAGCCCCTAGGTGGGGACGTATATATGATATGATGATGATGTAAATTATTATCATGTACTTTCTACAAGCAAATAAATTATATAAATAATACTATATATAGCTACAAAAAGCTTGAAGCTACTAATTGCTACGCGGTTTCGTAGCAAGTCCTTCGCAGCATACCGCTAAATGGAAACTAACTTCTGCCCGTGTCCGTGCTTACCAGAAAAACACATATAACAATGTAACCACCTCCATGGCGTAATGTTTAGTCCATTCGCTTCACACCAGGAGGTTGCGGGTTCGATTCCCGGTGGGGTCAACTTGTAAGACTCGGTTTGGTTGGTGGTAGGGCATTTTCTAAGTCAGCCTGGCTAGCTACCACCATCTTATCTAAGTCTTGCCTCCAAACATCAGTGTTAACAGCATTGATGTATTCCGGCTTGAAGATGAATAGCCACATCCCCATTGCGTTGGGGAATCTTGGTAATATCTTCGGCATCATCGTCACTTACCATCAGGTGAGATGACGCCAAGAGCTTACCAAATTGTGAATAAAAAATAAAAAATTAAATATCTTTCAGTACAATAAACATGGCAACTGTTTAGAGGAGGCACTCACTAAGATTACCTGAAGGTCTCATAAGAGGCGACTAGGGGATCAAAAACCGGGCAGCAGCGTCTTTCCGCACACTGCGACAACCAAACCGCCAAGTGTGGCGATCACGGGAAAACCCCTTAAACTCGGAGAAGCCTATGGTCCAGCTGTGGACGTATTTTGGCTGATGTGATGATGGTCATAAAAAGCCGCATCATAATCGGTACATTTTTTTAGGAACTACGATGCCACAGACAGACACACAAATACACGGATACACAGATACACACGTTAAACTTATAACACCCCTATAGGGGGTTGAAAATAATAAATAAGGGGTTGAAATCGTCAATGTGGACAACACTGACGCTGTTTTTAAAGTGTTTAATCCTCAAACGTAATCAGTTTACGAACTAAAAAAAAAACCGACCAAGTGCGAGTCAGAACCGCACACAAAGAGTTCCGTACTATCATACTAGATGGCGCTAGTTTCTTAATGTTTAAAAAACCACGTTTTTTCCTCTTATTTTTTTCAGTTTTTCTAATTTTTTGTATTTTTTGTTATAGCGGCTAAGAAATACATCATCTGTGAAAATTTCAACTGTGTAACTATCACGGTTTATGAAATACAGGCTGGTGACAGACGGATAGACAGAAGTCTTAGTAATAGGGTCCCGTTTTTACCCTTTGGGTACGGAACCCTAAAAACACCACCCAAAAAACCCTTTACTAGGACCATTTCTCCTGGTTTTGGTCGCTCTCCGTCAGCCTTGCGCCATTTGTTTTGGGTGTGCAGTTCTGAAACGTATTCCTTATGAAATCTTTTCTAAAATTGTATCTCTAATGCCTGGATTCTCAGTAGTCTAAATTTTTAATAAAATAATCCTTAATATTTTTTCAAATGCCAATGAAGACGTACATCTTTAGACAAGAAATACCGCTACCTAAGAGCATCTGTTGTTAAATCGCTGGCGTTATATATGTGAAGATCCATTAAAAACTTGTTCCATCTCTTCATGAAGACTCTTAAATCACATTTCTCGGGGAAACCCTCGAAATGCTCATCGCAGCTTAAATGTCGGCCAATCATTTCCTTCCATTTGGCAAAAGCGCCATCATTCTGAATAACTACCTTCCACATTTGCCTCATCATCTTATCACTGACCAAAGTAGATCCAAATTCGTAAGTGGAGTACCAATATTCCTCTTTTAGCTCGTCAGACTGTCCGTACGTTATGGCCATGTTGTAAATTGGGGTAATGTTGACTTTTATGTCCCTCGCAGCGAAACCAGTGATCTGGACGTCATCGATCCAGAAGTATGGAAGCTTTTGAACTCTTTCTAGAAGACGGCGGATCACGTCTTGAGAGTAGAGGATAAAGTAGCCTGAAAATAGAATAAGGTAATAAAAAAATGTATAATCAGGGACAAATTGTACTCGGCCATCTAGGGTTTAACTAGGATCCCATTGTACTGATACATACATGATGATATCAGCTCATATACGTCCCCACCGAGGGGCTCGAGCCTAGCCTGAATTAGGCCGATCGGGCCTTAGTCGACCACGCGGGCCCAGTGCGGGTTGGTCGACTTCACACACAACCTGCGAGTTTCTCCGCAGGCGTGTGCAGGTCCTCACGATGTTTTCCTTCACCGTAAGAGCGTCGGCTAAACGTACCTACATATGAAATCTAAATTCAAAACCACGTTTGTACGTGTCAAGGATTCGAACCACGACCTCCCAGACAGGAGGCGGCGGCCCTAGTCGTTACGCCACCGACTCTCTTAATACATACATACATTACGTTTAAATACATCTTTACTAATATTATAAATGTGAGAATTGTTTGTTTGTTACGCTTCAATACTTCAATGACATTCATAAAAACGATGCCCACGCGAGCGAACGCGCGAGCAAAAGCTAGTACTCATATAAATAAAACACCCACATACAAAAAAAACCTGTTCATCACAAAAGTATTTGCCCTGAGTGGGAATCGAACCCAGGATCCCCGGTCCAGTAGGCAGGACCACCAAGTCAGTCAAAAGAGTTCAGAATGAATTTGTTTGCTGCACAGCAATTAGGGATGGCGAATGCTAGTCATCTGAGTTACTTTTTATCATCTATCGAAAACGACATTTTGTTCTAAAAATGTTTGAAGTACCTAGGCATGACGTCACAGTTTAGCAGCGTCATTGATGTACCTACTCATTTTGTGATTTTAGTGAATTAAAAATCAACGAGTAAGGTTTTCCGTAGTTTCAGTTGGAGGGCAATTTAGTGATCAAGAGTTCATTATTTATTTCTGATACTGTCTTCATCCGAATTGGTAGGTATAGTCACAGAATTACATTACTGTGGTATAGTTAAAGAATAAAAATCACTCTAAATCCTTTTACCATAAAAATAGTATTAGTTAAGACCTTTTATCATTAAACTATGAGAAGTAAGTAAAAAGTATTATTTTTACCCGATTATTTTACCCGACTACGAATAAAGGAGAGTTATGTTTTTGACATCCTATATATGTAACTTTGGTGTGTTCCGGCTTGAAGATAAGATTACCAGTTCTCCATTGCGTTGGGGAATCTTGGTAAACCCGCTTTAATCTTCGGTGTCATCGTCACTTACCATCAGGTGAGATGATGCCAAGGGCTTACCAATTGTGAATAAAAAAATATGTATGTTTGTATCTAGTGTATGTATGTTTGTATAATCATCTGCTACCTCGTATTTCCTAAACCACTGAATCGATTTTGACAAGTGTGATGTCTTTGGATTTGTGCCATCACTCCGCGTGTCATAGGATATTATACAGGGTATAACAAAATTGGTGTAGGTCCCGTTAACTGGGGCTTCTACTCATCATACTGTACAAAATTTGTTCTTCGACTTTTCTGAAGTCGCAAAAAAATATTTTTACTATTCATACAAATCAATTCAATCAATCAATCATCGACCAATTTTCCGCTACCGCTACTGCTTTTTCAATCTACCGCGGCACGCTCGCTACGCACGCTCGGCTCACGCGTTGTTTTTCAAGTCAAACGTAAGAGCTCTTCGCTTCGCTTCTCGCTACCTAACCACATAAAATAACCTAACATAATCACAAATCTAACCAAACCATAAACCACATGTTGACCTTCATCTTGACCCTAATATTATTTCATGACAGATCTATCAATTTGATGACAGATCTATTAATTTGATAACAGATCTATCAATTTGACAAGGAAAATGTTGAATTGAGATGAATCTATTCAACAAAGGACGAACGAAAAATATAATTCCCCAAAGGAACAAGAATTATACGTTTGCCTGGATATATAAAGTGTAACTGCATGTCGTCCATGAAACTGAACAACTTTCCCTGAAGACCAAAACTGTGCAAAAAAATTTTTGGTCTCTCCATATACAAAACTGTTGGATTCATTTGTATGGAATTAAGCAATTTTTTTTACCATTTGACCTTTAACCACCGTCATGGTTTTTTGTCACAGTCGCTATATAATTTTTATATTGCGCATCCAGCTGTCGCCAGCAAACTTGCGCAAGTCTTTGCTCCACTTAGCCGGGTGGTGTCCAACACTACGTTTGCCTAAACGTGGTCTTCACTCCTGAACTCGCTTTGTCCAGTGTTTATCAGTTTACTTTAGATTTAAGCATACTATCTTAATATGAAAACTATTAGACCATTAGCCAAAGTTTCGACCGTTTCACGCTTTAGATTATAACTACTTGTACTCTTGACTAGGGGTCCCAATCTCGGTATACCGAGATCTCGAAATACCGATATCCCGCATGATTTTTCAATCCCGCCGGCTGCGGGATTGAGCATGCGGGATCCCGCGGGATTTGCGGGATTTAAAATCGTTAACGGCACGTCCTTTCGCGAGTGCTGTCGACTGTCGTTTGAAACTGACGAACGCAGCGATACATAGGGACCGCGCATGCGCGAAAACAGTCGACTGCGTTGTGAAACGTGGAAACGTTTCATTTTGAAAATGGACTATTGCAATACGATTGTTGTTCAAAATTTGAAAGACTGTTGCTTCGTTTGAATTGAAGTAATTGTAATTAATTTTCTATAATAATAATTATTACTAATTTATTTGTGTTCAGAGTAGCAAATCGTTTTTTTATTCTTAGCTTGAATGATTTATTGCTTTCTACCTTAAAAACTTTTAAAAAAATGGGCGGGATCCCGTTATACCGAGATCCCGCATCATTGTTTTTTTTCGATCCCGCCGTTACCGAGATCCCGCGGGGGTGTGCGGGATTGGGATCCCTTCTCTTGACACAGTTAGTTACTTACCCATACAATATTCAGGATACCAACGATCCGGGACCTCTACTTTGCTCACAGCCCATTTACTGTTGAATCTTTTTACCTCTCTATCATACGAAGGTCTGCAGGCTATCAGATACCTTACACCCCATGGTGAAAGCTTTATTGTTAGAAAAACTTTTGCAATCGGACGAATACATCATTGTCTATTTTTAAAACGTAGCGTGCAGTCCCACAATGGTGTGCGACCCATTTCAAGCCCATTGCGTGTTTGTAAGTCAAATTCTTGTACGCATCATCGAAATTCCCTTGAACGATATCTCCATAAACTTTGTCTTCCTCTTTCAACATCTTCGTTGTATATGTGTAGGATTGTCCAAGTAAGAAGACAAGTTTTATGGAGCGAAACTGTCTTGTCCATATTCTTCTGATTGCCGCTCTTAAAGCGAAATTAAGCGGGCTTGTCGGCACCATGATTAACAATAACAGATCTTGTTGGTGACAAATTTGTGGGTTGATAAGAAACATGAAATTTTTCAGGTCGATTAAAGTGTGGTACTTGTCTATAAATTTGTATGGTTTATAATCATTTTGTCCATTTTGTTTGAATGCAGGATTTTTTGTGTACACTGGCGCTGTTGTTGGCGCTGACATTATCATACCAATTTTCATGGCAAGTGTTGCTCCGTAAAAAAAATAAACAAAATTTAAAACATTAAGAACTGTTGATTTAACCATAATTTAAAAAAGTTTATTTTAGAACAATTACATTCACAACGTTCCTTTTAACTTCGTTTCTGGTTCAAAATTTATGTTTGAAAATTGCAGTAATATTAGTAAAACACCTATTATTTAATTATTTAACAGTACTTTGTATTTTCAACCAACCAGTCATTAAGTGATTATAGTATTTGTTGAAGTTTAATAGTGGACTATCGATGGAATATCGATAATCGATATAATTTTAATGATGTTTTGTTTATGCAGATATAAACCTGTCAATATTATCATCATCATCATATCTGCCGTAAGACGTCTACTGCTGGATAAAGTCCTCTCCCAAGGATTTTGACGAAGACTTGATACTAAATTAGCTTTAATATTACCTTATATTATCGAATAAGACCGCTTAAAAAATACAACTTCCTCAATCATTGTAATTTTTTTTCTTCTTATGTTGTGCAATAAAGTGTTTTCAATCAGTCAAGAGAGTGCAAAAATGCAATACTTATATAGGGTGCTGTCAAAATATCTTCCACCGCTACTCTGCCGCTGCTTCTACTCCTGAAACTGAACAACTTTACCCATAGAAACAATAATCCATTGGCAAAAATAAATTAAGTCTCTTCATACAAATCAATCACCTGATTGAGTAATTTTATAAGGGGCGTTATTTTTTTTGAATTGACCATGGGTTTCATGGGGAAAGTTGTACAGTTTCACGAGTAGAAGCATCCCTTGTAGCGGTGGCAGATATTTTGGGAGCACCCTTTATAGTTACGATCAATTAGGTGGTACGTAATGATCTGGCGCTAAATATTGAAGTTTGTATTACTTCTTCTTTGTAGTAAACAGGGTTTTTGACATTGTGATGTGGTTGTATGTGTGTGAGCTATAGTTAATTTGTGTAATTTAATAATTTAATTTAGAGTATGTTTTTTAAAATTTAATTTAATTTAATTATTTTTTAGTATGGGAATATTTCCTGAAATAAATGAGTAATAATAGGTAGTACCTGGACCTGGCGCACGAGGTTACCGATATGTGGCAAGTGGAATCCACCAAAATCATCCGTCCGTGAACGGGCTAATTTCAGCCGACCTTGAACGTCACCTAAGGCGGCTGGATCTCCGAGGCAGACCAATAATTGCAACAATGCAAAAAGCAGTCCTCCTCGATAATGCCCGGATAGTTCGACGTTTTCTCTCCCCGTCGCACTGAACTCCAACCGACTGTGCTTCCGCTGGAGGTGCTCCTGCCACTTCGCCTCGTGCCAAGTGAGCAGAGAGGCTCTAATTTCATATTCGTAAATAATAATTGTTTAAAATAAATTAAAAAATAATATTCATTCAATAGCATTTCTTCTACAAAAGCATAAAAACTTATTCACTTAATACTCTAATCCAATTTCAATTTTATATTTATCAAAATCACTAAATTAGTTCATCAAAGACAATGACGTCAAAAGCTAGCGACACAAACAACTTCAGAACAAAATGTCGTTTTTGACAGTTGATAAAAGTAACTATATATTACTGGCAGCCAAAAATATCGGATTGTCAGTTGTCCATATTGCATATTGCACTGTATGTCAATAATATTATCGACAGTTTTGACTTACGATAATTACTTACCTCTATTATTGTTACCTTATTTTGTTATTTCGGTTTGTTGGTAAACTCCGGTGGATTTGCTTATCTGTGAGTAGTAAATAAACTGAGAAATAAAAATAATTTCACGCTATTTTGACAAGACGATAACCAAAATAAAATTTGATCCATCTTGTCATGTGTAATAATTATTTTTATGTCGGAAGAGGTTCTAACTCTGTGTGACAATCATAATTTGTCGTTCACGCAGATTAAATAAGTAAATGTTTTAAACTGATAATGATATATTTATTAAATATATTTCACCTCAGGAAATGGCAGATACTAAATTTGGTAGTGCGTTGACTATATTCATCATCATCATCAGCCGGGTGATCTCTACACCTCCACTTCGAGCAAGTTTCATAACTCATGAAATTAAACATCAATTAATTAACATCAGCTTTAAATTTAACCGCCTCCGTAGCTTAGAGGCAAAGTTCACTGGCTTTACCCAGGAGGTCGCGGGTTCGATTTCCGGCGGGGTCAATTGTAAGACTCGGTTTGGTTGGTGGTAGGGCATTTTCTAAGCCCGCCTGGCTAGCTACCACCATCTTATCTAAGTCTTGCCGTCAAATATCAATGTTGATATCATTGGTGTGTTCCGGCATGAAGATAAGATAGTCAGTTCCCTATTGCGTTGGGGAATCTTGGTAAACCCGCTTCCATCTTCGGCAACATCGTCACTTACCACCAGGTGAGATGTTGTCAAGGGTCTACCAATTGTAAATAAAAAAAATTAAAAAAAATTGTGTCATATTGAATGCTAACAATAATAAACATAATAAAACTAAATAATCATTAATTACTTTAAAAACTAAAAAATACGCTTTTAGTAAACACGTTAAGTAGTTATCTTGGATGTCCGCCATGTTTGATTTAAGTCACGTGACTATTTTTTCGTATTCCTGACAGCAAACCCTTTCATTTGATACCCATATCATGGGGGTGCATTTCAAATAGCCTGTCCGCCATTTTGAGCGTCCGCCATATTGGATTTAAGTCACGTGACTATTTTTTTCGTATTCCTGACAGCAAACCCTTTCATTTGATACCCATATCATGGGGGGTGGATTTCAAACAGCCAGTCCGCCATCTTGGGGAGGCCGCCATATTGGATTTGTAATGACGTTTCTTAGCTAGTCATGTATTGTCATTAGAATTCAGAGCGTGTGCAAAATTTCATCCTAATCAAAAACCGGTAAGTGGGTCGAATTGATTCCAAGATTTTGTTACATACATAGTTAGTTATAAGTGAAGCTAATAAAAGCGTGTTAAAAACGTAGTAACTCTTCGCGGACAACATACATTCTCACAGAGCGGCTTAAAAAATCGTATC
Source organism: Coleophora flavipennella (assembly GCA_947284805.1). Classification (NCBI taxonomy): domain Eukaryota; kingdom Metazoa; phylum Arthropoda; class Insecta; order Lepidoptera; family Coleophoridae; genus Coleophora; species Coleophora flavipennella. Next base: position 12,180,930 of record OX369273.1, read on the forward strand.
AAATTTTAATTTTCTATCCTTTCGCAATAAGAACATTTTGCTTTAAAACTAGCTTACCTTCTAAATTGCGGACATTTTGCTCCCATTGGGTATTACATAGCCGTTTTTTGGACAACGGCGATGATGGCATTCAGCATTGAGAACCATGTCCTTCTTCAACTTCGGAGTCTGGGATTCCGGAATTTATATTTGTTATTTTCATTATAAGCTCTATATCTACTATACTTAAGCTCTTTGGTTTGCTATTTTGACTATAGTTTAGCAGACGGTCTGGTCTGGTGCCACGGTCCAACGCTTCCTGTTTTTAAATCTGCTGTTTTGAATTCCGGAATCCCGGATTTCATATTTGTTATTTCCATTATTAGCTCTATATCTACGACACAATTAAGCTCTTTGGTTTGCTATTTTAACTATTGTTTAGCAGACGGTCTGGTCTGGTGCCACGGTCCAACGCTTCCTGTTTTGAAATCTGCATCGGATGTGAAATCTAACCAGTGCTGTACACCCGAGTGTCAAGTTGCGCCAGTTGTGACACACTGAACATTTAGAAGTGTTTGATATTTGAAGTTAGTTTTCGAATAGCTAACTATTCATATGTTTTGCTTTGTTGACCCCGTAGTACAGTTCGTATGTACGTAGAGGTAGATAAAAAATTGCTAAAGCAAAAAAAAAGTTTTCCAATTTTCGTGAAAAATTAATTAATTAATTAACTATATTATTAACACTTACCGAAAAACCGAGTATCTCTATTTCGTCTGTCCGTTCGTCCCTCCGTACGTATGTCCGTATCAAAAGTTTCTTCGTACCATCAAACCGAAGTGTAAGTAGCTGTTATACATCAAAAACAGATTTTTTTTACTTCCTTTTTCCTCTTACGATTTTGATGAAACTTTGCGGGCAACAGCTAGTTGCTTTTAAAAGTAGGTATCTGTAATTAGGTTTTGCTAGGTAACATTATAATTTTTAACGTTTTTTTAATGAATTTATTTGGTTGTGCTTTAAGAAATCCTATGTTAATAGCTTCTTAGGTGTTGCAATAAATTTGAATTCCACTGTTTTAAATTATGATCGAATTTTCGGTGCAAGCTTACAAAATTTGTTCTCTCAGTAACTCAAGTTAAAAGATTTAAAATTCCCATTAAGATTTCCCCGTTACCGGTTCTGTCTTCTGGAGCCATGACAGACGCGCCTCGCTTCCGTGGGGGTATTCAAATATTTACGTTCGAAACTCACGTGAAATACACGCTGCACCAATCGTTAGCTTACTGTTTTATAGAGTTTAAATGAATTTTGAGTTCTTCCTTTTAAGGCGAGGTATAAGTTGGAACAGTCGCCTCTGTCTTTTTCTTTACGTGTAAAGAGTAAAGAAAATAACCACACTTTTTCCATGGTTTTTCGTTTCAATCATAAACTACACTGAAAGTATAAAAAATATAACATTAGTCACTTTGTTTTATCATAAAAGATATTTTTGTATATTTTTCAAAATTTATACTTTAAAATATTAGTCATAACTAGAGTTGAAAGTAACGGTGTTGTTCATTGTATTATTAGGTGGCAAAAGTGTAAAAAACAGCCACCTTTTTTATACGAAACTCAATGTCTTTACGTTATCTCGCTAAGTACACAGTTTATCGAAAATCAATCGGAGACGATTGAAATGTAGGTACTCTAATTTACTTAGAAATCACTAACTCTGTACAATGTTGTTCGATGTATTTTTAGATGACAAAGGTGTTAAAAACGGCCACTTTAATTTAAACTAAACTCAATGTCTTTACGTTATTACGGAAAACACAATGGCATGGAACCCTGCCACGTAAGTTCGACTTGCACATGACCTTCTTTTTTTTCAATGCTCAACTTTCAAGAATCAATTTTTTTCGCATCAAAGAAAGAAAGAAAGAAATACGTGTATTGGTTCCAGTAACACCACATCAAAATACATAACATATTAGTAACAGCTAAGTTTAGGTAAATACATATTTTTTTCAAAAATACATATACTCATGAGGTGCCACTGGAACACCACAGAGCCCCCGCCCCCCTCCCAACTCAGCATATGCAAGGCTCGGAAGCGAAGCGCTGGTATTCTGTTGGTATCCGCAACTGTCACAGAGGCGCGGACGTGACAGTTTAAATATTAAGGTTTAAGTATGATTTAGTATCCTGAAAAAATAAAACAATATATGTATACGTACATATAATTTACTAACTGATTCCAGATGTGTATGAAGGTTGCGTTGCACACGTCCGTAGGGGTAAATCTAAATGCCCTACACGTGACCCCGCGTGATGCTAAGAGCAATACCAGGCAACTACCGTCTATCCCAATTGTGCCACACGATAAGAGAGAGAGAGATAGAGATGATTTACTGACTAACTTTAACACATCATCATCATATCAGCCAAAAAACGTCCACTGCTAGCCATGCCAAGGATTTCCACGACGTCCGGTCCTGCGCTGCTCGCATTCAGCGGCTTCCCGCTATCTTCACCAGGTCGTCGGTCCACCGCGACCGCCACTAACTTTAATAACTAAACATTTTATTTATCATTGTGCTAGTATCTATGGCATTATTGCTGCATCTTTTGTTTTTCTAATAAAAAACGCATAAAATGTTTATCTTGCGTTAGTGTATTTTGCAAACCTACCAAAAATCTAACAATAGATCCTGCCGCAATCTGCAAGCAACCGATCTGTTATGGGACTATCATTCGATGCAAACGTCTATAGGGAACGCCTCTTTCCAATACTCACGGAATTCACGCGTTATTCGTCTTATATCGAAACGGAAAAGTTGTCTTTTAAAACTATTCGGTGAAGTTCGGCATCGACATTTAATAAACTATAAATTCAGTACCTAATGTATACCTTATTCTACTTTATTTGGTGTGGAACTGAGCAAGCCGAAAAAGGGCCCCGAAGTTCGCCGACGACCTGAATTGGGACCATAAAGCAAGACAAGAAGACGAGGGGATTTCAACGATTTGTCCACGTCCACTGCTGGACATAGGCCCCCCCAAGGATTTCCACGACGACCGGCCCTGCGCTGCCCGTATCCATCGGCTTCCCGCGATCTTAACCAGGTCGTCGGGCGATGTTTTCCTTCATCGTAAGAGCGTCGGATAAACGTACATTATGAAATCTAAATACGAAAACACATTGGTACGTGGCAGGATTCGAACCACCACGGCCTCCCGGAGAGGAGATAGCGGCCATAACCGTTACGCCACCGACGCTCAACCTAGACCTTAGACTGACTTAATCATAATTATCCTAAAATAGTGTTGTTCTTTTAAGAGCAAATAAAATTCGAAAAAATCGATTTTGATATTGATTTTTTTTTTCACTCTTTTCGGTAGGGGTAACTTTTTAGCGAAAGTGTGACAATATGATAATTAATCGGAAGTAAATACAACAAATGGAATATCGTAATGGTTTACATGTCTCGTTATTTTCTCGACTTTAGTCATGGAAAAGCCCATATTAAAAAAAAAATACATGTAATTGAATTCGTAGAACAGATGGCCGTTGGGGTAGTTACGTTCTCGATTGGCGACTTCTCACCGGAAAACGTAGCGTAGGCAGACCTCCCACGCGGTGGACCGACGACCTGGTGAAGATCGTGGGAAGCCGATGGATGCGGACAGCGCAATACCGGCCGTCGTGGAAATCCCTGGGGGGAGGCCTTTGTCCAGCAATGGACGTTTTTCGGCTGATAATGATTATCCATGTAATTGAAAAAAAAAAACACCTAGAGGTGTGATATCTGTCATGCTACATTTTGTATACAACAAAAATGAAATTGATTGATAAATAAAAATACATAGTGTGTACAATATGTAAAGTGCAGACGTTGTAATACTTGTAATATGCATGCGTACGCGATTTATTTATGTCGGAAATGACTGTTTATAATTGGCCTTTTTTTAATTAAGAGATTTGAGAAAAAAGATAATGGACTGAGTTCATTTTCAATGTACACGAAGGTTAGATGATGCCAAGAGCTTAACAATTATGAATAAAAAAATGGAATATGCGATTTTTTTTATCTAGAGGTGTGATTTTAACCGCCTCCTTAGCTCAGAGGCAAAGTTCACTGGCTTTACACAGGAGGTCGCGGGTTCGATTCCCGGTGGGGTCATACCACCATCTTATCTAAGTCTTGCCGCCAAACATCAGTGTTAAAAATATTAATGTGTTCCGGCATGAAGATAAGATAGCCAGTTCTCCATTGCGTTGGGGAATCTTGGCAAGCCCGCTTCCATCTTTGGCATCATCGTCACTTACCATCTGGTGAGATGATGCCAAGGGCTTACCAATAGTGAATAAATAAAAAAAAAATCTAAACGCTGTCTTTGAAAACTTATTTCTGCCTTGTTACCGAATATTTTATGGTCGAAAAACAGTCAGAATCTCGGACCCAACTCTACTTACGAAACGCTCCAAAGAGATGTGATCGAATCTCGAGATCTGGAGTCAATTTAAATCCGTACGTGAGGTCGTTATTTGATCGTTTCCAAATATGTTTGTACGATACCTGATAATCGATTCCGATTTATGTGTTTAGTCGCTATACGTTAGATTTACTTTGATTACAGATTGCCGATTGGTCGAGACCGGTAATAGGGTTCGTTTTAATACGTGCAATAAAACCGAATCAGGGGATTTCTACGTAGGTTTGGTGGGTTGAATTGGGAAATCAGTAGCAAGAATAAAAGGGAAAAAGATTATCCCGAAAATTCCGTAGACGGGAAAATTCGCAGTATATTGGATATATTGGTCGTTTTGTTTGTTAAGGGCTTTTTTTGTAGAGAGTTAAAAATGTAATAAGGCATTTGGGATTACGTGTATTAATTTTAATGGTTACTAGATCAATCGTTGATCAGAAAATTTATAAAAGCGCTGAATTTATATAATATACTTAGTAAAAATGCGAAGGAGAAATCACAACTTATACCATCATATCAGCCGAAAAACAAAGGCCTCCCCCAAGATTTCCACGACGACCGGTCATGCGCTGCCAGCATAAAAAAAACCAGGTAACATTAATCAGGGAACGATTTAGTTAGAAATCCTATCCTTTCATCTCTTTGTTAAAATTAAAATTTTCAACTTTTGTACAATAAAAATAACATTTTTCAACGAATAATTTATTCTCGTTTAAGGCCTCAAGATAGGTCAAATAACAATATACAATTCAAATTATTGAAAGACTGTGTATACTTAAACTAATAAAAAAAAAATTTAATTGTAAACAATTTTAATTTAATTGTATTACCACTTTTGATGTAAAAAATATACCGTAGACCCTGTTTTTGGCATTAATTGCAAAATTTATCGAAAACAAATAGTTAATATTGAATGAAACCAACACAAAAATTGGTGACTTTAAGACCTTTCATTTTAATCGAACACATTTTTTTAAAAACCTATTTTAAAGTGGTGAAAAGTAATAAATACACGTAAAAATCGACAATTGGGCGTTCGGTTTTAACGTAACAGCCGCGTTGAAGCACGCATTGATTGGAACTTAAAATGAATAGACTTATGTTCGATGTTGTTGAAAAACGTATAAACCTGCTCAAATTGAGTGATCTTGGCGCCTTAAGCACATTCCAATCTGAATATAATTTACGATTGAACAAATTGAACAATTTTTCTACTTTTCTTTTTGTTTTTACTCCTTTTCTATAAATGTGCATACCCGATTTTGATAAAAAAAAAATAAAAAAATCTACCTAAAGCATAACTTAATGATTAAAAAAGAAACGTTAAAATCGGTTTACAATTACACATAAAAAAACATACAGTTAAAATGAAAACTTCTTTCTTTTTGAAAACTCATCAGACACGATTTTTCGAGTTAAATGCTGCACTGTTTTTTGATTTTTTATTTTGTAGGTGAGATTGCAGCAATCGTTAACGATATAATTAAGACTTGACAGAGGCTACAATACAATACAATACATTATATCAGCCGAACGACGTTAATGCGTTTTCTCTAGATACAAAGTGTGACAAAATACGAAATAATGAACTGGCTTTTTGTGTTGCTTTTTATAAAAAGGATATCTGTAAAAACTTTGATTTATTGTCTTATGTGAACTAAAACATCATTAAAATGAACAGTTAACCAAATTTGGATTTTATAATTTCCAAACGAAATCACAGCGGCCGGGACGCGGTAACGTAGCTCATCCTTTTCGTTCGATAACCAAACTGTAACCAATCTGCGTGATTGGGGGCGAGAGGGAGGTCAAATCTAGAGAGCGGCAGGGAGTGTCCATACTGTACGTTAGTACTAATATATATACTTTGATATAAGTCAGCAAATTTTGTTTAAGTGGTTATTTAAAAAATAAAAACTCATTACCTTTCACTTGTTTAATTCTGTATTTATTCACAATATCCAAGCACTAATATTGAAGCTTCCTTTGACTGATCACATCGATGTCTGAATACCAACTGACTAGTCCGTGAGCAAAAAAAATCTCTCCCCACTCCTATACAGAGCTACGATAGTACTAATATATTATATACTTTGACAGAGCTGAGGCAATCACAATCGCGTGACAACCGACAATAAACGAGCAGTGTTGCCAATGCAAAGATTGATTTTCAACTTAAACAATAAATCACGACAGGTATATATAAAATTGGTGTCTCGGAAACGCCTATAACGATTTGCATGAAATATTGTTTTAAGGTGATGTTTTACATTCTTAGTCTATCTCTAGATTAAGTAATTAAGATTCCCATAAAAATAGTTTTGCAAGACTGCAAAGTTGTAATTCGGAACAGATAGAACAGAAGAGAAGAAGTTTATTTTAAACCCGAGGGGCGATTGACCACTATTGAAACCTGAGCAAGCGAAGCGAGTGGTTTAAAGAAGCGTAGCGAGGGTTTCAAAGATACGAAATGCAAAATAACTTTGCTAACGAGCGAAACACGTGAATTTTCACCTCACCACTTCGGATAATTTTTTTTAACAGCAAGAAAAACAGCTTAATGTGTAGTAATTTGGTTCCAAATTTAAAAACTCTTTCCACGCTAGAGGATAAAACGCAATTTTGCGCGCTAAAATAAAATGACTATCAAAACCTTTCCGAGCGTGTGAGGTGAATTTAATATTTTCAGTTTACATGCCTAGGAGACTCCGAGCAACGATACTCGCCCAGGTTTTATAGTTCGTTTGGGGAATTAGCCGCAGTGTAATTTTACAAAAAAATACACCTAGGTATCTTTATAATAAGACTTTATCATGAATTTTAATCACTTTAACTGCTGGACGAAGTATCTTTACAATCGTTGCCTACATTAATAATTAAAGACTGAACAAGATTCGCGCGACCCCTCGCGGGTTACCGTCAGCGGCATCGCGATTGAACCCAGAGCCGCCCCTTTGTCGGTACCGTTTCACGTGAGCTGGCAGCGCGGGCGGCATTTATCAAAGGTGCACTTAATTGACCAGAGAACCGGGTTCAAATCTGAAAGGCCAATGTACCAATGAGTTTTTCAAAACTTACGTACATATACTACTTACGGATGGCTTTAAAGGTGATGGAAATCATCGTGAGGAAACCTGCATACACCTGCGAAAAAACTCGCAGGTTGTGTGCGAAGTCGACCAACCCGCAATGGGCCCACGTGTTCGACTAAGGCCTAATCGCCCTAATTCAGGGTAGACTCGAGCCCCTCGATGGGGACGTATATGAGCTGATATGATGAAACACTGCCAAGAAGTGGAGTTGCATTCTATAGGCTGAACTGTATACATTCTTGGCTAAACTTAATTTTGTGCTTTTCATAACTGCCTCCGTGGCGTAATGGTTATGTTCATTAGCTTCCCATAAGGAGGTCGCGAGGGTTCGATTCCTGGCGGTGTCTTACCTTGTAAGACTCGGTTTGGTTGGTGGAAGAACATTTTCTTAATTCGCCTGGATAGCTATCACCATTTTGTATAAGTTTTGCCTCCAAACATCTATGTTAACAGCATTGATGTGTTCCAGCTTGAAGATAAGATAGCCAGCTCCCCATTGCGCTGGAGAATCTTGGTAAGCCCGCTTTCATCATCGGAATCGTCATCACCATTAGGTGAGATGATGCCAAGGGTTTACCAATTGTGAATTTAAAAAAATACCTACGATTTTTAATAATAAACTGTCCCTCTTTAAAAGAGAATTTCTTTTAAAGAACTCTGATTTATTACTCATAGTAGGTAAGTGCCCTACGGATATAATATTGAAAAGATATCCCCGTTCGAGAGACAATTTCCTTTATGTCTGGAAAGCGCTTTTTAAAGAGATACGCCATTTAGATAAAATGCTAATTTATTCATTGGCAAGAAAGAAAGAATGGAACGGCCTATATTAGGGATTGAATTTAATCTTGGCCCGTAATTCACTTTTGATGTTATATACGTATTAAAAATCTATCACGAACTTTGAGTTTCAAAGTTTTTACCTAATTAATATATATACTACTTATTCGAAGTTTGATGTCATACGAAAATGAAACGGTTGACGCAAACAGTAAGAAATAAGTTTTAAATTCGTAAACACATAGTCAATGCCACACTGTTGGACTCCTGTGAGTCCTCGGGGCTGAGAGTCGTGCGTAGCTGAAACTTTTCATTCAATCATATCAGCTCATACACGTTCCCACTGAGGGGCTCGAGCCTGCACTGAATTAGGGCGATCGGGACTTAGTCGACCACGTGGGCCCAGTGCGGGTTGGTCGACTTCACCACAGTAGACTTACTTTAGTCTATTGTGACTTCACACACAACCTGCGAGTTTCTTCGCAGACATGTGCAGGTTTCCTCACGATGTTTTCCATCACCGTAAGAGCGTCGGAGAAGCATACATATGAAATATAAGCTTAAACTTACTTAATTCAAAAGCAAAAAAACTGGGAATTTTCATTTTCTTCTTTTAATTAGTCGTTTTATTGATTTGACTTGTACGTAGGTATTTAAAAATATGGGGTGTCGGTTGCCTACGGCTAGTGCTGCTATCTTCTGTCAGGGAGGTCGTGGTTCGAATCCTGCCACGTACCAATGTGTTTTCGAATTTCGATTTCATATGTACGTTTATCCGACACTCTGGTGAAATAAAACATCGTCTAAAAATAAAACTACGTGATCTACTAAGGCCTGATCGCTTAATTATTAGGGATAGACATGAGCCCCTCGGTGGGGACATATATGAGCTGATATGATGAAACATTAATCACTCAGAATACTAGCAAGGAACCGAGGGTTTCACGTGCGACCAGCATTAGGTCCAAAGCCGAAGTTATGAAACAATGCTGAAGGCATTTCAAACGCGAGCTGTTATTATTGATGTGTAACATCTTTGCTCTCGCTTTCCTGCAATTTGTGGGAGTGATTTCGTGAAATGGGACGGAAAAGTGTCCCATGGGACGGAAATGTGTCCCAGGGAGTCGCGTTTTTTCAGGCTTTAAAAGCGCGGAAAAGGCAAAGGTATCTATGACCATACAGCCTAGTCTGCCGTATCTTTGCCGTCATTTTATAAAGTATTTTGTCACATGTTACACATATGCGAGTACTGTAGGTCTCGCTCGAATTTTTCTTTTTTTTTATTTGACTATCTACTACGCGCAGTCAGTACGCTTACATATATAAGGAGATGCAATGGACGATTTTACATAGATCCTTACAATATCGATTGAGCTCACATATAGGTAAGCGAATTCGCTGGTGCTTAATGAACCACAACCATAGTGCATCCCGGACACTGCATACAATGCAACGGTCGTGAAATGACATTTCTGAATGAAAAAACAAATGACGGAGCAAACAAAATCATGGCCAATCCTTTACGTTCAAGAACCAAACTATAACCAATCTGTAACAATCTGAGTGATGATGGGGTAAGGTCGGAATCTAGAGAGTGGCAGGGAGTTTCCATACTGTATGTTAGTTCTAATATTATATACTTTGACCACAATAACAAATTTTTTATAGGAAAAGTTAACTGAGGGGGTTCTACTCATCAGATTGATAATTTTTTTAAACAAAATGAATTCGCAAAGGAATCTGATTTTGTTTTTTTTCTTCGCCCTTTTAGGGCAGGCTTAAGGTCATTGGCCATACCGCCTAGTCTTCAGTATATGTTTTTCAGCAGTATTAATTTGTAGAATTCACGTCTTTTAGTATATTTTTAGTATATTTTTCAGATTATGTAGTATTTTTCTCCTTTTCAGTCTTCAAGGTCACTATTTCTTCACGTTCACATCATATCATTGTCTATAAACTAACCTAATCTACATACTCTAGCAAAATGATAGCACTTTTGCTAAAGCTTGCTCGGACTTCTTGTGGGAACTCGAAACACAGTATACACACTTTTATTTCATTATCCTACACAAGAAACACATAAATGATACTTCGCTGATAAATACACTATCAATATTACACATCGAAAACCACTAAATGTAATTTCTGCCAAAAAGTCTTCATAGAAATCGATCAGCTGATTGATTGTTTTTTTTTCGCTCTTTTAAGGGCAGGCTAAGGCTCATTAGCCATACTGCCTTGTCTTCAGTGTAATAATTTTTTGGTAGTAATTGTAGATTTTACGTCTTTAATAATTGTTCAGTCTTCAAGATCACTGTTTCTACACATCATACTCGTATATATAGTCTACTAGCTGTCCCGGCGAACTTCGTACCGACTTACATTACATTACACTGCCCTGCCCTACCCTACACTACCCTACACTACACTACACTACCCTACCCTACACTACCCTACCCTACCCTACATACACTACACTACACTACACTACACTACACTACCCTACCCTACACTACACTACACTACCCTACCCTACACTACCCTACCCTACCCTACATACACTACACTACCCTACCCTACACTACTCTACACTACCCTACACTACACTACCCTACCCTACCCTACACTACCCTACCCTACACTACCCTACACTACCCTACCCTACCCTATCCTATCTCTCAAGTTGGATCGAACTGCACATGGTGTGCGAATTTTATTATAATCGGTTAAGTGGTTTAGGAGTCCATTGGGGACAAACATTGTGACACGAGATTTATATATATTAAGATTAACTAATCTTACCTACACTCTCTAGCAAAATGATAGCACTTTTGCTAAAGCTTTCGCAGACTTTTTGTAGGAACTCGAAACACAGTATACACACTTTTATTTCATTAACCTACACAATAAAGACAGAAATGGTATTTTTTTTATAAACAGACTATCAATATTATACATCAAAAACCATAAAATATAATTTTTCGAATAAAAAAAGGAAAATGAAAAAGTCTCTGATTGATTGTTTTTATGTTGGCATAAGGTCCAAAAAATGTATTTGAAGTTTTTCAGTATGATAAGGAGCCTATAATATACAGAACCTACACTTATTTTGTTACAATCTGTATAGTATTCAAGAAGGCTTCATTGCTACAGCCAGCTATGTGCCATTAGAATAATTGTGAAATTGAGTCAAATCCATCGTGAAATATTGGATAATATCCAACCTCCAGCTACCAGGACTGCATAAGATAGAAATGGTAATGCATTCAGAGTCGCGATAGAGTCACCAGAGAAGATGGCTCTGGATTGAATATTAAAGAAGGTAGTAAAGCGATTCCATATTTAAAATTCAACGGTAATCTCTCACCCTAAGAACTTAAAATCCAATATGATGCTGGGGCGATGAATAAATCTCTATAGGTAACGATCAAGAAGCATAAATACAACACAGATACTTAGTACTGCAGAACACAGATTACAGAACAGCACAGAATGGCCACTCATGTTCCCGTTATCGCCCCGATTTATGAAGGAAGAGCTACCCTACACTACCTGGGCAGTCTGGAACTCTTAACAGACTTCAAGCAAGGTGTGGGTAGTTAGAAAATAAAGGTTAAGACCATCGTGGCTTGAGCCTACACTGAATTAGGGCGATCGGGCCTTAATCGAACACGCGGGCCCAGTGCGGGCTGGTCGACTTCACACACAACCTAAAAAATTATAAAATATATAATTAATAATTCGTGGAAGATAAATCAATGGTTGTATCTTTCATTTTTCATCTTCAATCATTGAAGCATACCTACTTATTACTTGGGAGGATCGTATAGTAAAGGCAAAATCTTACATAGACAGTTTTAACTAGATTTCTAATACATTACAAATCCCACTAAAATTTATATTCACAACCATGTTTCGCTAATCCACGGCTTACAACTCAATTTTAGTGTAGGGAAGAGCAATTCAAATTAGGCTAGCAGAGTAACTTTGTGCGTGATCCATTGTTCTATAATCACTGAGACTAAAGCACACCCCGGACACTGCATACAAATGGTCGTGAAATGACATTTCTAAAAACAAATGACGGAGCAAAGAAAATCGCGGCAAAATCCTATACGTTCGAGAACCAAACTGTAACCAATCTGTATCAATAGGGTGACGAGGGGGTGAGGTTGCAATCTAGAGAGCAGCAGGGAGTGTCCATACTGTATGTTAGTTAAAATACTTTGACTAAAAAAGCTTTTCCACGCACAGCATTCGAGTTTTATTTGTAAAACACTTGGTGACTCAAAAGTCACGACGAGATTTAAAAATAGTAAAAACACATTTCTACTGACATTTGTTATTATTTTATTTTGAAAAATTTTATTAGTCTTTAGAGATTCATCGTAGAATTTCATTTTGAGCATCTTCGGTCGATCTTCGGTCAACCGCCTCCGTGGTGTAATAGTTAGTGCATTCGCTTCACACCAGAAGGTCGCGGGTTCGATTCCCTGCGGGCTCAACTTTGTAAGACTCGGTTTAGTTATTGGTAGGGCATTTTCATAGCCCGCCTGGCTAGCTACCACCATCTTATCTAAGTCTTGCCGCCAAACATCAGTATTAACAGCATTGTTGTGTTCCGGCTTGAATATAAGATAGCCAGATCCCCATTGCGTTGGGGAATCTTGGTAAGCCGGCTTCCATCGTCGGCATCATTAGGGCTAGGGCTTACGAGCTGTGAATTTAAAAAAAAGTAATTAATTCAGTGTTAATTCTCGAGGTTTTCAACATTTAACTGGTCCGCTCGTTCTCCACATTTAACAGCGCCAGAATTTTTGCTCTGTGGTTATTTAAAAGAGAAGATAGTTGTTAACAAACTCTGGACAATCGAGCAGCTAAAGTGAACATCCGAGCAGAAATACAGTTGATAACTCCTCATTTTTTGAGAAAACTTCTCATTCCCCCTCTCCATTTCATCATCGGACGACCAGGAGTGGAGGGCGATTCCACCACTTTGTCGTTAATGTTCCACCTTAACACACGAAGCGTTTTACTTCTTCGTTCATTATGCGAAAGGCCAAGGAGTGGAATTCCATGTTGGCGTCTGTATTCCTCAATTCGTATAATTTAGGAATCTTCAAGTCGAGAGGGAATAGACACTATTTGAGCTTGCGTGTTACATTTTCGGCTGCATCGGCACTTACCGTCAGGTAAGGTGCAGTCAAACGCACTCAAATTTTAATAATAAAAAAAACTGAATCCGTTGAGAAGCTCTGTCGAAAAAGCCCGTCTTTGTGATGCTGTAAGTGGCGGTCATTTACGTGAAGTTATATCCCAAACCTCACTCGAAAATATCATGATAAGATTAGTTTTATTGTTGGTCGACTTCACACACAACCTTCAAGTTTCTTCGCAGGTGTGTGCAGGTTTCCTCACGATGTTTTCCTTCATCGTGTACCAACCAACCAGAAGTACCGGGTTCAAAACCGGACAGCCAATGTACCAATGAGTTTTTCGAAACATGCGTACATATATATACCTACCGATTGCTTGAAAAGTGAAGGAAAACATCGTGAGGAAAGCTGCACATCTAATTCTAGATATGTATGAAGGTCGCGTTGCACACGTTCGTAGTTGTAAATCTAAATTCAAGTTTAAAGATATTTACTTAAATAGGTGCAAATTACACTCTTTCTCATAGTCATAAAATATTAATTACATAATGTCATTTGTGAAAAATAAAGAAATAAACAATCATTAACTAATAGTGTCAAAATTCAATACTTGATTAAAACAAATTCTGTCATTAGAATATGAAAAAAATATGACACGAGAAGTTATACATTAAAATCATTGAATGTCATTAATGCCTTTGACAAGAGTAGGCCAGTTCACACGGACAGCACCCAGTCACGAGTATAACGCGAGTCAGCCATCGCTCCCATCAGCCATATTAGAGGGAAAGGAACGACCCGGCTCCCGATGCGCCACCATCCACATGAACATTTAAGCGAGCATGCACCACTCATATCTATGCTAAGATAAAACTATTAAATAAAATAAGTGCTACACTTGTCATGTCTTGTCGCTTTCACGGTAACTTTTAGATTGGTCATCATTTTATTACCATTAAACATGAAGAAACACTGTCTCCCCATTCATTTATGTCAATTTAAATATTCGGATGTCTTACTAAATGCCCAACATGTGACCGGGGGTGATGTTAGATGCAACACCAGGCAACCGTGTCTATCCCTTGAGTAGCACGGTCAACTGTGCAACACGATAAAAGAAAAAATAAAAAAGACGTGTGGCACTCGGGGACTGCCGCGGTAAAGCTATTGTATAGCATTTTTTATCAACTTATGCAATTATAATTATAATTATTTTTTATATAAGCCGTATTTAACAGTACCATATAGTCCTTGGATGTTTATGTAATAAATTAACACTAAGAAAGTTAAATCATCATCGCCAACGTCATCGTCCACCATTGCGACCACCATCGCGCCCGCCATCGCGACCGTCATCGCGACCGCCACCGCGGCCGCCATCGCGACCACAATCACGAACAACATCGCGACCACAATCACGACCACCATCGCGACCACCATCGCGACCACCATCGCAACCACCATCGCGACCGCCATCGCAACCACAATCACGAACAAAATCGCGACCACAATCACGACCACCATAGCGACCACCATCGCGACCACCATCGCGACCACCATCACGACCACCATCACGAACACCATCACGACCACCATCCCGACCACCATCGCGACCACCATCGCAACCACCATCGCGACCGCCATCGCGACTACCATCACGACCACCATCACGACCACCATCGCGACCACCATCGCGACCACCATCGCAACTACCATCGCGACCGCCATCGCGACCTCCATCACGACCACCATCGCGACCACCATCGCGACCACAATCACGACCACCATCGCGACCACAATCGCGACCGCCATCGCGACCACCATCACGACCACCATCGCGACCACCATCGCAACCACCATCGCGACCGCCATCGCGACTACCATCACGACCACCATCTCGACCACCATTGCGACCACAATCGCGACCACCATCGCGGCCACCATCGCGACCACCATCGCGACCGCCATCGCGACCGCCATCGCGACCACCATCACGACCACCATCGCGACCACAATCACGACCACCATCGCGACCACCATCGCGACCACCATTGCGACCACCATCGCGACCACAATCACGACGACCACTATCGCGACCACCATCGCGACCGCCATCGCGACCGCCATCGCGACCGCCATCGCGACCACCATCACGACCACCATCGCGACCACAATCACGACCACCATCGCAACCACCATCGCGACCACCATTACGACCACCATCGCGACCACAATCACGTCCACCATCGCGACCACCTTCGCGACCACCATCGCAACAACCATCGCGACCGCCATCGCGACCACCATCACGACCACCATCGCGACCACAATAACGACCACCATCGCGACCACCATCGCAACCACCATCGCGACCACCATCGTGACCACAATCACGACCACCATCGCGACCACCATCGCGACCACCATCGCAACCACCATCGCGACCGCCATCGCGACCACCATCGCGACCACCATCGCGACCACCATCGCAACCACCATCGCGACCGCCATCGCAACCACCATCACGACCACCATCGCGACCACCATCGCGACCACAATAACGACCACCATCGCGACCACCATCGCGACCACAATCACGACCACCATCGCGACCACCATCACCACCATCATCACCATCATCATGATGGATATGCACGGCCTTCAAGCCACACCTCCGTGCCCGTCGGAGTGGGGAGCGTAAGGTTTTTTGTCGTTACGGAATTTCTGGATTCGGTGCCCGCGCTCAAGGCCCGCGATATAATCTATGCAATAGCTTAAAAAATGTAAAATTAAAAAAATATTCAACTAGCTGCAACCCCTTTGAGACTTATAACGCCATCCTGTATATTTTTAAGGCAGTTAAAGAAATAGATTTTCTTTTCATTTATTTTTTACATGTCTTTTCGATTCGATGGAAAGCGAACCGCATTTTTTCCCATTACTCCATATTACTCCCTATTAATTCGCATTACTCCACATTAAATCAAATCTGGATTTGTGAACAAATGACCAAAATATAATTTCGCCCGATCGCCCTAATTCAGGGTAGGCTCGAGCCCCTTGGTGGGGACGTATATGAGCTGATATGATGATGATGATCAAAATTAGTATTTGTATAGATAAAGTTTGTACCAGTCAAGAAGTTACAGATATAAACAAACCAGATTATTTTAAGTCTTGTTGCTACTTTTCCACAGTTATTTCACAATTTTTTCATTGGAGTATCTAACCTATCTATTATACTCGTGACCGGGTGCTATCCATGTGAACTGGCCTGCTCTTGTTAAATGCATTCAATGATTTTTATGTATAACTTTTCGTTTCATATTGTTTTCATGTTCTAATGACATAATCTGGTTTATATTAAGGATTGATTTTGACGTTATTAACTAATTATTGTTTATTTCTTGATTCTTAACAAATGACATTGTTATTATTATTTTATGACTATCAGAAAAAGTGTGATTTGCACCTATTTTGAATAAATATATTGAATTGAATTGATCTTCATAACAGTTATCGGCATTGAAACAAATGGATTGATGGTTAAGTAAGCGAAACAAATGCTACACTTAATTATGTGGCTGTGGGCGTGGTACAATGCTGGGTAGTACAGAAGGCCGTTGAGGTAGTCAAGTTCACCAGTGGTGACTGGACACTAGAACACGAAGCCCAGCCAGGCCTCCTACTCAGTGAACTGAAACTGCTGGATGCGGGTGGCGCAGCACCGGTTGTTGTGGATATCCTCGGAAGAGGCGTTTGTCCAGCAGTGCACGTTTTTCGGCTGACGTGATGATGAACTGTAAATAAAGTTTGTTCAAAGTAGATAAATTTACGTCATAAGGCCTTTTTGTAAGCCAGCTTCAGGGTGTCACCTCTCCCCTTTTCCCTAAACTTCATTCATCATTAGAGAATAAAATAATAAACAACAGCGCGCCATATCAAATATTCTGGGCTTCTAAATGAATTAGTTTATTAAAAATTATTTGCATATGATATCGAAATTAATATTAAACTTATGATTGATTTTTCAGTTCTTAAGTGGCGACTGCGCACCGGATAACGTAGCGTAGGCAGCCCTCCCACTTGGTTGACCGATGATCTGGTGAAGGTCCCGGGAAACCGCTGGATAAGATCAGTGCAGATTCGGTCATCGTGGAAATCCTTTGGGGAGGCAGTGGACGTCCTTCGGCTGATATGATGATTATTTTGATTTTTCAACCTAAGATTCATAATGTTTCATTATGTAAAGTTTCTTTGAAGCTAATAAAACAAGCTGTTGCCCGCTAGTTCGCCCCCGTGGATATCGAGAGTGCGCGGTGCTTTAGTTTTTTTTTCCTAAAAACCTTATTCGATCGTATTAGTAAGAACATTTTAAAACAAAAAATATCAAGATAGAGAATTTAATTTATAACCGATGCACCAAAAGAAGGGTTATGTTTTGCGAGTGTATGTATGTATGTACCGATGACCTGGTGAAGATCTTGGGAAGCCGTTGGATGCGAACAGCGCAGGACAGGTGGTCGTGGAAAACTTGGGGTTGGACTTTGTCCAGCAGTGGACGTTTTGACGTGAATAATTACCTCGATAGGGATGCAATCCAAAAAAAACGAATGATAACAAAATCGGGGGATACAGTTTAGTGTTGTAGCTACATATCTATCATCTCCATCCAAATTTCGTTTACACCACTTGATAGCTAAAGAATCAAAGAATTTATTACGCTAAGTAAGGACTGTAACACATCGCGCGCGGGGGAGGGGGCAGCCCCGCCATTTTGAAGGTCATTTTGCTGCGTATCGAGATTTCCATTTAGTATAACTTTCGACTCGGTGAAGCTACGACGTTCATTCAAGTTTCAATCGTCAGCTCTCGTCAAAATCTATCGATTATATATAAAACATTAGTGTAAAATTGTAACTGTGATTATAATAAGGTGTTTAAATAAAAAAATAATATAAAAAAATATATAATGTCGGCCTATACGCGTCGAAAAGCCAAATCGAAATACAGAGATCGTATACAGTTGGAAAGGGCATCTCAACAGTAATCGAATGGTACCAATAAAACACCATATGATCGAGTCAAGCAGTGCCGGCAACGTAAAGTAATGAATGCGGCCGAGCGGATCAACGACGGTGCCAGTACATCTGCAGCTGGGACGGTTGAAATTACGCAGATAATAATATTAATAATAATAATATTTTATATAGAAACTACATATTACCCGTTACGAGACGTATTCACGTTAAAACCAACGGCCGTGTGCCCCGACACAGCCCCACCCGTTTTTTTCGGATGATATGATAATGATGATGATGATAAATGTCTGTTTATTTCTTTGCACACCCTGCAGCCTAAACGGCTTGATGGATTTCGTTACATTTACAGTACATTTTTCTTGATCCCATGAGTGACATAGGTTACATTTTAATTTGACTAGCTAAAAAAGAGGTTTTTCTAATTCTTTGGCACTCTCTATATAGGGGTTAAGTTTTTATGCAGTCGGATTTCAAATCCTTACTAATATTATAAATGTGATGATTGAAAACGCTAAACACGTTAAAAAACCGACTTACATCGCAACAACTTAATACCATTTTGCATTATTGTTTTTGGATTTTGTTAATTTTCCGATAAAGTACTACACCGATTTTGATAAAATTTATACGAGACAATACGGGAAGCACAAGCTTTCAAATAAAAAAATAATTATTAAAATCGGTTCACTCAGTCAAAAGTTCTGAGGTAACACACATAAAAAAACATACAGTCGAATTGAGAACCTCCTCCTTTTTTTAAGTCGGTTGAAAATGTGTTTGTTTGTTTGTTACCTTTTCACGCTTCAACACCTCGACCAATCCTGATTAAATTTGTAATGTAGGTAGCCTATGTCACTGGGAAGGACATATAATACTTTTTATATCGTAAAAATAGCATAGTCCGATGCATTTCCTGAGGGAACTGAAAAAATACACTTTTTTTTTTGGTTAATTTTTTTAACATTGCAACGGAACAATGGATTGTTGTGATTTTTTGTACAGAGATTATTGAGTGGGTTGGAATAGACATAATTTACTAATTAGCATATTCCCGAGAGATCTGTAGAAAACTCATGTCCACGCTCGCTAGCCGCTTGCGGCTCGCGCACCACTCACCCTCGGAGCCACTCATAAAAACGATGTCTACGTGGGCGAAACCGCGGGCAAAATCTAGTTTTTAAATTTTTCTTAAAGTTATTATTTATGTAGTTAATGTGAGTGAGCCCGTACTTTAATATTCATTAAACACCGCAATTCCTATCTTAACCCGGCGTGAATGAGGTCGGGTATCTCATACCCACCAATTTATAAAATACCAAATATTTCTGAACTGCGCGATTCCTGCAACTCGCCTAGCACAGTAGCTGCTGCGTTTTAAGTGTTTTATTTTTATTTTTAGTGAACTACACGTCCGCAAACACACAGCGGGTACGTATAATATCCGACCTCAGAAAAGAAGATATTAGAATGTTTTATGTTGATTTTATGTTATCACGAAGCTAAATTATATGACAGATATATTTTTTAATTTTGTGTGCACAGTTGTCAAAATATCTCAGTTTCATAGATATTAAGTCATAGTTCCTAAATATTGTTGATTTTTGTGTAAAAAATACTACTTTGTTTTTTTATAGAATATAAACACTTTTATAACTAGAACTGGGTAATTTTATCATTTTACCTCATGTCCTTAATGTTGTTACAGTAATAAAAGTTGTCAAAATCGACAATTTCTATATTTTGGTATGTCACACCCACCTCGCAGTTGGTGTAACTATTTTTAACCTCATTCACGCCGAGTTAAACAGCGTTAATTTGCTCCAGAAAGGAATCTGTACATTTAGTTTATCAAATTAATACGTTTTGCCAGACAGAAGGAAGATAAATATAAAGTGTAAACCTTCATGCAAAGCTTTGAAGTCTTTAGTCTTAATTTGATAGCTTGGATCACTGGAATTCCTAATCTGATGACGAGGACCAATCGAAAGAGATTGGTAAATAATTTAATTAAAAAACAATTTTAAGATACAATCTCTTTTTGTTCTCGATAAGAAAATAAGGCTCATCCTCGTAAGCTAAATTTCATCCTAAGAAATAAATACTTTTTTCACATCACTGGCTGGATGTAACTTTGTTGGCTATTTTCAAAAAAGACCAGAATATTAGCTATTGCCCGCGGCTTTAGACTCATGAACATTGGTTTTTATAGACTTAGCGCGAGCAGCTAGCGGAGTGGAATTCAGTTTCTCCCGGATTCTTATAGTACAGCCAATCAAAGAAATCAGTTCTGTATATTTAAAAAGATCTAGAATTTAGACTTAACTCCAGTAAAAACCTGTCGTAGGTACTTAAAAACTGAATCCTTTTTTGGCTCTTTCCTTTCATGATTAGCCGCATTTTGCGTTCAATCGTAGAGCATGTCTGTATTGTATCTAGCAGCCGGACACACGTCAAATAGTTGATCTAACTAAGGGAACTGGATAGGTACCGTCAAAATAAATGACAGATGTTAAATGTATCATGGCGCTTTTGGTATATTAAATTACTATCTGAGGTGCAACTTTATTAGTTACCGATATTTTCTACATGTTTTATATAGAGCGTCGGTGGCGCAACAGCAAGGGCCGCTACCTCCTATCCGGGAGGTTGTGGTTCGAGTCCTGCCACGTACCAATGTGTTTTCAAACTATCTCATATATACCTTTATCCGACGCTCTTACGGTACAGAACTTTCGATATTTTTATAGGTTTTCCTGTAATCTATGCATTTAACTTCATAAACAGTGATTTTTCAAGATTTAAGGCTTAGTGGTTTCGGATATAAGGGGTGGAATAATCAATTTTTGCAATTTCTCTTTGTGTGACCCCAAGTCGCACTTGGCCGTTTTTTTTAAACTCAGAATATGTCGGTAACAGATGGCCGATGGAGCAGTAAAATTCTTGAGTGGCGACCGCGCACCGGAAAACGTAGCGTAGCAGGCCTCACACGTGGTGGTCCGACGACCTGGTGAAGATCGCGGGAAGCCGATGGAAGCGGGCAGCGCCGGGCCGGTCGACTTGGAAATCCTTGGGGGAGGCCTTTGTCCAGCAGTGGACGATTTTCGGCTGATATGATGATGTCGGTAACGTGACGCGTAGTCAAAATGTCCTATTATGTTTTGAGTTTGTATTTGCGTGCCGTAACGAAATTATAGATTTCATCGTTTACGAAGGTTCCGAAGAAATGGTTGTCTGGTAAAGTCGGTTTACGGACGATAGTTTAACGTGACAACGTAACGGGACAATGAGCGTAGCGGGACAATGAGTCATTCTTTTTCTTGCGTGCAGCCGGCTTCCATCGATTTATTAGACGTTGGTGTCGATTCGGTGTAACACGATTTAACTTATTTGACAGGACTAAACTAAATTTAAGCATTCTATCCTTGTCTTTTCGATACAGAAAGTAAAAGACAGAATGCGTAAATTTTGTTCAATCCTGTCAAATAAGTGAAGTCGTGTAACACCGAATCGACACCATTGTCACGTCAAAAATATATGTATATTATTTATTGTTACTATGACACCGAAGTTGGAACCCATTTATTATTTACTATTTAAGAGGGTAACGATACAAAAGGAGCGAGTGAGAAAAATGGGGCGTCTTACTCTTTTCAGCTCATATACGTCCTCACCGAGGAGCTCGGACCTACCCTGAATTAGGGCGATCGGGCCTTAGTGGACCACGCGGGCCCAGTACGGGGTGGTCGACTTCACACACATCCTTCAAGTTTCCTCGCAGGTATGCGCAGGTTTCCTCACGACGTTTTCCTTGACCGTAAGAGGATCGGATAAATGCACATGTGAAATCGAAGTTCGTAAACACATTGGTACGTGGCAGGATTCGAACCACGACCTCCCGGACAGTAGGTAGCGGCCCTTACCATTAAGCCATCAAAAGTATGTAGTGGGCAACAAAAATCTTCAACATTTTCCATGAGACAAAACATTTATTGGTGGACACAGGAAGCAACGGTTATGGTCACTATTGTGACCTTGTGACATGGCTGCCCAACCAATCACAAGGTCGCAAAAATGACCCCAATCATGCTCCCTTTGTCCACCACTAATTGTTTTGTCTCATGGAAAATGTTCAAAACGTTTGCCGAACACTATAATGAACAGTGAAAAAACTAAGAAAACAAGACAAAAGTAATCAAGTTTGCTTAAATTATTGAAGTAAAACTTCTTTACATACGCTTGACTTGAGGAGTAAGCTGGTGGATGCGTAACGAGAGCTTTACAGAAGTGAGATCGGGTGAGGCGAACGGAAGTTGAGAGGGATATAAAAAAGAGAAATACTATTATTTTTGTTTTCCAACAATATAAGAAACATAAAAGATAATAAAGATTTGATCATTTTCAGCGGTTATTAAATAAAACCATTTTCAAAAACTAACTATACCTCCATCATCATCATCATGATTATTAAGAGGCCCAGCCCTCTGTCGTTGCAGCATTCTCCACTTCAGCCTGTCACGATCTGTCGTCTTTGTCTTCCGGTACGTATGACTACGGCACCATTCATTTACTTGGGTCATATATTGTTTCCTGGGGCGCCATCTATTCCTCCATATTACAAAAAAGATTTGATTATTTACTTTCAAACATAGAGATGGAGCTAAAGAAGTTTTACTCCAGTCGTGTGGTCTAAGGCGCACTCGTATTTTTTTTATTTTCTTGAATGGGACAAACTTTACATAAACTCCGATCCAGTGTTAATGATTCTGTGCAAATGAAGCCTGTGCACTGTTCACTCTCAAATCAGACGGAAAGCTCATTGGAATGTAAAACGCAGTGAGCAGAGCGTGCCGCTTTTGAATTCACCCAACAAAATGCAATCTTTTTTAAGGATGCTCGTGGAACCCTCTTGTTGTGACACAACATTTTTGTCGCTGATTTTTTTTATTAGCAAGCAAAGAGATTTCATGTGTTTTTTTTAACAGTTATTAGCAAAGAGCATTTGCCCGCCGGCATAGTAAAAGGAAGGTCGCGGGCAGGATTTGTGGTGGACGTATTCGTAGTTTTATTTTGTTGTTTTTGCATTGTTTTCTGCTAGGATTTCGTTCAAGAAGTGGTGCATTTTGGAGAAAATCATCTAGTTCACGTGAGCAATGTGCAGAACAAGAAAATAAAACTAAGGAGGATGTGAGAACCCAACTTTAACTGGAGGCAGTTTTATAGACTCCCTACAGCAACTGGGTGTTCCATCTCAGAATGAGACCGCTGCAAATGCTGTCAAGAACTTCAGAGAAGATTTGTAATGCACCGACACTAGCATTACAAATCAAAAAACTAATGAAGAGAAATTAAAATACGACAGACTAGGCTGTATGCTCATAGATACCTTTGCCTTTTCCGCGCTTTTGAAGGCCGGAAAGAAGAAACAAAAAAAAAGTAAAAGGAAATAGTTAGTAGGTTATCTTCATATGAAGTCTTCATACATGGAACATCGCGCGGTATGTATGTGTGCGCGTCAGTTGGCATGCACGCACACTTGATTTAAGATGGTTTTCGTGGTTCGAATCCTGCCACGTACCAATGTGTTTTCGAATTTCGATTTCATATGTACGTTTATCCGACGCTCTTACGGTGAAGGAAAACATCGTGAGGAAACCAGCACACACCTGCGAAGAAACTCGAAGGTTGTGTGTGAAGTCGACCAACCCGCACTGGGCCCGCGTGGTCGACTAAGGCCCGATCGCCCTAGTTTAGGGTAGGCTCGAGCCCCTCGGTGGGAACGTATATATGAGCTGATATGATGAAGATGGATATAAGACTACTTCAACGTAATTATTGTAGTGTGCGTACGTGCTACTGAGATGTGCACACATACAAACCGCCCGATGTACCATTTTATGAAGATAAACTACTAATTGTTTGCTTTTACTTTGCCCGCGGTTTGACCCGTGTGGATATCACACATCAGACAAAGAACGTCCACTGCTGGACATAGTCCTCCCCCAAGGATTTCCACGACGACCGGTTCTGCGCTGCCCCAATCCAGCGGCTTCCCGCGACCTTCACCAGGTCATCGGTCCACCGAGTGGGAGGCCTGCTTACACCACGTTTCCCGGTGCGTGGTCACCACTCGAGAACTTTATTTACCTCTTTATAATCTCTTATTATCATTTGGCAACTCTCAAAATATCATACCAATGAATAAGGTGTCTAAGAGTTATCCCTGGACATGCACATGACACCGTAAAATTGTAAAACCCGTTAGATTATAATGTAACGGGATCTATCTCGCGTAGGGTTGCCAGGTCTTAAAACTAAATATCCGGACATACCTGCCAGTTTAGCCGGACTTTTGGGTAAAAAAGCCGGACTCCCTAAATTATTAAAGCCCTCTTTAGACACCCCTAAATCAATCAGTCATGTTTACTGGCCTTTAGCGAGGTCCTAATCAGACAAAGAAACGCCGCCATAGTCTCATAAATACGACAGCGCTCACCCGAATGTCCAGGTGACTGGAAAAATCATTAAACCTAAAAAGCCGGACAGGCCGGACACCTTCTAATTTGGCCGGACACGCATCCAATAAGCCTAACACTGTCCGGCTTTATCCGGACGCCTGGCAACGCTAATCTCGCGAGATCGTGAACTGTCGAAAGATTGTGATGACTGACTTGGTGGCTCAGTGGTTAGTGCCCTTGACTACTGATCCGAGGGTTGTGGGTTCGATCCCCACCCAGGGCAAGCATTTGTGTGATGAGCAGATTTGTTTGCTCTGTGTCTGGGTGTTAAATATCTATATATGTATGTATTTAAACGTATATAAGTATGAATATCAGTCTCTGGTAACCCATAACACAGGGAATCCTACTTTGGGGCCAGATGACCATGTGTGATTTATCCCAGAATACTTTTTTGTTATTTTTATTTTTTTATTGTGAACCGTAACATACTGCTTACAATATCGCTAGTGTCATTGTAATCTCACTAGTAACATTACAATAACACTAAACGAAGTGAATATAATAAATAAATGAGCGAGCAAAGCGAGCGATATTAGGTTCGGTCAGGTTTGATTGATTAAACTGTCAATTAATCAGTCAGCGAGGCTCCCCGCCCTGGGTAGCACAATGTTTCGCAGAAGAAGAAATCATCGGTTTTATTCGGATCGGCCGTGAAATTGTAAGCTGATTGATATTTTACCGTCATAAAATTATAATCTATGAGCGTCCGCCGCCTCCTGTCCCGGAGGTCGTGGTTCGAATCCTGCCACGTACCAATGTGATTTCGAATTTAGATTTCATGTACGTTTATCCGACGCTCTTACGGTGAAGGAAAACATCGTGAGGAAACCTGCACATGCCTGCGGAGAATCTCGCAGGTAGTGTGGTGAAGTTGACCAACCCGCACTGGGCCCGCGTGGTCGACTAAGGCCGGATCGTCCTTATTCAGGGTATGCTCGAGCCCCTCGGTGGGAACGTATATGAGCTGATATGATTATAATCTAGCTTAATTATATTATCCCGGCAACATACACAAACAACTCGCTCGCTCGGTGATTAGATCTCTAGCAAAATGTTTTGAACTTATTATTATAACAAAGAAAAGGTTGATTACGCCACTTTGAATGGAAATCCGAATTGACCTAAAGTGTTTTCCTTTAAAAGTTTACAACGAGTATTCCGATATGATAAGAGGCACAAAAGTTTCTTGCTTTTCAAACATATTTTTGTTTGTTTGTGAACTCTTTAATGTACAACAAAATATACAATTATAGATACAGAATAGAATTATCCCGAACAGGGATCTCTTCCAACCAACCCTTTAATATTTAACGACTCGCGCCTCAGTTTTTAGCGTATACTCGCTACCGGGTTCCACAGACCCATTACTTATTGGTATATAATTTCCAAGTTATTGAAGGTATTTATGAAAATTATATTTTATTTTATTGTTGATAATAAAACAAATAGCTCTGGTTCAATCACTTTTATTTTACTAAAAAAAAGTCAGTACTTCTTCTTATATTTATGACAACTTTTTGTCAATGTATGTTTTTCTATAAAAAAATAATTTTATAAAGCTAAGTAAATGTTACTTTTTGAGAAACTAAGATAAAGTATAATCTTATTACTGCACAAAGAGATCCATCATAATTTGACTTTTTTAAATAAATCAACTTTGAAACTCAACTATGTAATAGAGGATCAGACTGCATCAAAAAAATCAAAAATAAAATCTGAAATATGAATTCCCTTAATTGCTCTCCTCTTGAAGTTTCAAAAAACCTTACTTGTTTTGTTTTTCCATCACGTCTTCAATTTTTAATTGATTAAATTCACAAAATAAGTTCGTCATGAAGCTTAAAATCTATGACGTCAATTACAAACATTTTTAAAACAAAATTTCGTTTTTGACAAATCATAAAAAGTAACTCAAATGACTAGCAGTCCGATCCCCTATTATAAAAAAGTCTTAGCAAATTTGTTACCAATCTTAAAATAGTTTATAACAAATTAAAACAATAAATGTTACAAACTGGTTTGGAGTGTTCACCTCGTAATTAAAAATAACTTTTTCACACGAGATTTCGCATCAACAGGAACTTCGCATTGGTAGCAATTTGCTCTTGCTCAGAATCCGTGTTATGAGGGCTTGTCCCATCACAGTCTTCCGTTTCAGAACAGTCTTCATTCTCTATGCTTTCATTCAGTTATTCTTTTATGTTCCTAGTATTTAGTATGCGATAAACAGCCATTTTAAAAACCTTAAACGTTATCAAAATTTTACTCGTATGTCACAAAATATTTTATGTCAATACTTACGTAAGTAGTCGCTACTGGGTCTAGTAGACCCGTACTTACTTTATACTTCCATGGCACTCAAGCGCTGGGCGCGAACTGAATGAGAGTGGAGTAGCGGTAAGGAAAAACGACCATTTGAAGGTTCTTTGAGTGGCAACGTCGCACGAATCGTTTCTTGGAAAATATTTAGCAAAACGACCACAACTGGGTCTAAAAAACCCATTAGCGAGTCGTTAAGTGTTAACCGAGTTCAAAAAAGGAAGCCATCGAATCTTAATTATTTGAAAGGTAAGTAGCTGTGTGCTGGTACTGGCCTCATGAAAAGTCATCATCATCATATCAGCTCAAATATGTTCCCACCGAGAGGCTCGATCCTACCCTGAATTAGAGGGATCGGCCCTTAGTCGACCACGCGGGCCCAGTGCGGGTTGGTAAACTTCACACACAACCTTCGAGTTTCTTCGCAGGCGTGTGCAGGTTTCCTCACGATGTTTCCCTTCACCATAGGAGCGTCGGATAAACGTACATATGAAATCGAAATTCAAAAACACATGGGTAAGACCTCCCAGACAGAGGTAGCGGCCCTTGCCAATACGCCAAAGACGGAGCGTCTTTTAATTGTACGAATCAGATTTAAAAAACAAATTTTAAATCTGATTCGTACAAATTATAAATCTGATTCGTACAAATTATAAATCTGATTCGTACCTACCTTTGATTTCGTTATTTATTTTATTTATTTATTTATTTATACTTAATAGTACACCAAAACAATTTCGTTATTGTTGGTTAATTTTATTATTTCTTTTTTAAGTCGTGTTTTAGTTTCTTTTATCCCTACTTTACATACACACGGGAGTTATTGAACAAGAAAGTTACATATTTGTAACAATTAGGCATTTAATTTTTTTTTTTTTTACTTTTTGTAGATATTCAATTCGGTACGAAAATAAAAAGTTATGACGCTGATGTCTGTGAAGTACGGACAGATACAAGAAGAATAATCTAATAAGGTTTTTCGTAGAGACTACGAACGCAAAAAAAATAAGTATTTATGTTATTCAATAGGCTATTTTAGGGGAAAACAGGAATATACCGTCGACGAATTCTCCACTAGCCAGTTCGCACTAACAAGAGAATTCTGTCTGTCAAGCAAGGCACTAACACTTTTATGAGCACAGATATTAAACATACGTACAACCCGAGTAATTGCTTTGAGGACTTTATTTAAAGAAACATGCACGTTTGTATTATTGAATATGAAATGTAAATGAAATGAAATGAAATGAAACGAAACGAAACGAAAAGAAATGAAACGAAACGAAATGAATGAAATTATTATTTATTTGCAGTGAAATAGGTTACATATTAAAGTTGTTTTGCAATAAATCGTTACTCCAAACTGAATGATTACCTGAACAGCTTAATAATAATTGGGAACGCTAAACACGTTAAAAAATAGACTTCTATTGCAACAAATAAGCATATGAAATAAAACGAAACGAAACGATTATTTTTAGTTTTCGTTACATCATAACGCCATAGACCGACGACGCGCTCGGAGACTCGTTGGCGACGATGAGCTCGAAAGCCTTGAGCATCGCCGCAAAGTTGCCTGTCTTTCGGTATTCTATCGAATTCATTTCGGAGAGTGTGCACAAAAACTGTACGATCTCATTCCCCCAGCTCCATTCCACCTTCGGTCAACGAGACGCAGGGAGAGGTTCCACCCCTATGTTGTTGATATTCAGCCTATACGCACGAAGCGTTACACTTCCTTATTTATTATGCGGACAGCGATGGAGTGCAACTCCTTGCCTGCGTCTGTGTTCCAGACTCCTACAATTTGGGTATCTTCAAGGCGAGAGTGAATAAGCATTATTTGAGTTTGCGTGTACCATCCTCGACTACATCGTCACTTACCATGAGGTGAGATTTAGTGAAACGTATTCAAATTTTTAATTTAAAAAAAAACTTCAGCATACAAAAAAACGGCCAAGTGCAAGTCGAACTTGCGCAAAGTAGTACAATTTTGCTACATTTTTTAGTTTTTGTTAATTGTATACAAAAAGTACTGAACCGATTATTGTAAAATTTATAATATTTAACTAACCTGAAAGCATACCCTATCGAATTAAAAAATAATTATGAAAATCGTTTCTCAATCTGCGAAGATGCCTCGTAACAAACATACAATAAAATAACTTTATAAAATAATAAAAAATAAATAACCCGACTGCGTAAAAACTTAACCCGTATTTTTGGGCAGTCGGGTATGTATCCTATGTCACTCACGGGATTAAGAAGAATCTAAGGACACCTCGCACTCCAAAATCCATCAAGCCGTGTAGGCTACAGTGCGTGCCAAAGAAATAAATAACCTCCTTTTCTGGGCTAGTCAGGTAAAAATGTATCCTGAGTCACTCACGAGATCAAGAAAAATCTAATGAAACCTCGAACTCCAAAATCCACCAAGCCGGTTAGGGTACAGGGCGTGCCAAACAAATAAATAAACATACATACACCCGAAAAACGTAACCCTCCTTCTGGCGCAGTCGGGTAAAAAAAAAACAGTCTAACCGAGACCCTCCTTCATTTTTCAATTTGATTAAAATTAGGTCAATTTGTCCCTATCCTTGAATTTAAAATTACTACACAAACTCTTTAAAATCTAACCTAACCTAACCTAACCTAATATACAATTTTCTCGGAATACGCCAAATTTCTTCGGTCCCTTTAAAATATGTCCGTCTTGGAAGTCTCGGAGGTCCTAAAATATTTTACATCGAACGTTAACAAAGTTTGAAACGAAGTTCCCCAATCCGAATTGGGCAGGGTAGTAGTAAAAAGTGAAATATCCAATTGTAAACAAATCTAAACTTTCGCTATAAACAAAAGGAGGTTTTACAACAGGAATTCTCGTTAGAAACTTCGTTAAGAAGTTAACACTGTTTCTCATTGAAACTTCGGTTGGAACTGTTGTTGTTAAGACGAAATACATCGTAAGCCACAGCATATTTTACGCGGTTTTTTAACAAATGCTCTAAAGACGGTAAAAACTTTGTGGAAGGGGAGCTTATAAAAACTTAAGAATTGACATTGAAACCTAAGAATTGACGTGGAAGCGATAAGACATGACAAGTCTACTACTTCTTTTTATAAATATTTTTATCTTAGCATTGACATGAGTGGTGCATGATCGCTTAAATGTTCGTGCAGATGGTGGAGCATCGGGAGCTGGGTCGTTCCTTTCCCTCTAACTCCGGCTGACTCTCGCGTTATACTCATGACCGGGTCCAGTCCGTGTGAACTGGCCTACTCTTGTTAAAGGCATTCAATGATTTTTACCTATAACTTTTCGTGTCATATTGTTTTCATGTTCTAATGAAGTAATCTGGTTTATATCAAGAATTGAATTTTGACGTTATAAACCTTTTGTTTATTTCTTATTTCTTCACAAATGACATTGTTATTATTATTTTATCAGAAAGAGACTTCGACTTCGCTGGCTAGGACACGTAGAAAGAATGGGAGAGGATCGAGCAGCCAGAAGAGCATATCTTGGAAAACCGTCCAGACGCCACCCGGTGGGTCGACCAAGGTATCGCTGGAAAGATGAAGTCGTCAAAGACCTCAAAGAGTGTAATTTGCACCTATTTTGAATAAATATATTGAAATGAATTGACTTGTGTTTTGTAAATGATTGTGGATTGGCACTTATTGTTGTGCAATAGAATGTATCTGCAGCCTCTACGCTTTGCGGCACAATAATAATAATTCAATTATTGAAAACGCTAAACACTTTAAAAAACCGACTTCCATCGCAACAACTTACTACAATTTTTCTTTTTTTTTGGTTTTTGTTAATCTTTATTAAATAAATATATATAACTCAAAGGTGACTGACTGACTGACATAGACATCTATCAACGCACAGCCCAAACCACTGGACGAATCGGGTTGGAATTTGGGATGCAGGTAGATGTTATGACGTAGGCATCCGCTAAGAAAGGATTTCGGGAATTTCCCACGGGAACACCAAAAAACGGGAACTGCGCGGGCGAAGCCGCGAGCACCCACTAGTTTTCTAATAAAGTACTACATTGATTTTGATAAAATCTATACCAACTCGGGAGTATACCCTATCGAATAAAAAAACGGGTTGCCTGTAAAGTTGGTTTACGGACGATAATTTAACGTGATAACAAGTACCTGTCCAAGTCCCCGTCCAAGTCCCCGTCCAGGTCCCCGTCCAAGTCCCCTTTTGTGTTCCCTCACAGAGATTCGACCGCATTGCAACACCTCTTATAAGCTCCTGGAATCCTAGAACTTTTAATCCAATGACACACTTGTGTGACGGTTCGTCCGTCCGTGAATTGCAAGAACTATAAATAAAATTAAAGTACAAATACAACATATCTCACAGTTGAAACACCTCTTTTTAATATGACGGTTTTCCTCATAGAATGTATCTGCAGCCTCTACGCTTTGCGGCACAATAATAATAATTCAATTATTGAAAACGCTAAACACTTTAAAAAACCGACTTCCATCGCAACAACTTACTACAATTTTTCTTTTTTTTTTGGTTTTTGTTAATCTTTATTAAATAAATATATATAACTCAAAGGTGACTGACTGACTGACATAGACATCTATCAACGCACAGCCCAAACCACTGGACGAATCGGGTTGGAATTTGGGATGCAGGTAGATGTTATGACGTAGGCATCCGCTAAGAAAGGATTTCGGGAATTTCCCACGGGAACACCAAAAAACGGGAACTGCGCGGGCGAAGCCGCGAGCACCCACTAGTTTTCTAATAAAGTACTACATTGATTTTGATAAAATCTATACCAACTCGGGAGTATACCCTATCGAATAAAAAAACGGGTTGCCTGTAAAGTTGGTTTACGGACGATAATTTAACGTGATAACAAGTACCTGTCCAAGTCCCCGTCCAGGTCCCCGTCCAAGTCCCCTTTTGTGTTCCCTCACAGAGATTCGACCGCATTGGAACACCTCTTTTAGCTCCTGGAAACATAGTACTTTTAATCCATTGACACACTTGTTGGACGGTTTGTCCGTCCGTCCGTCCAAGTCCAAGTACAAGTCCAAGTACAAATCCAAGTACGAGTACAAGTACAACTCTCGCTTGCATGCTCGGCTCAGGCGTAACGTGACAATGACGTCAGTCTGGCGTAACGTGACAATGACGTCAGACTGGCGTAACTTGACATCACACTGGCGTAACGAGAAAATGACGTCACACTTTTGTACTTTTTTAAAACTTTGTATTGTTTTTCTGTTCATCAACATCGTGAGGAAACCTGCACACGTTTGCGTGGAAACTCGCAGGTTGTGTGTGAAGTCGACCAACCCGCACTGGGTCCGCGTGGTTGACTAATTCCCGATTGCCCTAATTCAGGGTAGGTTCGAGCCCCTCGGTGGGGACGTATATGAGCTGTTATGAATGAATGAATGAATTAATTGTTTTTCTGTTACGGTTCTTTTTTCTTTTATCTGTTTTCGCACAACTATATTGGAAAACGTATTTTGATACATCGATCTGTTTTTATTTTTCTTCTAGCTACAGGAACATGCTGACACAAAGAGTGTTTTAGTTTAAGTGTCATCCAGTAAAGACCACATTTGCAAGACGATTCAAAGGCTTCCTATTTCCCTACATTTATAATAAAATTATTAAAGCATGTGACATAGCGAAGTGCATATTAAATGAAACGAAAAGAATTATTCAAATCTATTTGCTAAACAAGACATGTGATGAAGTGGAGGGTATTTTAAAAGTTATATGTTAAACACACACACACACCACACACTGTCACACACTCTCTCTCTCTTACACACACACACACACAAACCTAATTTTATTTTTTTTGTATTAATTTTTTTTTTCTTTTAATGTATTCCTAATATCCAGCTTTTATTTATTTAATTAGTTTTCTTAGTGTACATCTGCAGCCGCATTTCATTTTGTTAACCGTATTATTGATCTCCACAAGACAGGCGTAGCCTAGTGTGGGATTATTGTATTAATGTGCTGATTTCATGTGTTTTTGTTAATAAACTAATATTTTTTTTTACATGGGTGTAAAAGGTAAATGGCAAACTCGGGACGATGAAATGTCACTCGTTTTCGTTTGTTATTAAACTTTTGTGGTACCCTTGTATCAGTCGTATATTTTTTATCAAGTCTTTGCCACACAGTAATCTTAATAATTATTGTTGGTTTGTGTATACTACGCCAGTAAAGTATGCACAGCGTGGCTGTACAATTCATTTCTTTCAAGGAGATCCCTCATTATTATTTCCTAAATCTAGTTATCCCTTATAATCAGAAAACAAATACCAACGATCCTTGATTAGTCTAGTCGCCTAGTCCTAGTCAGTAGGGTGACCGCAAAATGGGATAAAGGCAGGACAGGTGGCGAAACTTAATTACCTCATTCTTAGCGTGGGAGGGTCCTCTAATGAAATTCCTGGATCACATGTGACCGGAATACTAGGCTAATGCCTACACGCGTGTCCACTACCATCTAGTAGCATGGAAATGCTTGTCGCTCGGAAATAGTGTAGTTCTCTCTTTCTTATACTTAGTGTTAAAATGAGATGGACGTCCTTCGTCTCGCGTCACGCACTAGAAAAGTTACCATAGAGATGATACTAGGATGGTGGTGGTATTATGGCATTAGAGAAGGTTTATCATGTTTATTTTGTAGGATTATCATTATTC
Organism: Coleophora flavipennella; assembly: GCA_947284805.1. Classification (NCBI taxonomy): domain Eukaryota; kingdom Metazoa; phylum Arthropoda; class Insecta; order Lepidoptera; family Coleophoridae; genus Coleophora; species Coleophora flavipennella. The sequence goes on from OX369273.1 coordinate 12,215,007, forward strand.
TTGTTGTCGCGAATGTGTGGAGGGAAATAGTAGGACAAAAATGTCTTGGTGTCTGAAATGTCGCAATTTGTAAACCTTTGCCATTGGTGATTTTTACGTCCATGTATTTTTTTTTAATTTACAATTGGTAAGCCCTAATACGACAGTTGAAAGAAAACAGGTAAAGTAATAACTTAAAAAAACAAATAGAAAAAATTAAGATAGCCAGTTCTCCATTGCGTTGTGGAATCATCGTCACTTACCATCTGGTGAGATGATGCCAAGGGCTTACCAAAAGTGAATATAAAAAAACGACTGCATAGAAATATTACCCCTCTTTTTTGGGAAGCCGGGTAAAATGTATCCTATGTCACTAACGGGATCAAGACAAATCTAACAATACCTTGCACACTTAAATCCATCAAGCCGTTTAGGAGATATCGTGAAATAAAGAAACATACATAATATACATACATTCATCATCATCATATCAGCCGAAAAAAAGTCCACTGATGGGCAAAGGCCTCCCTTAAAGATTTACACGACGACCGGTCCTGCGCTGCCCGAATCCAGCGGCTTCCCGCGATCTTCACCATCATACCTAAAATAGGTACCTCAAAACAATACACACTCCTTTTTTGTGGTCTGTCGTATAAAAAAAAGACAGTTACAGAAATACCGTGGCGTCAGTAGCGTAACGGCTAGAGCTGCCGCCTCCTGTCCGGGAGGTCGCGGTTCGAATCCCGCCACATACCAATGTGATTTCGAATTTAGATTTCATATGTACGTTTATCCGACGCTCTTACGGTGAAGGAAAACATCGTGAGGAAACCTGCACACGCCTGCGAAGAAACTCGAAGGTTGTGTGTGAAGTCGACCAACCCTCACTGGGGCCGCGTGGTCGACTAAGGTCCTATCGCCCTAATTCAGGGTAGGCTCGAGCCCCTCCGTTGGGGACGTATAGGAGCTAATATGATGATGATGACAGAAATACAAATCAGATTAGCGGCTCGTTTAAAATATCCGGCGGACTTAACTTACTTTTTTTGAGTACTTACATTAATAACATACCTACATCATAATTTTTAACTAGTATTTAAACTCTTTGAAAAACTCAATGCAGTTTTTTAGCAAATGGCGCCTGTTTTGAGTAGATACTGTGCATTCGTAAGTTTTTTTTAATGCGACTGTTAAAAAAAAAAGATATTAAAATATAATTTACCTAGATTGTCCGAAAAAATGTAAGCCACAAAAAAAAAAGTCTTTCTTTCTGAAACTACTTGAAAATGACGGCTAACTAAATAATTGACGATATTCATTGAAATCAATGTAAATCTTTTTGGTGAAAATCATAGGCAGATCCTCATTGCGTTGGGGAATCTTGGTAAGCCCGCTTCCATCTTCGGCATCATCGTCACTTACCATTAGGTGAGCAGATGCCAAGGGATTACTAAATGTGGATAAAAAAGGCCACCTGTGAGTAGTTATTTTTTAATTTACATATTTAAAAAGATAAAAGCTCCGGTGGCTCAACCGGTAACGACTCTGTCCTTCTAACCAGAGGTAACGGGTTCAAATCTGGACGGCCAATGTAGCAATGAGTTTTTAAAACTTACGTACATATATTAAGCGATTGCTTTAACGGTGAAGGAAAACATCGCGAGGAAACCTGCACATGCCTGCGAAGTAACTCGAAGGTTGTGTGTGATGTCGACCAACCCGCACTGGGCCCGTGTGGTCGACTAAGGCCTGATCGCCCTAATTCAGGGTAGGTAGCCCCTCGGTGAGGACGTATATGAGCTGATATGATGATAATCTAAAAAGATTTTCTATCACTCTTCCTTTTTTACAACAATCTTTGAGCAACAATCGGCTTTTTGTGCTACAATTTTTATGATTATAAAGTAGGGTTGACTCAAGGAATCTCACGAAGATTTTTAAGCTACTTTTGGAGAATCTTCTTCTGTGCCAGCAAAAGTCACGTATTGGTTCTTGCATTATTGGTAAACGTGGTCGAGAGAACCTAAATGATGACCTGGCCGACCACCAACGGTATTAATTCTTGAAAACGTCATCAGGTTAGAGTTCTTTTACGGATGAATAGACACATTAGAAATCGGGAGATTCAGACTGAACTAAATATTGGGTATATCGCAGGCAGTTTCCATGATACTATATTATAAGAAGTTTGCTCTCACTGGCAAAACCACGTCGTGTTGATTGGTGAAAATATATGCTGGAAAAGTTCGAAGGAGGAACTTCGCAAAACGTACCCTACATCTGGCGATTTTAATCTACAGCTACAATCTTCTTACAAAGAAGCAATCCACGCAATGGTTGTTTGAAGAGGATGAGTTGCCCCCAAAAGTTGTTCGCGGTTGGAGCGTAAATAAAAAAATAAATATAGCGATTTTTTTTCGACGTAGTAGAACATTAGCATTAATTCTGCTGAAAGACCGTAGAACAGCTTCAAGTGAATGGTATTGCTAAGTTTGTCTGCCTCAAGCTTTCAGGGAGTTGAATAGTGAGCGCCCAATGGGTGGCGTCCGTGGCATTCTTTTTCACCCAGACGAGGCTTTCTACAAATTTTGGCGGATATTTTTCGACCTAGAAAAATATAAATACCAGTTATGAACAGGAACAGCCCAATATAAATATTTTAAAACAAAGTCCCCCGCCACGTTTGTCTGTCACAAATGTAAATAAATTTCTGACCCAGGCATTAAAAAAAAAAACCTAACTCCCGACTCATCTAGCTGATTGGGGAGGTGGGAAGGATCAACAGTGTTTCTTAAATCGATGGGCCCAGGCCACCGTTGCGTAATTAATCTCTTTTTTTACAAAGATTTATTCCATCTTAAAATTTTCCAATCAAAAGTCTGAAATATGAAGATTATATTTTTTTGGTTATTTATCACCTTTTTTTTTGCTAGTATAGAAATTAAAAGAATGGCAAAGTAAAACACACGTGTACTGTAAAATCATTTTAGCCCACAGGAAACTGACGTAAATAAAGTACAATTTTTTGAGCAACAGCAAAGGGACTTAGAAATTGTCGGGAATTCCAAAACCCTAGAACTCAACCCCTCGTCGCCCAGATTGATTCGGATTGGTTACAGTTTGGCTGTCGAACTTAACAGAATTTCGCCGCCATTTTGTTTGTTCCGTCATTCGTTTTTTTTAAATGTCATTTCTGGCCCGTTTTATGAAGTGTCCAGGGTGTGATCTCACTGTGTACGAACGTTTCGTTCCGATATCTTATAATTATACTTTAAGTGAGCAATACGGTATTTTACTACCAGTAATTTGAGTAACTTTTTTATCAACTGTCAAAAACGAAAGTTTATTCTGTAATTATTCGCGTTACTGACATTAGTGACGTCATAAGTGCCATAGTCTTTAACGAACTAATTTACTGTTATTAATAAGTATAAAATTAAAGATTGTTTGATATTTCAAATGAGCAATTGTTTTAGCTATTCTATAAAAAAAATATTTATTAAATCATCATCATCATCATATCAGCCGAAAAACGTCCACTGCTGGAAAAAACCCTCCCAAAGGATTTCCACGACTATTTTATTTATTGTATAGTAATTTTTATTTTTTTTATTTATACGGTAAAATAGCCTATTTTTGAATAATATATACAATTGGTTTCTCGGAAACTGCTTTAACGATTTATATTAAATTTTGTATTATGGTAATGTTTTACATTACATGTTTATTTAGATAGGTGCCATCTCTGAGAAAAACTGTTTTTACTCAAATAAATACTAAACAATATTTTTAGTTAATATTTATTTTACTTACAATAGGGATAACGACTCAGAGTTAAAAAGCGGACAGACAGACGGACGGGCATGGCGAAGCTATATGGGTAACCTTGCAGCTCCATAAGTATATTTTATACACGATTTATCCTAAAAAATCGTTAATCGTGTACTAAATTGCATCAATTATTTATATACCACACAGATTTCACAAGTTCACTCCAAATAATATATACAGGGTGTAACAAAATTGGTGTAGGTCCCGTTAACTGCGGCTTACACTCATCAAACTGAACAGCTTTTGTTCTACAAGTTTGCTGAAATCGCAAAAAAAATAATTAAACTCTTCATACAAAATAATCAGCTGATTGACCAATTTTGTGCATTTTTGTATGGAGCGTAGAATTGTTTTTCCGAATTTACTATGGGTTCCTTGGGGAGAGTTGTTCAGTATGATGAGTAGAAACCCCAGTTAACGGGTCCTTCACCAATTTTTAAACACCCTGTATACTTTGCTCCAGCTATACTAGCTAACAGTTTTCAGCAAATGGCTTCGGTTACTGAATTAGATGATCGCTTTAAAAGCTATTTCCTACGCTGGACTTTAAACGGATAAAATGAATTATCGCCAGAGGAAAAAAGAATAGTCACTTAACTTAGAGTTGCTGCCTTTGCAAGATAGCCGGTGACCAGGGACACACAGAGAATTGTTACGTCGAACTTTTTCATTTTATTTTCTCGACTCCGTAGTACGGTCACACCATGAACACTTCATACAACGGGCCAGAAATGACATTTCAAAAAAGGAATAACGCAACAATCGAAATGACGGCGAAATCTTATACGTTCGAGAACCAAACTGTAACCAATCTGTATTAATCTGTGTGACGAGGGGGTGAGGTCGCCATCTAGAGAGCGGCAGGGAGTGTCCATACTGTATGTTAATACTAATATATATACTTTGGTACGGTAGAGTATATAAAAATTCTAAAAACAAATGACAAAAGAATAGAAATCACGGTGAAATTCGGTGGGTTCGATCCCCACCCAGGGCAAACACTTGTGTGATGAGCATATTTGTTTGCTCTGTGTCAGGGTGTTAAATATCTATATATGTATTTATATAAACGTATATAAGTATATTTATATCAGTCTCTGGTTCCCATAACACAGGGAATCCTACTTTGGGGCCAGATGACCATGTGTGAGTTGTCCCAGAATATTTATTATTATTTGTTTGTTTGTTTGTTTGTAAACTATTTATTGTACAACAAAATTTACAATTATAGATACATAATAGAAATATGCACAAAGGCGGACAGATACGCTGTGATACGATATCCCAAACGTTTATTCGACGCTCTTACGATGAAAGAAAACATCGTGATGAAGCCTGCACACGCCTGCGAAGAAACTCGAAGAATGTGTGTGAAGTTGACCAACCCGCACTGGGCCAGCGTGCTCGCGCTCCACTACCCTCAAAGCCAGTCATAAAAACAGTGTCCACGCGGGCGAAGCCGCGGGGAAAAGCTAGTATATAATATTTCAAAAATATTTTTTTGTGAACACGCTGCCTCCTACCTATCGGCTACTATTTCTTTTAAGACCAATTTAAAATGCATTTTCTAATGACTTCATCCTCACACTTTAATGGCTTGCTCTCCGAAATAGCCACCTGTATTTCACCACCCACGTCTGCTCTTAACACCAAAGAAGCTGAGTCAGCACTGTCGAGATGTCACGTGGGCTAATGGACAGGGTATTTTAGACCCCACCTCTTTGGGATCGGGCCTTTGATCTGTATCTGTCTTGAGTCCGTTATTCAATTTTAGGTAGATAGTTGATTGTTGCTGGCAAAAAAGTTCTCATTTTTTTCATTATAATAACAAAATTCCAAGCGATCGATGCCGCGGGGAAAATCTATTATGAAATATTTATAAACTATTTTTTATATACACGCGGCATCCTATTGGATAATATTTCTTTTAAGAGGAATTTGAAATGTTTTTTCTAATGACTTTATTATCACACTATAATGGCTTGCTCTCCAAAATAGCCACCTGTATTTCACCACCCACGTCTACTCTTAACACCAAAGAAGCTGAGTCAGCACTGTCGAGATGTCACGTGGGCTAATGGACAGGGTATTTTCGACCCCACCTCTTTGGGATCGGGCCTTTGATCTGTATCTGTCTTGACTCCGTTATCGAATTTTAGGTAGATAGTTGATTGTTGCTGACAAAAAAGTTCTCATTTTTTTCATTATAATAACAAAATTCCAAGCGATCGATGCCGCGGGGAAAATCTATTATGAAATATTTATAAACTATTTTTTATATACACGCGGCATCCTATTGGATAATATTTCTTTTAAGACGAATTTGAAATGTTTTTTCTAATGACTTTATTATCAAACTTTAATGGGTTGCTCTCCAAAATAGCCACCTGTATTTCACCACCCACGTCTGCTCTTAACACCTAAGAAGCTGAGTCAGCACTGTCGAGATGTCACGTGGGCTAATGGACAGGGTATTTTCGACCCCACCTCTTTGGGATCGGGCCTTTGATCTGTATCTGTCTTGACTCCGTTATCGAATTTTAGGTAGATAGTTCATTGTTGCTGACTAAAAAGTTGCCAATTTTTTTTATTATAATAAAAAAAAAATCTTATAAAAAGCTGTACCCTTTTTGTCACCTTACTGTTTAAAATCTGTATTTAATGTATCCTGTGTATAATAAACTAATAAATAAACATTATAAACTTAATTTCTATCAAGTCCAAAAAGGAGGGTAATATTCTTCGCGCGTATGTATGTACGTCTGTTTGTTTGGCTGAATCTGTAGCCTCAACGGCTTGATGGATTTTATGTGCAAGGTGTTGTTTTTTACAAAGGTGTTTTTTTTTAATAGCGCAATCAAAAGGCAACAATCTGAGACACGCCCTTCAGACGACCAAAAAAATCAATATGGGTATAGGCAACTATTAAAAAAGTGAAATTGTATAACGTCTTTGCGGTCACCATAGAAAGGCCTTAATGATTTTTGCTGATAAAATGTTATTTTTCAAAATGCTTTTTTTATTATAATAATTACAATATAAATCCATGAATGTATTACATTTGTTTTGATTCTACTGTCCAAAAAGGATGTAAGATCAAGTATGTCTGTTTGTTTGGGTGAGCCTGTAGCCTTAACGGCTTGATGGATTTTGTAGTGCAATGTGCCTTTTTTACACTCAGATTTTTTTTAAATAACGCAATCAAAAGGCGGCGTATTGAATCTGGGACACATCCTACAGACAAACAAAAAAACCAGCAAACCTTACAGTTATCGCATATGATGTGTAACATCTCACAAAACATTAATGAAATTAATGAATTATCGGGTTGTACATTCACAGGCCGTGCCTTCTGATAGAAGTTCATCTTTGCCTTCGGCATATTAGACGGCATGGCCATGTTACCTTAGCCTTCGTGACTTAAAAAAAACGTTCGCATTTTCTTTGACACTCGTCCGTCCCATTCTCCCACATATTGCAGAAAAGCAAGACGACGGAATGTGACACATCAAAAATCAAACTTTAGTGTACCTATAAATAAAAAAGTGAAATATCTTAGCGGTCACCATACAACGGCCTTACAATAACCTTTTTATTTTCGTAACTAACTGGCTCGGTCGGAAAATGATGCTAAGTTAAAAGGATAGCGCTAAAGATTATTTCGACGATTCGTGCCATATCTACATCTACGCACTTTTTACCTTCCTTTTTTCGATCTTAAATAAGACGCTTTAAGCTGCGTTGGCAATTCTTGCGATAATCCTTAGAGGAGCTTATGGCGGTCTTAGTAAGAGGTTTCCTTCATAAGAAGTGTATAAAAGAGATAAAAGGGGGCTTTTTTTGTGTGCACAAAACAGACTAAAGTGGTCGCAGGCTGTAGAACTATTCGTATATCGTGGAAAATGGTTTTATAAAAGTCAGTGTCTGAACAGTCTTTCAAAGGAAAGCGTCGAAAAATGATAAATTAGTATTTTCAAGCGACTTCCAAAAAGGAGGAGATTCTCAATTCGTCTGTATGTTTTTTTTTTATGTTTGATACCTCATAACTTTTGACTGGGTTAACCGATTTTTTTGATTCCTTTTTTATTTGAAAGCTAGTGCTTCCCGTGTGGTCCCATACAAATTTTATCAAAATCGGTGTAGTTCTTTATTAGAAAATGAACAAAAACCAAAAATAATAATGAAAAAATGTACTTAGTTGTTGCGATGGAAGTCGGTTTTTTAACGTGTTTAGCGTTTTCAATTATCTTTTTTAACCCTGCAGTGGTCGCGCGGATAACTTAATGTAATCCATGGTAATTAAAAATGAAATTATTCGTAAACAGTTACACAGGGCTCCGCTTACTTTAAGTATGATAATATCCACCCTCACTCTGTTCATTCCAAATATGTATGTAGTTTCCGTTTAGAAAATTATATAGTTAACTAGCTTTTGCCCGCGGCTTTGCCCGCGTGGACATCGTTTTTATGACTGTCTTCGAGAGTGAGTGGTGCGCGAGCCGCTTGCGTGGACATGAGTTTTATCCAGATCCCTCTGGAACAATATCGGGCTATTCTGATTAGCAGTCTATGTCACTTCCCACCCTCTCAACCAATTCTATACAAAAATCACTTCAATCCGTCGCTCCGTTTTAAAGTCGCTGACGTGCGCGAGCGTGGAAATGAGTTTTCCCCAGATCCCTCGGGAACTATGTCGGGATATTCTAATTAGTAAATTATGTCATATCCGTCCGTTGCTATGTTAGAGAAATTAAGCAAATAGAGTTTTTTTTTCAGTTCTCTCAGAAACTGCATCGGACTATGCTATTTTTACGGGATAAAAAGTAGCCTATGGCCTTCCCAGTGACACAGGCTACCTGTATGCCAAATTTTATCAAGTTTGGTTAAGGTATCGAAGCTTGAAAAGTTAACAAACAAACAAACAAACACATTTTCACATTTATAATATTAGTAAGGATTAGTATTTAAGGGCCGCTAGGAGGCTCGAGTTTCCATACAAACGTAGTTCCGCTGTAATACAAAAACTACATGCCGGATTGCATTCAAACTTTGCGAGTATATTGAGGAGACACATATCGATGTTTGTAATTAATTTTCGATGTACTAATATAAAACGGAAAAAAATGAGAGCAGTTTCAGACTTTCAGTACAAAACTAATTTAGGCCTTCGTTTAGTTACGTTAAAATTTACTACGATGAAAACTAATTACAAACATCGATATGTGTCTACTCAATCTATTTACAAAGTTTTGATTCAATCCGGCATATTGTTTTTGTATTAAAGCGGAACTACGTTTGTATGGAAACTCGATCCTGCTGGAGACTCTTAATGTCTCATACAATCCAAAGTAAATTTTCAAAGACGAAGTTGGTCTTTTAGTTTATTTTGACTAAACTGTTAATTAATATGTGAATTATCTTATTATATATCAATTTTAGTTAATGATACTTGTCATTTTTCAATAAAAAAATTATAAAATAAATAAATTTTATTAAAAAATTGAAAAAAAATGGTGTACCTACATATGTAATCCACGCGACCACTCAAGTGCCTTTTGAAGCCGCGAACACTGCACGGTTAAAAGCTGTTATTTAACTTGCCATGTTTGTATATATGTATGTATGGATGGATGAATATACGTATGTTTGTTTGTTTAGGGCAAATCTTGCAATCGATTTTAGAGCGACTTCCAACGCTCCGATTGAGCTGAAATTTGGTAGGAAGCCGTATTCCCGGTGACAAAACATCCTCTTCGTATTTTAAAGTAGATTTGATGATGATCTTCGGAGGTGGAATCAAGGTCTTGGGCTCATTTTTAATAGAATCGTAGATAGTACTGTGCTTGCCTTTTTTAACCGACTTCCAAAAAGAAGGTAGTTCTCAATTTGGCTGTATGTTTTTTGTGTGTGTGCTACGCGATATCATTTTATGGTTTTTTAGGGTTACGTACCCAAAGGGTGAAAACGGGACCCTATTACTAAGACTTCACTGTTCGTCTGTCCATCTATCACCAGGCTGTATTTTATGAACCATGATAGATAGACAGTTGAAATTAATTATGTATTTTTGTTGCCGCTATAACAACAAACACAAAAAAAATGAAAAAGTGAAAAAATAAAGGGATTTTCGTACAAAAACCGTGTTTTATTTTAACGCATAGAAACTAGCGCCATATATTATAGTTGATGGTACGGAACCCTTTGTGTGCGGTTCTGACTCGCACTTGGTCGATTTTTTCAAGCCGTCGATTGGTTTATAGTTCAATTTTTCACTTTTTACTATATTAATAATAATATAACCCAAATTCAGTCAATTATGTCCTCCCTTCTGCTTCTTGACATAGCGTGTGTAATCTTAGCGATAAATTGCGCGGGAGTACCAATAAATTTTTATTTTACGCCCACAAGCCACTCAAATGTAATCTTTCGCAGACATGATCCAAAGGTTTAGAAGCATAAGGTCTGGTTAGCATAATGTCTTTATTATTTTGTTTCGCATAGTATCAGATTTCTTTTATTTACACGATAATGATATGTTGATGTTTCCTCCTAGGAAACTATGGTAATATCTTGGAATTTTATTTCAAAATTAATTCAGCTTATTGAAGTAAAACTTCTTTACGCAAGCTTTACTTGGGGAGTTGACGCGAACAGTGATTTCTAGCGTTACGAAAAGTGTGATAGGGTGAGGCGAACGGCACGCTTGGACTGGGGAGTAAGCTGGTGAATGCTTTACGCAAACGGTTAAGTTTTTTTTCAGTCGTGGGGTCTAAAGCATACCTTTCCCTCTAATATGGTTGAGAGGAGCGATGGCTGACTCTCGCGTTATATTCGTGACCGGGTGCTGTCCGTGTGAACTGGGCCTAAACTTATCAAAGGCGTTCGTGACATTCAATAATTTTAATGTATAACTTCTCGTATCATATTGTTTTTATGTTCTAATGACATTATTTGTTTTTTTTTATATCTAGATTGGATTTTGACGTTATGAACTACCTAATGATTGTTTATTTCTTGATTTTTTTATAAATGAAATTATGTAATCACTATTTTATGACTATCAGAAACAGTGTATTTTGTACCTATTTTGAATAAATATCTTGAGTCTTGAATCTTTTATAGGTACCTAAAAACTGCGCAAAGGGCCAGATTATAGATTCCTGTGTAAAAGTTGTTCGGCAATTAGCCTGCTTTGGTGTGTGATGATGATCATCATCGTGACAGCAGCCAAGAGACTTCTACTGCTGGACATTGGCCTCCCCTGAGTTTAGGGGCTTTGCCTTTAATGAATCCTGTATATACTTAACCCATATACTGTATGTATACTATCATCATCATATCAGCTCATATACGTCCCCACCGAGGGGCTCGAGCCTACCCTGAATTAGGGCGATCGGGCCTTAGTCGACCACGTGGGCCCAGTGCGGGTTGGTTGACTTCACACACAATCTTCGAGATTTTCGCAGGCGTGTGCAGGTTTCCTCACGATGTTTGCTCTAACCGTAAGAGCGTCGGATAAACCTACTTATGAAATCTAAATGTATACTATGTTTTTAGTCTATTGATAAATAAAGTAAGTGCTGAGCTACGACTGTAGGTGGCCGTATTAATAATGCAGGTTAACTAACCAAGTGAGTTCTAATTAACAAGTAATCCTGGATGAGCTTGACTGTTGGTAGCATTTATCTGGATTGCTTGCGTGTTTTTCAAGAAAATGTCCATTTAGTGATAAAAATCGACACCAATAAGCTTGATGACTGCATCAAACCGTTTCAGAGGCCTCAAAAGCTCCTGTCCGAAAGGACGCGTGGTTCGAATCCTCCCACGTACCAATTTGTTTTCGAATTTCGATTTCATATGTACGTTTATCCGACGCTCTTACGGTGAAGAAAACCATCGTGAGGAAACCTGCACACGCCTGCGAAGAAACTCGAAGGTTATGTGTGAAGTCGACCAAGCCGCACTGGGCCCACGTGATCGACTAAGGCCCGATCGCCCTAATTCAGAGTAGGCTCAAGCTCCTCGGTGGGGACGCATAAGCTGATGTGATGATAGGCGGTTAAGAATTTTTGACAATGTAGCTAGGCCTACACCAATTTAAACTTGGACCCCATGTGTGGAGTATCATGTAACTTCCCCGCGTTTGGAAAGAGACCCACCTCCCAGCAATGAGGACGTTATATGTTGTTGATGCTTTACGCTGACGTCTACATGACATTTTGCTTATTAGGCTAACTGCATCTGTCCCAGATGCGAGCATCGTAAACCTTTTTAAAAAGGCCTTACTTACTTAGGTAGCTGCTTATATTTTTTACTGCCTCAGTGGTTTGGGAACGTGTTAAGGGATAAAGATTTGCGAGTAAGAAGGGCTTTGATAATAAAGTATTCATTTAGATGAAACATTTCATTTTATTTCAATATTTGGTGTAAAAAAAATCCCACAAATTATGAATGTGAAAGGAAGCCAAGTTCGATACAAAAAAATGTGCATTGATGAGATAAGATACGGTAAATATACTGATATCTAAATGGATTAAATCATAGCTATGGAAATTCAAACTGAAATATTTATTTCAGACTTCTCTAAGTAATAGAGAATATACAAAGGTTTTCAGTTGCTTAAAATAATATTTGTTATGTTCCGAGCTACTAATAGCATAACTTGGCAAGAATTCACTAAACAATTATATTTTCTTGTTTTATTCAACCTAGCTTGATTCCAAATATTAAGTTTCTAAATCACCTGGAAGTGGTCTTTAATACGGAACCCTCGCTGCACGAGTCTAAATCGTAGTTAGCCGGTTTTGCGAATTATCTCTTTGTATACGCCCAATACCAACCGGCACTGGGCCCGCATGGTCGACTAAGACCCGATCTCACTATTTTAGGGTATGCTCGAGCCCCTCGGTGGGGACGTATATGAACTGATATGATGACGATACGCCCAATAACATACGTTGATGCCTAATTTTAAGTTCTTAATGCAAGTTTCTAATTTTAATTTTTGATGAGTAAGTGTGCTACGGAATACAACTCGCACTTGGCCCTTTTTCGAATTTGTACTTTGTGTACTCCCAATTATCTATCCCGATGCCAAATTTTAAATTTCTAAGCCACCTAGAAGTGGTGTATAATTTTGATGAGTAGGTAAATCAGTCAGTCTGTATGTCAGACAAAAAAATTTTGATTTTTGGACGTCAATATCACAAGATTGGTAAAAAAAATATTCATAGAAACTGGGATTCTAGATGATCGGGGGGTCTTACTAAACACACAAAATTGCAATTGTGTAGATCAAACTTTCAAGTTACGGAAAGATTAAAGAGTCGAAATGGTTCGTGTTATATCACCCACCTTTACGAACTTGGCTGATGCACTGCTGTGTCTCTAGATAAGAAGTACCTAAGTACTCGTACATAATAGAACGGAACGTAAAATTTTGGGTCAAATGTTAGTAGATGCTTTTAACATAAATTATTTCCGGCTAGGAGAGCTGCAGGCAAGTGAGGTTGATCTTACCGGTGACTAACCCTGGTCCACCCACCCACGTATATTCGGAGACAGTTGAGTGATCTCAACTTGACCATGCGGTCTTATGTCCTGGAGACAGCTCTTCTGATGGTTGCACGTAGACACTTGTTGGAGGCGTTTGTGACGGCATAAAGAGCAACGCTTCTCAGAAGCAGTAGCCACCAAAAGTTCCTTGCACCTCAGGAATCTCTTTCTGCTTTTGAGACGGGGTGGTAAGGGTCTGTGGCCAAACAGTGAATGCCTATTATCGCGTTCCTGCTTCGACTTTTCTGTTGCGCATGCTATCTCCCTACGGACTTCAAGAGGGGTAGAGGGGGATTTCAGCTAGAGGGTACAGTTTATGCAGTGGGGTAGGTTTCAGACAGCCAGTGACAATTCGGCAGGTTTCATTTAAGGTCGCATTTACCTGCAATGCGTGTATGGACTGGTGCCAAACTGGTCATGCATATTCACCCGCGAAGTAGCACAGTGCTAGACTAGTGTTACGTAGGGTGTGGGCTCCAGTTCGTTGATGTTAGTTTTTGGAGAAGATTATTCCGTGAGTCCACTTTCTGGCGCGTTTTTGTGCATTGGGTTTTTTTTTTATTTGAGCTCTCTGTCCAAAGTCACACTCAGATATTTTGGTTGAAAGCTAAGCTCTATGGGTGCCATTTACCACACGACGTTAAGTGACCTTTTTGCGTGGTTATTTCTGAGATAAAAAGCGGAAGTTTGGGTTTTCGGCGGGTTTGGTCTCAGGTAGTTGGCTCGGTAAGTTCTCGCATAGTGTCGCCAGCGTCAAGTACTCGGCGTATAAGAAGCGGCAAGTGTCTAGTGAATCAGGCTGGCCGGTAGTACAAATTTTGATTAGAGTGGGAGCTAGTATGCTACCTTGTGAGAGACGATTTTTTTGTTTGCGCCAGCGAATTTTATCCGAGTTGGGATAGACTTAAAAACAGCGATTGCAAAGTAACTCTTTGAGGATGTTAACAAACCCAGAGTCTTTCGTCAGCCCCGCTACCTTTACCAGAAGCATTTGAGTATTAACAGTATCATACGCAGCTAATAGATCGATGAAAGCTACACCCGTGATCTTGACCAGCTCGTAGCCATCCTAGATTAACTTTGTGACGCCTAAGGCACAACCCGGACACTGCATACTGAACACATACCCACCTTCCCCCTAAGACTATAGGCCAGTGTCTTAGTGAAAATTTTGGTGATCGTCATTTGTGTTATTTTTCCATAAGGGAAAGTGAACCCTGCATTGCCCCTTTATTGGAGGGAAATTGTAGCTATGGAATATAAAGTTCCCACGAGATGCTTTCTATCTATTACCTAACATAATATCAGCTCATACATGTCCCCATCGTTAGCTCAATCCTGCTCCATTACCAATTATTATACTTCACTTACTCACCAATCTGGAAGGTTCCAGATTGAAAGTTGCATTTTTACAATCCTAAATAAAGGCGAATCCAGCGTTTCTATGAAGAATAAATGATGTATGCTGGGATAAATCAGAGATAAAAGAATGTTCGGATAAGGGAAAGGCAGCCTTAAGTGTAATTAAGGCTCTTGAGTGCAATTTGGATGATTCAGAGTGGCTCAGAGAATCTTACTCAAGTAATATGGGAAATATTTATAAACTGAAGTGCTGAAGTCGTTTATATCTATGTACATAACGAGGTTCATCAAGGGACATTATAAATTTGAGATGGTATTGGAGAAATCAAAATGCATTGTTGGAGATAAAACTTAATATGTTTATTATCTCCTAGGAGGGGGAAAAGGGACGTTAATCCCAAAAAAACCCCCCCCCTATGACTTTATCTGGTAAATATTCGAGCACTTAAGGACAAAATTGTAACCAAGATCTGCTTTTACAATGAAATTTAGTAACGTCTTATTGATAAATTAAGACATCGTTGTCAATGACAACTATTTGGATACATTTAGGCATAAATATTTAATTCACACTGTTGAACAACTTTAAGAGCTAAATATTGTCTCTACCAAAAAGGGAAAACATTTAATGTTAGCTCCTTACAAATGTACTAATATCTTTGGACGAAAGCCCATACATATTTATGTGCCAAAGTAGCCTTTGCGCTCTCCATGCCTCACTAGAGGTATTTTGATTAGTTCCTAATCAAAATTTATAAAATCGATCTCAGGTCAATCTTAATGCCTGTATGTCACTATACGCTAACTCGACAGGATATAAAGCTTTGTACTACTTATGTTGTCTAGGGTGATTATTAAATTCATTAGCACTAACCAAAATTATTTAGGTAACCACACAGAATCTATCTTCACAATACTTTGCAGTTATTATAGAGGTTGTGAGCGTTTTTTTAATTGAGGGAGAATTAAACTACCGTTCCTTACGGAACAAGTCCTTAATGTGACGATTCTGTGTGATTATTCTGCTCTCATGCAAGCAAGCGTAAAACATACCAAATTCCAGTCTCGCCAATCACATAGCACTTTCTTTTCAGACACTTCACGCAGAACGCATCTCGAAAAACTCTCTCCCCGTCAGGAGACGACCGACGACCCCTAGCCTCTGCGCGCGTGTCCCTGTCCGTCCCGCTGACGCCCAGGCGCAGCCCTTAAAACCACATTACTCCCGTCGCATTCGCACACATGTACGCCCAATCGTTCTTTCTCTTTCTGTCTCGTACAACTCTTCTTTTGTTAATTCTCTGAATCATTCTTCACACAGTCGAGCGCATATAATTGGCAACATCGCAAGCATGCATGCACGTGTTAAACCATGACCAGATCGGCAACGTCGCAGTTTCTCCAAGAATAACAACACATCAGTTCTTAACAAACTAATTATTCTAGGGTTCCGTGCGGTTCTGAAATAAGGATGGCGTTCTGGCCATCACACGCCCCTCCCTGATAACGAGAATGTGATGCCTCCAAACATCCGTTCGCGTTTTCACACTGTAAACAGATACAAAATGTTAGACACAGTATAGTCATATTGGAATCTTTCCAATTGCAAAAATTCCAATTGGATGAGATTTTTTTTTCTGGTTGCAGAATTGAAGGTGTCTGAATCGAGGTTTCATATTACTATCTTTGCTTCTTGCTTTAAGAACGGGCTTCCCCTCCTGAAGGCATTCAGAAAAGCCAAATTTTAACGTGTGTCAATCCTTAAACAAGACGCTTAAACAATTCAACTTCATATGCTGTTATCTCTCCCTTTTAACTAACTCGCGGCACAGGCCATCGACCTTATGCGTCTAATCATACCTACGTCCTACCTACCTATACTCACTTGAGACCACAAACCTACGCTCCCTCCTAGGTTTTTTTTTAGAATACCTCTGTAGGTATCCTAGTATTTGCTCAGAGCTTGACTCCTTTATATTTCGTTTGTTGTTATTAGGGTTCATATTGCTGATGGTAAGTTGACGCGTCTGTATGACCCCTTTGTCTTGCGCACGCTGGAGTTTTTCATTGTCCGGTACACCGAACATGCATGTTAGGGAGTTTTAGTCCAAATGAAATCTAAAACTCTACGTTAGCCTAACTCAATTTTAGCAAAACAATTTGGTCATACTTTTGTGACCATCGAATTTATTTTTCTCAGATCTTGACCGAACAGAAAAAAAATTTAAAATCTATCAATTGATAGTATCAAACAGGGAGATAACATCATATTTCTAAAACCTTAACCAACAGTTCTCTTCAATTCTACAGTCTGAATAGGGCTTCAGCTTTTAGCTTTCCATTTCCTTCTATATTATAAAAAAAACACCAACATTGATTGCATACGTATTAGCAAAATAAACAATGTAAGGGTTCATTGTGCCTTCATCTTTCTGTTACTTTAAATAGTTTTGTGTAGTCTTTCAATAATTACTGTTCTAAAGCCGCTAGGTACTGGCAGCTGAATACGTGGCTAAGCGCTACCTCGCTATATTTTCTTTCGAAGTTGTGGAGTGACGACCGCTACTTAGAATAGCGTCGTACGCTAGGTCCGCCGAACCTCGTACAAAACCCAGCGAAGCCGCTTTGGATGCAACCTTTGCGCCATATTGTACGTGGAAATCTCATGCGCAGTTTTTTTTTTCTCTGTGGTAACTTCATATTAACATTAATGTGTAAATAATACACCTTCGATGTCGTTGTCTGCCTCAGCTCCCTCAGGCTAAGGGATAATGTTTCCTCATGTTGTATATTAAAAGCCAGCAGTAGCTTGTGGAAATCATCTCCCTTTCCGACAAGATGCCAAGATACCGCTTGGATGCATTTCGTGGAACCCTGACACTCCATCAGCCTGGTTAAAACATTTAGTGTGGAAGCCGTTTGAACGCAGGCAACACAATGCGAACATGTTGAATTTACATTCAGACCATGATGACGGTAAACTTTGTCATTTTACCGCAAATTTCCAGCTTAGCGAAAACAATAGTTACGCTTATGTCTGAAATTAAATAAAGGGAACTAGGTGATACTTCTCTGCCATGAGGAACTCCTTCTCTTTCCTGTCCCACTCTCTCCATGATGTCCTGATAAAGTCCTTCGTCAGCGTTCCGCGTCTAATGTTAGTCAGCTCGAATCCGCCCCGGCTAACCAGCTTTAGTCACGTCAAAATGAGCAGGACCACCCTGGAATTATGCATTTTCAAGCGCGTTTAAATCCATACAGAATAATTTATCTTTTTATTTTTAAAAATATCTCCCCTTCTATTTTTGTTCATTTTTTGAACCGCGTAGGAATCGAACCTACTACCAGGGCTTGAACGCAACCACCCATTATTGCGCCACGTTGGCTAACCTTCATACTGAAGTGTTTTGGCTTAGTTACATCCATCGATCACGACAAGTGCTCGCTATAAATATGTATGTTTACCGAAGTCTCGCAACCTTTCATGAAAAATGGTCAAAGCATTATGGAGAAATCCATGCTTTGCATTGTGGCGTATAAATCCGCAACTGGTCGGCTATCACCACTCAGTTAGCCCAAAACGTATGCTTCCTCACGTATACAGTCACATTTCTAGGGTTCCCTATTGCATAAGAGAAAACGGGACCCTTCACAGGGCTCCCTTCCTTGTTGCAGGTACCTTATACATACCTGATTTCTTAGATCCATCTGCTCTATACTTATCATATCATAACGACGAAGGAATGTTGTTTGTTACTTCTATAGGCAAAACTACTGAACGAATCTGGCTGAAATTTGGTAGGTAGACAGATTAGGACCTAGACTAATACAAGGCCCCCCCTTTTCCTCTCTCCTCACACTCGCGAGTCGCTTGCGGCTCGCACACTGCGCACCCTCTATATGTCGTAGATACGCTGTTCAAGCGGGCGAAGCCACGGGAAACAGCTGGATGACATAACATACATGTTACATAGATTAGTAAGTAAAGCAAGGTGACATAACTGAAATAAAAAAAATTAAAAGATAATCATATAAATTAAGTGCCGATTCTGTACCTCCGTTTCTCACATTTTTAGTTACTAATCTTCCTGATTTAACATTGTCTTATTTCCTTTTGTTGTCCCGTTTATTTTATCAATTTCAATGGTTCTTTGTCTGGAGCTTGATAATGCGGAACCCTTAGTGGACGGGCCCGATTCACACTTGGCTCTGCTTTCCTAAATTGCTGTTCTGAAGACGTCCCGTCCCGTTGTATATGCCTATTGTTGTTAGTTTGTTACAATTCCATCCATCTTAAATCGCGTTGCTAACATATAGCTTAGTTGTCTAACACATAAAAAACCAATAACATATATTTTCTAACGAAGTAAATTAAGCTCGTTATGGCTTCCCAATGCAAGCACAAATTTTGTGTTTTGCAAGTTCTCCAAAATACAATATCACTTAACTTATTGACGCCTCGGGAGTCGGGACCGTCGCAAACCCACGCAGGTAGTGAATTTTTTTATTGTCTCCGGCCGGTCAATGCAAAAACCCCCGCATTCCTCTTCTCGAAATACACAAGGGCTCGCACACGTGTGCACATGTCGATCCTCTCAAACACCAACAGCCCTGGAATTTAACAAAAAAAACACACCGACAAAACTGTTTTTTTTCACAACACATTTGCCTACACAACCCAAACACGTTTTTGCTCTAAGTTTGTGTAGATTTCTCCGGCGTATTTAAATGAGTATAAACTTTTAACTTAAATTCTTTGTAATATTTTTGTAGGAACGTAATGACAGTAGTTTTGCCGATACGAGACTGATTATTATCCGTGTTACCCATACAGATTTGGGTATTTCAGTAGGTAGGCAAATACTTAATCAAAATGTACTCGATGAACGAAGGAATCTACGAGTACCTACTTTTAATAGCGTATCGACCTTTTAAAGTGTAAAACCCGGGAATTAAGTTAGTTTTCAAAAGCTTAACCCCTTAGATACAAGTTTTTTTAAAAGCGACATTGTTATTATTATATCTTAATGTTTAATTATTATTGTTTAATGTATTAAACATTTCCTTTTTCCTTCCGCGAGGGAAAAAAATACATAAAGTTAGCTACATTAGTTTTATTTAAATCTAAATATTTTTCGTCTGGATGTTTTAATAATTACCATCATATTCGTTTATGAAGTATTTTATTCTCATGAGTAGATCTCGGGATATATTAACAGAACTTGGCATCCATTTAGATCTCAATCCTTTTGTCGCCGTAGCGTACAACCAAGATATTTTTTTTTTTGGATTGAACTTGGCTAACATTTGTCACATTTATGGTTTTGATGGGATTGTTCAAGTATGTACCTGATCCGCATTTGGGTCGACCCGTCTTATTGTTCGTTGTAAAACAATAGCACTGCACAACTTATTGAAAGCATATTTTTTTTTTCTGTACAACCGTCGTAAGACCCGCCTCGTACGTTTTGAAGAGAATGTAACTTTTTTTTCTCCAACCATTTGTATGTACGTATTCCCGTTGATTAATCATATAGCCTAAACTAACTGACCGATTTGAGAATGTGAGGGGTCGTTGAAATCGTCTCGACCTCATGGATAATTTAAAATACATTATTAAATTGATCGAAGTAAATGCCCTTGCCCTTCATTTAACGGTTTCTCATACTAAAATTATCGCAAGGTCTCGATTGGAAGCTGTAAATTGTCTATTCGCTTATCGTTACAAGTAAGTCGAGCATCAAAACTGCCGCCTAAACTCTCGGATTCTCGCGTACTTTTTCCTTTGTTTAGTTCAATTATTTCTTCCTTGCCTTTTGTTTTATTTTTTGCAAACTAATCTCCTACTCAATTTGGCATATTACGCGCATAGTGGACAAGCTAATTACGCCCTGCTAAAAATAAAACAATTACACCAATAACCACATAAAAATTAGGTCTCATCGTCAATCCTTAACCTGGAACTGGATTTGCAAAACTATATTTTAATTTCCGTTCTGTTCGTTCTTAGGATTTCGTACCACAAAAGGAAATGAAACGAAACCTTTATCGGATCACTTTGTTGTCCGTCCGTCCATCCTTCTGGGGATTTTGTGGGAGGTTAACGTATTATACATTTTCGATACAAGAAGAGGGAAACAAGATATATATTTTGTTAATTAGTTATGCAATAATTATGCTTTCTAGTCCTCTGTGTAATAGACGACAGTGATATACAGGAAAAATCTTTTCCTTTGTATTAATCTTGATAGGTATATGTTTTAGTGTAAGTTTAAAATTATTAATAATTAGTCATTAAATTTTCTGTTATTGTTGCTCGCGTACTACCTGTCTCCGTGCTTGTTCTCCGAGCACTGGATTGTCTGGAAGAAATCGCTCTCAGCGATAAGACCGCCTTAATTGTACGTCTCTTAGTTTTAATTTAAATTTTGCATGTTATGTATTTATTTTTGATGTACAATAAAGAGTTATTTGAATTTGAATTTGAATAAATATATTTAAATATTAATTCATATCTATAGAAGAGTGAATTTCTTTTTCCTTGGTTTTCGCTTCACGCATGAACGGCTGAACCGATTTCGATTAAACTATTTAGGAAAAATGGTTTTTCTCTTTTCTCATTCTATGAACTGTAATGATACATTATGTACTTATGATATGTTTAGTATTATTATTATTATCTTTTTCAATGGACCCGCTAATATATATATATATATATATATATATATATATATTAATTCAGATTTCCAAAGGTGCGTTTCTTTTAGTTAACGCAACGCTTTGATCCGTGGTCACGCGGACCAGATGAACAGATACCCACCTTCCCCCTAAGACTATAGGCCAGTGTCTTAGTGAAAATTTTGGTGATCGTCATTTGTGTTATTTTTCCATAAGGGAAAGTGAACCCTGCATTGCCCCTTTATTGGAGGGAAATTGTAGCTATGGAATATAAAGTTCCCACGAGATGCTTTCTATCTATTACCTAACATAATATCAGCTCATACATGTCCCCATCGTTAGCTCAATCCTGCTCCATTACCAATTATTATACTTCACTTACTCACCAATCTGGAAGGTTCCAGATTGAAAGTTGCATTTTTACAATCCTAAATAAAGGCGAATCCAGCGTTTCTATGAAGAATAAATGATGTATGCTGGGATAAATCAGAGATAAAAGAATGTTCGGATAAGGGAAAGGCAGCCTTAAGTGTAATTAAGGCTCTTGAGTGCAATTTGGATGATTTAGAGTGGCTCAGAGAATCTTACTCAAGTAATATGGGAAATATTTATAAACTGAAGTGCTGAAGTCGTTTATATCTATGTACATAACGAGGTTCATCAAGGGACATTATAAATTTGAGATGGTATTGGAGAAATCAAAATGCATTGTTGGAGATAAAACTTAATATGTTTATTATCTCCTAGGAGGGGGAAAAGGGACGTTAATCCCAAAACCCCCCCCCCCCCCTATGACTTTATCTGGTAAATATTCGAGCACTTAAGGACAAAATTGTAACCAAGATCTGCTTTTACAATGAAATTTAGTAACGTCTTATTGATAAATTAAGACATCGTTGTCAATGACAACTATTTGGATACATTTAGGCATAAATATTTAATTCACACTGTTGAACAACTTTAAGAGCTAAATATTGTCTCTACCAAAAAGGGAAAACATTTAATGTTAGCTCCTTACAAATGTACTAATATCTTTGGGCGAAAGCCCATACATATTTATGTGCCAAAGTAGCCTTTGCGCTCTCCATGCCTCACTAGAGGTATTTTGATTAGTTCCTAATCAAAATTTATAAAATCGATCTCAGGTCAATCTTAATGCCTGTATGTCACTATACGCTAACTCGACAGGATATAAAGCTTTGTACTACTTATGTTGTCTAGGGTGATTATTAAATTCATTAGCACTAACCAAAATTATTTAGGTAACCACACAGAATCTATCTTCACAATACTTTGCAGTTATTATAGAGGTTGTGAGCGTTTTTTTAATTGAGGGAGAATTAAACTACCGTTCCTTACGGAACAAGTCCTTAATGTGACGATTCTGTGTGATTATTCTGCTCTCATGCAAGCAAGCGTAAAACATACCAAATTCCAGTCTCGCCAATCACATAGCACTTTCTTTTCAGACACTTCACGCAGAACGCATCTCGAAAAACTCTCTCCCCGTCAGGAGACGACCGACGACCCCTAGCCTCTGCGCGCGTGTCCCTGTCCGTCCCGCTGACGCCCAGGCGCAGCCCTTAAAACCACATTACTCCCGTCGCATTCGCACACATGTACGCCCAATCGTTCTTTCTCTTTCTGTCTCGTACAACTCTTCTTTTGTTAATTCTCTGAATCATTCTTCACACAGTCGAGCGCATATAATTGGCAACATCGCAAGCATGCATGCACGTGTTAAACCATGACCAGATCGGCAACGTCGCAGTTTCTCCAAGAATAACAACACATCAGTTCTCAACAAACTAATTATTCTAGGGTTCCGTGCGGTTCTGAAATAAGGATGGCGTTGTGGCCATCAAAATACAACGATATTGAAATGACGTTTCTAAAAACAAATGACGTAGCAGACAAAATCACGGCGAAATCCCATAAGTTCGATCTAGAGAGCGGCAGGGAGTGTCCTGTCCGTACTGTATGTTAGTACTAATATAAATACTTTTCCTAAGGTTTGAACGGTTGTAGACTTCCCTGGTCTGAAGCCTGCTTGTTCGGTGTAAACTGTAGCTTAGCAATTGGTACGAGTCAGTTCGAGAGAGGCCTCAAAAAGTTTTTGCCTTTTTTCAGGAACTGCAGGACTGATTTAGTTTAAATTTACATATGTAAAATACACATATGTAAGTCGGTGACCCAAACACGGACATGTAATGTAAATAAATTTAGTTTAAACATGGGGCTACTTTTCGGGGCTAAATAAGAAAAATCTAAAGTCCTCCCGTTCTTACAGGAAAAAATAAATTTCCAAGGTCCGATTTTTCAGAAACAAGTGACAATTAGGGTGCGATCTAGTGGTATCTTCTACATTTAGTTGTTTGGTACGTAACCATTAGTGCGCGAATTTGACGCGCACTTAGCCGTTTTTTTTTATTTCCCATACTAATTGAACACAAAAGAAAATAAAAGTTTTTTTGCTCAAAGTGTTTTCCCAGGGTAAGATTTCCAGTTCGTGAGCTGAATCACCAGTTAAAGTGTTTGCAGTACCTACGTACCAGGCATGCTCTTTAACTATTCGAGTATAGTGCGGTGCGGGTGTTCTATGACGAGTGCTATGGCTTTACACATTTCACTATTTTTAACACTAGGCAGCCGCCGTCTATCCCTTGGATAGCACGGTCAATTGTGCCACACGATAAGAAGAAGAACAATTTTTTTACACTCAGTTTTTTTGTAAACATAATTAAAACAAAAGGTAGTATATGCAAAAGCTCAGCTAAGGCTATTATCTTATCTTTATAAGTAGGGGCTGTAGTTACAGTGACACTTCGACCCAATGGGATTGTTTGTGTTTACCCCAATAACCTTTGCACCCCAACCTACTCGAAGATGTGCTGATTGGAAGGTGCTTGGTAGTCCTCCGGTTTTGGGTTACTATCACCTATGAGGTACATACGCTTGCTAGCCAGGACATCGCAGTGACACAGTAAGGGTTCCATTGATTCTGTATCTTCACCACAGGCCCCGCAGGTCGGGTCCTTTGTCAGGCCGTTTTTTTTTTCAGGTGTAGTCGGATCCTTTTCTTTGCTACGGCACAATAATGTTATTCACCGAACACTTTCGACCGGTGTATGCCTGTAAGCAACTAAAAAGTACTATAACTTTGTTACTACAGCTTCTTAGTTACATAAGTGTACTAATGTTAGTTTACCGTACTGTATTTGTGTTGTAGTAAAGAATAAATATTTCATCTATCTATATATCTCTGTTTTTATCTACGAGTACGTCTCACCCTTCAGACAAGAAAAAAACTTACTCAGTGTACTAAAATAGTAAATAATGTAATTACCTAGATTAAGGACGTATTTAAGAAAAAAACTGTTTTAAATATGTTAAACTTGAACCACTTAAGTTATATTATTTATTTAAAAAATTGTCTGCATTCAATACGTAGTTCGCGCTTCACATTTGGAGTTAATTGTACCTACATTTAAATATTGGAAAGTGTAGGTAAAGACCTATTACCAAATTTAAAATTTAAGACTGTTTACCTAATGCTTACTATCCTAACTATAAATTTTTGTTAGTTACTTATTCACGCTTTAACACCTCGAACAGTCTTGATGAAATTTGGCATGCAGGTAGCCTGTGTCACTGGGAAGGACATAGGCTACTTTTTTATACCGTAAAAGTAACATAGACCGATGCAGTTAGTCAGGGAACTGAAAAAATACTCTTTTCTTGGTTAATTTCTTTTACATCACAATGGAACAATAGATTGTTGTGATTTTATACACAGAGATGGTTGAGGAGGTGGGAAATGACATCATTTTATAATTAGCATATTCTGACATAGCTTCCGGAGGATCTGGGGAAAACTCATTTCCACGCTTGCGTACGTACGTTGGTGTACACCGAGGATTAAAGTCATTTTTCATATGGAATTGGCTGAGGGGGTGGGAAATGACATACACTGCTTACCAAAAAAAGGCGATATAGTTCCTGAGGGGTCTGGAGAAAACTCATGTCCACGTCATCATAGAAAGTCCCTACATTAGTTGCTTTCGAGCAAATAGACGATGACGTGATTGACTGTGTAAAAGTACGTGCCTGCATAGCCACTTGATGAAAAATGTAAACTTTTCAAATAAAATATACTACTAGCTGTCCCGGAGAACTTCGTTCCACCTTACACTACACTACCAGTGCCATCCACCAGGCTGATTTGTTAATCTAAACCATCCAGGGCGCCACCCAAACGCATATAAAAAAATCATTCAAATCGGTCCAGCCGTTTAGGAGGAGTCATTTACACGTACAGTAGGATTATATATATGAAGATGTACTTCACCTTTGGAAAAATAAACAGCAAATATACTTTCAGTAATGGATAACTTAATTTCCTGCTATGCAAACATTCATATTTTGAAAGACTTTCTACGATTCGAGCACGAAATTTTCATAAATATTAAATGTAAGGCTTTTGCAGAAATTGACACATTCATCTTGAAAATTGGTAGCATTGAGACTTCTTGTGTAGTAATGGGGGTACAGTCGACAAAAATGTGGAAAATTGGGGGGGTTTTATTGCTTCAAACGAATCTTAAATATTAGTTGGCAATGAATAAACTTAGTTGACGCTCTATTTCGTTGTTTATTATAAGTATATGACTGTTACCGAAATTTTATGTTTTAGTGCTAGCGGTACGCCAAAAAAAGCTTCAGATGGTGTCAAAAGCTTGAAAGACGGAACTTTAATCTTTAGGTCATAGGAATCAATTTGACCCGTAGCTTTATAACAAATAATAAAAAAAAGAACGGGTTGCACTCCGGGAGTGCCGGCAGAAGTGAAAACTTGAATATTAACGTTGTGCATTTTTGATATTTTGGAATGGTTAGGGAATAATTTTGCACGAATTGCTTTGATTATCAGCATAAAAGTACTATCATTTATGTGGTAGAATACAATATTTATTTATTGCGCTATCGTACACAAACATGACAATTTATATTACATTAAAAAGTTTATATCTCAGAAAAATCAACTTTCATCCATAACTTCCGGCTGTCTAATCTCCATCCGTCTTACGAATTTTCGATCAGGTCACGTGTCCTGACGCGAGTTTATTTTTTTTTACCCATTACCAAAAAAGTGCACAACGCCGCTAAAGAAGTTTTCACTTCAAAAGTTTTCACTTCAAAAAGGAGAGGAGTTATGTATGACGTAATCTTTTTTTGTATGGGAAAAATATTCTGAAACTTATCGTGTGTGGTATAAAATGAAAGGGCTTTCTAAGCTAATTCCAAAAAAACATACATACATTTCATTCGCTTGTTTTAAATTAAAATGAAAATCATTTGAAAAACATGCCAAGTTTGGCCTACATCAGATGCGGTACCGTTGAATATATTTTTTTTAACATACCTCATAGGATACGTTAAATCCTCATAATATCTAACTCCAAGAAAGCAATTTTGAAAATATTTATGCCTAGTATTTTTTTTTAATAAATAAAATAAACAAATAAATAAATAAATATTCTGGGACAAATCACACATAGTCATCTGGCCCCAAAGCAGGATTCCCTGTGTTATGGGAACCAGACACTGATATAATTACATATATACGTTTAAATACATACATATATAGATATTTAACACCCAGACACAGAGCAAACATATCTGCTCATCACACAAATAATTTTTCATTATTTCTTTTCTTAATTTGAATATTAATTGTATGAAGGGTCCAAGTGTTTTTTTTAATTGACTATGAGTTCCTTGGGGTAAGTTGTTCAGTATGATGAGTAGTAGCCTGTAGTAACGGATCTTACGCCAATTTTGTTACAAATTTCGGGCCCTCCATACAAAAATGCAACATCACGAATAAAATAATAAAAAAAAATACGAAATGTAAATATTTTCAAAATTGCCTTCTTGAAGTTAAATATGGATATTACGTATCAATTGAGGTATATTTTACAAAAACATATTCAACCGTATCGTATCCCGAGGAGACCAAACTGGTATGTTTGAAAATTATTTTAATTTTTACACAAGTGACTGAAAAGTAAAGTTATGATTTTTTTATTAGAATTAGATTAGAAAGCCCTTTCATTTGATACCCCATCATAAGTAATCTCTTTTTTTGTTGATGCTATAAGTCAAATAGCAACGGTCAACGAGACGCAGGGAGGGGTTCCACCCCTTTGTTGTTGATGTTCCACCTTTTCGCATGAATCGTTCGTTACGCTTCTTCATTTATTATGCGTACAGCGCAGGGGTGGAACTCCTTGCCTGCGTCAGTGTTTCCCGATTCCTATAGTTTGGGGATCTTCAAGGCAAGAGTGAATAGGCATTATTTGAGTTTGCTTGTACCATCAGGTGAGTTGCAGTCAAACGCACTCAAATTTTTAATAAATAAAAAAACATGTGACCTACAGATCAATCGATCCGATTTTCATGATTTTAACACCATTTGCAGCTATTTATTGAATTTCCTGAATGTACTGAATTTTGGGGTGTACATTTACGTTAGGGGAAACTTGAATAACCAGGCACGTTTAATACGGACTGGTCATCTATATTATATATAATATAATATAATATAATGTAATATAATATAATATAATATAATATAATATAATATAATATAATATAATATAATAATATATAAATATAAAAATATATTATAATATAATATAATATATATAATAATATAATAAAACTGTAACGGCGCTGTGTCTGTACATGAAATATTTTTGGAAAATAATAACTGTGGTGGATATTACTAACGATACAGAGGCCAAATTTGAGGCCGATTTTGATGAAATTTTGTATGGTGGTTCCTTATAGCCCGGGTTAACATATAGGATACTTATTATCCCAGAAAATTCAAGAGTTCCCGTGGGAAAATCAAAAGTATTCATTTATAGAATGGCTCACCACGCAAATGTGGCTTGACCTATTACAATCAAATTTTACACGTTGATACCCTTATCGCAAACTAAAACTGGGACATTGTGAATCCCAAAAAAAATAGGGTTCCTACAGGAATGCATAAAATTGTATCTTTAGAATGACTCAACGTAACAATATGAAACCTTTACATTGGGATGGGGTGTTTTGACCATCATTGTATAGTCGGGTACTCTTTATCCCGGAAAACTAAAGAGGTCCTGTGGGAAATTATGTATCGATATCATACATATCAGGTGAGATGATGCCAAGGGCTTATCAACTGTGGATAAAAAAACATTGCCCGTGACATTTATGTAAGTATGTATACAAATATCAATTGCCACATGTATGACGAAACATTATATAAACATAATATTTTTTCATTGTGTTCGAAATTGTTAGGACAAACTTTGTTTATAACGAAAACCCCCGCGAGCCGCATGCGGCTTGCGCTCCACGTAAAGGGGGTGGAGCTGCGGGCAACAGCTAGTCTGTATAAAAGGAAACCGTGACTGACTGGCTGACTGATTGGCTGGCTGACTGATCTATCAACGCACAGCTCAAACCACTGGACGGATCTAGCTGAAATTTGTCATACAGATAGAAATTATGACGTAGGCATCCACTGATTTCTGAAAATCCACACGGTAACGGTAAAAACTTGACCTGCGCGGGCGAAGCCGTGGGCAACAGCGAGTATTGTATACAAGGAGAAACTCACTGACTGATGTTCGACGTACAAGCTAAGCCCCCGGGCAAAGTATTATAACAGTACTAACATACAGAATGGACACTCCCTGCCGCTGTCTATATTGCGACCTCACCCCCTCGTTACCCAGGTTGATTTAGATTGGTTACAGTTTGGTTCCCGAACGTATGGGATTTCGCCATGATTTTCTTTGCTCCGTCATTTGTTTTTAGAAATGTCATTTCACGACCGTTTGTATGCAGTGTCCAGTGTGTGCCCCGGGTCTAGAAACTTGAAATTTTCCCAAAGGTTTCTTTATATACGTAACGCAGACATTCACTAAGGAAAACTTTTAAAAAATTCACCCCCTCAGGGGTTCAAAGTGATAAAGTTAAGGTTGAAATTATCTAAAATTGTGCAATTCCAACAATAATACATACATACAGGTCGAATTGATAACCTCTTTTATAGGGTTCCGAAGTCAACATGGAAACCTTAAAGTTTCGCTATGTCTGTCTGTCCGTCTGTCCGCGGCTTAGCTCAGAGTCTACTACCACTAGAAATCTGTAATTTGGCACGGTTTTAGATATTAACCACGTCGACAAAGTTGTACAACAAAATATTGAAAAAAAATATGGGATCTCTCCTACATGTAAATAGTGATATTTTTTTTGCTAACGTAACCCTATCGTGTGGGGTATCGTTGAATAAGTATTTTAAAACAACTAAGAGTTTATTAGAACCATTTCTTGATACAGGATTGGTTTGCAAAATATTAAGCTTTAAAATGTTATTTTTTGTTTGAATTAACTGTTCATCCCCCCCTCCCTCCTACAAGCTAAACTGCTTTATTAGAACGTCTGAAAAAAATTGAAAATGGTTAGATATATAATCAATTTAATAGGAAAACTATCACTTCTAAGTAGGTTTTCTTAGTTTAGGAGTAATAGTCGACTAACTTAAGATGTGCTTCGATTTGTCAAAAGTTCATAGATTTTCCATACAAAATGTTCTATTACCAACTGTTAAAATAATGTTGTTTAATAAAATATACATTTATTTTTGAAAGACTTTGGAACCCTACTTTTCGTGAGTTCGACTCGCACTTGGCCGGTTACGTCGTTTTGTGCACAACAAAATACAATTCAATTTTACTTATGAAACGTAGTAGAATACTTTTGTGTATCTATCTACCTCGAATATTCAATCGCGCATCCAACTTTGTTGCCAACTGTACATAATTCCCTATCCGAGGCTCACGTACTGAGTTTATACACATCACTTTAGCGGAGACTTAAAAATTGCGCTCGACTTGAATAGAATACGTGACTTGGAATTTAAAACGCTATGTTGTTACTACAAGCTGTGTTACTTTGTTATGTTTTATGTTTATCTACCTAATCTGAATTGACTGTCTGAAACCTACTTACAATGTTCAAAAACTAAGGAGTTTATTTGGAACATATTGAGAGTATGCTATTTGTACAGGATATGATCTTGTACAGGATACGCAATGTTAATGTCAGTGAGTGTCCTAGAGGTGGTCCAAAATAAAATGCTATGGTCTTGTCAGATGGATCTCGAATTGAACACTAATTAAAAAAAATGCTAAGTCGTCGTGCGTCAATGCACTCTAAACTGGGTCGCGAGCAAAATACACTGTAGAATGCGACTGTTTCCAAATCTTAGCAATATTATTTAAAAATAAATAACTGGTACGTATGTAAATCGTACACTATTAAATTTGCCTATTATAAAGGGTATATTAAAAAAGCGTCGGTGGCTCAACCGGTAACGACTCGGTCCATCTAACCAGAGGTACCGGGTTCAAATCAGGACGGCCAATGTACCAATGAGTTTTTCAAAAACTTATGTACATACTTACCGATTGCTTTAACGGTGAAGGAAAACATCGTGAGGAAACCTGCACACGCCTGCGAAGAAACTCGAAGGTTGTGTGTGAAGTCGACCAACCCGCACTGGGCCCGCGTGGTCGACTAAGGCCTAATCGCCCTGATTCAGGGTAGGCTCGAGCCCCTCGGTGGGGACGTATATGAGCTGTAATGATGATTATAAAGGGTGTAAGAAAATTGGTGTAGGTCCCGTTAACTGGGGCTTCCACTCATCATACTGAACAACATATTTTGTTCTACGAATTTGCAGAAATCGCAAAAAAAAATGTTTTACTCTTCATACAAATCGATCAGGTGATCGACTGATTTCGTGCATTTTAGTACTGACGGTCCAATTTTTTTTTTGAGAATTGACTATAGGTACCTTGGTGAAAGTTGTTCAGTATGATGAGTAGAACCCACCAATTTATTTACACCCTGTATAACGACTCACCTACTTGCGCAAACAGACCTGTGCAAAACAGTTTGCACAATTATGATTGTGCGTTAAGTCGGCGAATACTTATTAAATTTACGAAAAAGAATAATTGGTTTTAGTAAATCTCCCATAATCCATGAAAATTTCAGCGACCTGCTTATTACATTTTTAAAGATACAGCCTTTTGAAAGTTGGCCAGACAGACAGACGGACAGCGTAGCCTAAGGAATAGGATCCCTTTACCTGGTACGGAACCCTAAAAATGAGAGGTCAAGTACTAATGAAGTGTGAATTTCAAGGTCAAAACTTTCAAAAAATCTCCATTTATTTTAATACAAAGTGAGTGCGTTTGACTTCACCTCATCTAATAAAAAGTGATGACGTAGCCGATACTAGTACACGAAAACCCAAATAATGCTTATTCACTCTCGCCTTGAAAATCCCTAATTTGTAAGAGTCGATAAATACAGACGCCGGCAAGGAGTTCCACTCGATCGCTGTCCGCATAATAAATGAAGAAGCGTAATGCTTTGTGCGGATAGGCAGAACATCTACAACAAAGGGATGGAAGCTCTTCCTGCGTCTCGTTGCCAGAACGTAAAATGGAGCTGGGGGAATGAAGTCATGTAATTCTTCTGCACACTCTCCGAAATGAATTCGAAAGAAAACCGAAAGACAGGCAACTTTGCGACGATTCTGAAGATTTTGGCGCATGCTTTTGACAAGCTCATCATCGCCAATAAGTCTCCGGGAGCGTCTAAGATATCCAGCTGAGAGTGGGCTGATCCATCCCATAGGTGAGAACAGTACTCCATAATACAAAATCAGACTTGATTTTAATTTAAGGTGAGAAGCTGTCCAGGTGAGAAGTGTCTCACCTAAGAAAAAATGCCGATCAGCTTCATTGAAGCAACTGTTGCCTTGGACCGACCTAAATATATTGCGATTATGTGTTAGTTCCACGTATTGAGCTCGAGGTAGTCGAATATCTGAAATGTAAATACAAAATGTATTGAAAATATACAGTTTCTTTCTCTCTTATCGTGTGGCACAATTAATCGTGCTATCCAAAGGGTAGACGGCGGCTGCCTGGTGTTGTACTTAGCATCACCTGCAATTACGTGTAGTGAACAGGACCCAACTTCCCCACTAAGCCCATAGGCCTGTGTCTTAGTGAGAATTCGTGATCGTCCAATTTGCGTGTTGTAGAAGTGAGCCCTGCATTGTCCCTAACTGGTGGGCAATTGTACCTATGGAATATAAAGTTCCCACGAGATGCTTTCTTATCTATAAACTAACATCATATCATACCATACGCGTCCCCATCGTGGGGCTCAATCCTCTATTTATTTTCTTTCTAAGTTGAAAATAGACTATTCAGAAATTACCAAAATGCGAGTTACCTTTCTCTTTTGTTCTAGTTCTAAATAAAGGGAATTCGTAGACTCCCCGTAAATCTCAAGGTTGTAAGCAAAGGTAAAAGGAAAGAATAAAATAAAATGTCCTGGTTGAGTCTTAATAGAATTAGAAAGTTTATTTGACTCAAATTGTGGAGAAACCTTTCTTTTTGTAGGCGTAAAACTCCACGTTACATCATTTAGTTAGTATTATAAGTACGGCCATACATTAATTTTAGTATTTAATAGTGGCCCAAGAAGGTGTCACATTTTCTTCTAGTATTTAACGGTACAAACTTGATATTATATTGAATTATACAGCTCGCCCTGTACAATGTCACGTACTAAACTTACGGGCGTATATGAATTAGCATATAATTTATCTACATGAAGTAAAGCTAAAATTAGACAGAATTAAGTAGACTAATGACAGTAATGAAAAGATAATTTAGATATTTTAGATTATACATTTACGTCAAGCAACCAAACTACAACCACTGTACATTTCTGTAACTCACAGAGAACCCTAAATTTTAAAGAACCTTTCGAGTGCTTCCCTATTTGGGTTAAGTAAAACTTTGGACATTTAAAAGGTGATTCAAGTTAGACCTTAAGACCAAAAATAATACGTACCCAGACACACGTCGCACCTCACAAAACTATTACTTTTCACACCAAAATTCGCACAGGAAAAACAAACAATATTTCAGCCTCGAGACACGACCAACTCGTTCTCCATTCTATCTTCCCTGTCCCCCTGCTCACGCGCATTTTCAAGAAACAGGCCTGGCTTTCTATCTCCTTCACACAACAACACAAATCCAATTCCTTTACTCTCTCGCTCTCTCCTACCCTATCTTGCGAACATTAAATCGTATTTTATTGGTCCCAAGTGCTAACATTTTACATACTTGAGTTTAGGAATTCGGTGTCAGACCGAACCTTCAAAAAAATAGTTCAGCAACTCAATATTATTATTAGGATTCCATGTGGTGTTACGCAGTAGTTCTATTTCAAAAGTTATTATTATTAGGGTTCCGTATGGTGTCACGCAGGAGCCATCACAGTAGGACATTTAGATTCACGCCTACGGACATCTGGAATCATATGTGCAGGTTTCCTCACGATGTTTTCCTTCACCGTTAAAGCAATCGGTAAGCATATGTACGCTAGTTGAAAAAAACTCATTGGTACATTGGCCTTCCTTATTTGAACCCGGGACCTCTAGTTAGGAGGACCAAGTCGTTACCGGTTGAGCTACCGACCCTTTTAGCGACCTGTAGGCTTAAGATACAATAAATCCTATATAATTGTTAGGGTCTCGTACCTCAATGGTTAAAAATAGTTTAACGACAGACAGACAATCGAGTGATCCTAAAATGGTTATTTGGGGATCACTCGCGTATCTGTTTGTCCGTCCGTACGTCTGTAATAGCCAATATGCTCCAAAAGTACTGAACCGATTGAGTTGAAATTTGGTAAACACATGTAAGTCGGTGATTCAAAGATGGACGTGTAACGTAAATAAATGAATTTTAAACATGCGGGCTACTTTTAGGGTGTAAATTAAAAAATAAAGTTATGCAAAATATATCACGTGACACATCAAATGAATTATCTTGCTTGTTGTGAAAAGCTTAATTATTTTTTTTTGTAATTTTAAAATAAACAGTTTTTTAATTATTTAAGAAAGTAGGCGAAAATTTACAATTTCCTTTTTTTCCGAAACTAATGGGCCTTAAATCTTGAAAAAAATCACAGTATAAGGTTCAATGCATAGATTACAGGAAAACCTATGAGAAAATCTAAAGTAGGTACTTCCGTTGGCACAGGAAAAATAAATATTCCATGGTCCATAATAAGTAGACCCCTATTTACCTAGAGCATAGAATGTACTGAGAAGTCTAGTTAAAGTTTACGTGCGGAACCGCTGTGACCCCGAATCGCACTTGGCCGGTTTTTTTTTAAGTGTCGACGTGACTAAGAAAAGTTATTCTAGCTTTATTCTAATGTTTCTATCATTTTCACTAGAATATAAACATGTTTGCCAATAACCTCCGTCCGTTCGTCTGCCAGTCTGTCCATCCGTCACGATTTCTCGAACGGCTAAACGAATGGTCCGATTGGCATCAAATTTAAAAATTAAGTGTTTTACAACAATTTGTTAAAGAACTCTGAGCTGCTTCTGGCTGGGTTACCATTTATGGGTATACAATAATAAATCTCAAAAACAGTTGTAACTGTTTCAATGAAACATCGCAAGTAGTCATTAGAATATTATTAATATAGTATTAAGTTGCAGTATTGATTGTTATGGTAAAATGTGTTAAAGATAGGCACCTATACAACGACCATTTTCTTTTTTTTGATTTTCTTTCGCTTCGCTTCTTATTTTTGCTTGCCTATTATAACCTATAAAATAGTTATACTGTCATTTTTTGTAATTGTTATGTGTTGTTGACTGTATGTTTTCTCGAGAAAGTAAAGTACGTTCGGGGAATTAGCTACAGTACACCCGAATGGAGTTCTGGAAATGTACTGAAGGAAAAAAAATAAAAATTAAAAGTTTTTTTTTTATTATGAATTTTAATCACTTTCACTGCATGACGAAGTATTTTCAGAATTGTCGGCTAAATTCATACATAAAGACTGAACAAGATTCGCGGGACAACTACGGCGGCGCCGCGATTGAACTTAGGGCCGCACCTTTGAAGGAACCATTCAACGCAAGCCGGCAGCAGCGAGCGGAATTCATCAAAGGGGCAGCTAATTCAGATTTAATAGTTATTACGTATCGCTGGCTGTACGTATTTGCGAGAAAGTATGTGCAGTTCTGCTATCCAATTTGGAGACTCCAAGAGGAGACGTTGGCCTTACCCGCAAGCTCAACTTCTGATTATGGGACATGGACATGAATCATACAACAGAACTGGAGTCTACAAGAGGAGACGTTGGCCTAACCCACAAGCTCAAATTCTAAATAAGGGACATGGAAATGAATCGTACAACAGAACTGAAACAGAACTGGAGTCTCCAAGACGAGACGTTGGCCTAACCCACAAGCTCAAAGTTTAACTATGGGACATGGAAATAAATCGTACAAAAGAACTGGAGTCTCCAAGAGGAGACGATGGCCTAACCCACAAGCTCAAAGTCTAACTATGGGACATGGAAATGAATCGTACAACAGAACTGCAACAGAACTGGAGTTTTCAAGAGGAGATGTTGGCCCAATCCACAAGCTCAAAGTCTAACTATGGGACATGGAAATGAATCGTACAACAGAACTGTACATACTTTATCGCAAATACGTACAGCCAGCGACTCCAAGATTCCAAGATGAGATTTGGCCTAACCCACATCATCACTGTTCAACACGAATTGGTCGTCAATTTTTCGTACTATACGACAGAGGAGCGAAGAAGACTTTGATACCTTAGTTTATGTTTCTCTATGCTATAACTGTACCAGACGAGAAGGATTGACTTATTACCAGCTGGATGCCTTGGATTCTATCGACTAAGGAGACCCATTGGCGACGAAGAACTTGTATCAAACAAACTCTCTAAAGCCTCGAGCATCGCCGCAAAGTCGCCTGCCAGTGTTCTAACTGCAAAGTGTTCTACAGGATTTATTTCGGAAAATGTGTCCAGGAATTTAACGACCGTAATCCATTCTATCATCGGACTATCAGGCGCTGAGGGCGATTCCTGCACCTTTTTGTCGTAAATGTTTCACCTATACGCACGAAACATTGCGATTCATTGTACATCATGCAAACGGCCAAAGAGTGAAATTTCTTGTCGGAATCTGAATATTTTCCCCAGTTCGTTTAATTATCCGACTGCAAGGGAAGGGTATTGTTTTTCGCGCATATCTTGTAATATTTTTTATTACCTCATATCTCCAGAACCGCTGAACGGATTTGCATAATTGAAGTAACGTTAGGTTTGTCTTAGCAGCCCAAGTGTTCTTAGATATGTGACGTTAAAAAAACAAACATGGCGGCTGTGCGACCCCATTCGACTTAGTGAAAAAATAGTGAAAACTTCTTTAGCGGCGTTGTGCACTTTTTTGTAATGGGTAAAAAATGTTAAACTCGCGTCAGGACACGTGACCTGATCGAAAATTCGTAAGACGGATGGAGATTAGACAGCCGGAAGTTATGGACGAAAGTTGATTTTTCTGAGATATAAACTTTTTAATGTAATATAAATTGTCATGTTTGTGTACGATAGCGCAATAAATAAATATTGTTTTCTACCACATAAATGATAGTACTTTTATGCTGATAATCAAAGCAATTCGTGCAAAATTATTCCCTAACCATTCCAAAATATCAAAAATGCACAACGTTAATATTCAAGTTTTCACTTCTGCCGGAACTCCCGGAGTGCAACCCGTTCTTTTTTTTTACGAATACCACAATATAGATATAAAATTAAAGGGCTCAACACAGGGATTTCAAAAAGGAATATCATGATTATCATTAACGTAATGCTGATGTAAATAATACAATGAGAAAGTTCAAAAATATGGACTTTGCTCTTTCACTTTCTGAAACCGGTGGGGTGCCAATGTGACACGACCGGGAAAGCGAAAAAGGGACTTAATATTTACATGCCCTTCAGCACGACAAGAAACAATAACGCAAATGTACTTACATGTTGTTGCCCCTCGCCGGAATCGAACCGAACTCCTTCTAAACCATGCAAGCAACGGATTTTTATGCGGTTTTCATTGTTATTTAGAGTATTTATTGCAAAGTGCTAAGCCGGAGCTGGTTACAAATAAATAATAATAAGTACAAATTTAGACCGGGCAGTTGTGGATTTAAGCAGTCACCTATTTGATAAAGGTCAGGCTTACGTTGCTTTGAGCAGAGTGAGATCTCTCCGGGCTTGCTATTAATTCTCTTGACCCTAAAAAAATACTTCAACCACATGACGTAAACTCTTTAAATGAATTATCCGATTACGTAGTTTGTCTAACAAAAAAGACATAAATAAAATAAAAATTAACTCGTAATTGTTGTATCCCCAGAAAAAGTGATTGAATTCCTACTTACAAATATGCACCTAGATAGTTCGATAGCTGCT
Source organism: Coleophora flavipennella (assembly GCA_947284805.1). Classification (NCBI taxonomy): domain Eukaryota; kingdom Metazoa; phylum Arthropoda; class Insecta; order Lepidoptera; family Coleophoridae; genus Coleophora; species Coleophora flavipennella. The sequence continues at coordinate 12,252,884 of OX369273.1, forward strand.
TGGTGTATCTTCTCCGTCCATAGGTATTGTTTTAGTGTTCTTTTCATAGTTTTTAGAGTTCCATGCCAGGTAACGGGACCATAGGGTTTTTAATAGTAAAAAGCCTACGCTGTCCGTCTATTTGTCCGACTTTTAGAAGGTTTGATCTGAAATTTTCACAGAATATTTGTTATTACGGAGGATTTACCAAAAAATAATAAAAAAGTGATAAATAAAGGGAGTTCCAAGGAACGTGATTTTACCCGACTGCGCCAGAAAAGGCTTATGTTTTGCGAGTGTATGCATGTATGTATATTTAGGTGTCGTTAGATTCGTTTTGATCCCGTGAGTGACATAGGATATTATGTTTATCTAACTAAATAAAAAGGAGAGTTTAAGTTTTATGCAGTCGGGGCTTTAATTTTTAAAGTTATTTAAGAATCTTTAAGCACTGTTAATTGAGCTTGTGTGTTACATCTTCGGCTGCATCGGCACTTTTCAATAGGAGAGGTGCAGACAAACGCACTCAAATTTTTAATTAAAAGAAATATATTTCTACTGAGGGACAGTTTTATTATTAATTTTGCGGGAATCAAACAGGTTTCGCCTGATTGCTACATCATTTGAATATTTGATGATCCGTAATTTCAGAGTTAGGTCTGGAATGGGGTTTGAATGATATTGGTTACAATTTGTGACGCCGAATCAAAACTATTCAGTGGTTAAGGACAATAACTTGCTTTTCAATTAGTTATGTAAAGTTATTTTAGATGAACCTTACTTAGTGGGTTTGATTTAACTAATAACAAGTGAGTGAAGGTATATTGACAGAACTTGAAATTCAACAATAAATCCATTGAAGATGCTTTCTGGAGAACAAAAGATAAAAAGAATAATATGCAAATCTATAGGAGAACCAATATAACTGACATAGCTCACACAATCGATAAACACATAGCACGTAGAACAAATAGCCGTTGGGGCAGTAAAATTATTAGGACTCTAGAGAGCGGCAGGGAGTGGCCATACTGTTTGTTAGTACAAATTTACATAAACTTTGAAATAACTCTCGAGGTTCCCTTATAACTATGCTACGCTTATAAGTACCTGAAATTGTATTGGTCTTTGATAAAAACTGTGATTTCTAAGTATCACTGCTTGACTCCTCTTCAAATTGAAAAATAATCTTCTTTTTTATCCGACTTCAAAAAAGGAGTAGGTTTCTCAATTGGATCGTATCTATATATTTATTTATTTATTTAACAGTTTATTGTACACAGGATTCATAAAATACAGATTTTAAATTTAAAGGTTATACAAAGGGTACAGCTTATTCCTAAAGAAATTTCTTCCAGCAGACCCGGGAAAGAAGAAAGTTTTGACTGAAATGGCAGACGTGTACACAACTTAATAAAAAAAAAGTAATACTTAAAGTAATAATAAATAAATACTAAATTTTAACAAAAATAGTCAACAAATACATAAATATAAGTACTTAAAATATGGTTTATATAAATACATAGATAAATATATATTAACTAATATAAATACATACTGTAAATAATACATAAAAAATTTCATAGCTAATCAATTAATTCAAGATGATAAAGAAATATAGTGCTATTTTAGTTTCTTTTTAAAAGAGTATAGGCTCTCACAGTCAAATGTGTTACAAATGTGTTGTCTCACAGTTATTTTATGTGTGTTCGCGGATAACTTCGTCGTTTATGCACCGATATTAATGATTTTTTTTTTTGTTGGAAAGAAGATGACCCAAGGGGGGTACCATGATAAGGAAACCAAGATCTGATGATGGCATCCCAGAGAAATCGAGGAGAACCTTCGAAATTCGGAGTGGCGACTAGTGCGTTTGAAGTCGATGATTGACATACTAATACTTTGAAACGACAAAACATTTAATTAGTGCTATAGTAGTTAGTTGTATTGCTATTGCCACTGGCTCTTATGATTGACATACTAATACTTTGAATCAACAAAAAATAATTAGTGCCATAGTACTTAGTCGTTTTGTTATCACCACTGGCGCTTATGATTGACATACTAATACCAAAGCATAATAAATATTTACTAATACTTTGAAACAATAGAAATTGAATTAGTGCCATATTAGATACAATGTTATTGCCACTGGCGCTTACGATTGACATTTAAATACTTCGAAACAACAAAAAAAATTAGTACCATAGTTGTAAGTCGTATTGTTATTGCCACTGGCACTTATGATTGAATAGTAATACCAAAGCATACTAAATATTTACTAATACTTTGAAACAACAGATAATTGAATAAGTGCCATAGTAGTTAGTCGTAGTGTTATTACCACTAGCGCTTATAATTGAAATACTAATACTTTGAAACAGCAAAGAAATTAACTAGTACCATAGTAGTAAGTCGTATGGTTATTGCCACTGGCGCTTATGATTGACATACTAATACCAAAGCATACTAAATATTTACTAATACTTTGAAACAACAGCAGGATATTGAATTAGTCCTATAGAAGTTAGTTAGTAGTACGTCGTTACCCTAATCTTTACCGAGTAGGCAATACAATTCAATGGAGTCCAATAAGTCGACAGTTAGTTGAAGACGGTACAGGTTGACAGAAATAGGTCTGCGGCCTTCCATTGCTGAATTATTGACGTCGCGTCGGTCATACATGTCGGATGAAGCCAAGTTGAAGGAATCAGGGTGACAGGGTCTACCTTTTCATGGGCATTCTATTGGTACCTACACGCGACATTTTATTGATGGAAACTGAGAATGGAACAGATGTGAAGTTTGATAAGTCATTCGTTGTAACTGGACGTTTTGTTGGTAAAAAGGTTGAAGATTATAATAGGTCGGGGAAAAGGTTTGTACGCATTTAGTAAGTACTAGCTTTTGCCCGCGGCTTCGCCCACGTGGACATAGCTTTTATGACTCTTTTTGAGGGTGAGTGGTGCGCGAGCCGCAATCAGCTCGCAAGCGTGGACATGAGTTTTCTCCAGGTACCTCAGGAACTGTATCGGGCTATTCGGATTAGCAGTCTTTGTCACTTCCCCCCCCCCCCCCCCAACAAATTCTATACAAAAAATAACTTTAATCCGTTGCTCCGTTGCGACGCCACTGACGTGGTTAGGTTAACCAGTTGTCCCCCCATCCCTCGGGAACTATGTCAGGATATACTTATTAGTAAATTATATTTTCCACCTCATCTATGTGCTAAAAATGTTAGCTATGTTTTGTAAATTTTAACCTTTCTGCAATTTTATCACAAGCAAAACAAGAGGTGACGTAATCGCGTCATCACGCGATTACCTCACTTGTTTACGCCACAGTATAAATAGACAGACTGCGCAGGCAGACGGCCATTCGAGTGTGAGTCTTAAACATGTAAGGACGCCCTGCTGCCCGTATAAATATCTTAAAATTGTGAGTACCTACCTATTTTGCTTATTTTAGTTACTTTTACGTACCTGAGCTATATTGTGTTGGTTTTATCTAATTTAAATAAGGTTGTAATTGAGTTAGAATTACTGTCTACCTAATTAAATTAAACTATTATTTTATTATACCACTGTTGTTGATATTTATTACAAATCCCCCCTACAACGTAAGCTAGAAATACCTAATTAGCTCGATTATCCTACATATCAGAAGCGGGATGCAGTTAACCTGTTGTCGGCTTTTAATTTTTTTTTTGTAAAACTTTGTGCATTAACATGATGCAGTGACCTTATTGACTGTGACGTTGAAGTATTATAATACATGTTTACCTTTTTAAAACATTTAGTTTTATATACAAAGACACATGTTAGAAATACGCTCAGTTTTTACATTATACCCTTTGTTGAGAACAGATTATCTGCGTATATTTTTCTTGCTCAGGTAATATGGACAGCCTTTTCCATACACCGGAATGGCGAGCAAAATTTTAAGCGGCGTCGAGCAAACAGTTGCGAGCATCGTTGATCGGCGGTCCCGCAGCCGCCGGAATCGGTGCGCTCGCTGGACATGGAGTGGCGGTCACGCAGCCACATGAATCGGCGTTTACGCAGTAGGCAGCTAGCGTGTCGGTGAGGTAACCAGCGAGGCAGTCGGCGAGCTGGCGTGGCAGTCAGCGGGCCGGCGATACAGTCAGCGAGGCAGACAGCGAGCCAGCGTGGCAGCCAACGCGCCAGCGGGTCGCCGAGGCAGCCGGCGAGCTCTCGTGGCAGCCACCGGGCCGGCAAGACACCCAACGAGCCAGCGAGGCAGCGAGACAGCCAACGCGCCGGCGGGACAGCCAGTGAACCAGCGAGTCAATCAGCCGGTCAGCGGAAGCTGCGTTCACCGAATCGGTTCTGTCAACATGTGAACCTTGGCGCCACGCGGTACTCTGGTAGGTTTTCTACTTTGGCACTGGAGTTTGCAACGCTCGCAAGTCTCCGACTTGCACAGAATATTACACTTAGAAAGTAAGTACACACTGCGTCATCATGAGGCCGACCCGGCTGCGCAGCGGTTGGGTATTTGCAAGCCATAATACTTTCGCTCACTGATAACTTCCTTTTAAATTTATTTTTTACTACAAATTTGAGTGTGTTTGACTACACCTCACCTGATAGTAAGTGACGATGTAGTCGAGGATGGTACATGCAAACTCAAATAATGCCTATTCTCTCTCTCCTTAAAGATCCCTAAATCGAAAAACACAGATGCAGGCAAGGAGTTCCACTCAATCGCTGCCCGCTAAATAAATGAATGTTGTTGTTTCTTGTTGGTGGTTCAATGAATGAATGAATGATTTATTTATTGTATTGCTTAAGTACACAAACAAAATAAAAAAAAAAGAGAAGAGAAGATAAACAAAAAAAAACAATCCCTCGTTACGTAAACGTGCCATCCAGCGGCGTTGCTCCACGTCCCGCTCGCGATCTGAGCTCCCTTGTCCATAGAGCCCCTACAGTAACCAGAGACCTGGTTACAATAGCATACAACCTGCTGCTGTGACATCATTATTACTTATGTATGTCTTTATTTTGTCACCATACCCGAGGAGCAGTGTGTTCCTGTAGTTTAATAAGTAACCAAGAAACTGGCAGCACCAGGAATCATCCTCCAATCTAAAATCGTTTTTGTGCTGCTGTGTGACCTCCTTGTACGATATCTGCCACGTAGTCAGCTGACGGTTAGGGTTATACAGCTAAACATCACCCTGTCTCATTCTAATATATGTGATATCCCATATCTTTCCTTTGCTGGCTACTGCTAAGCTAGAATGTGTTTAACAAATGGGTTCAACGTGTCGAAATAGTCTATTCCTTTTTTCTGAGTGTATCCCTCCAACTTTGAATATGTCGAGGAATTCACCTGCATTAGTTTTGGCCCTATAGACCCATTTACAGGAGATTGACTTTTGACCTTTGACGTCTGCCAAGGTCCAGGTCTTTGTTTCAATCAGGAACGTAATCTCGCTACCCATAGCTTTGTATTTTTGTTGAATCTCGTTACCCATAATTTTGTATTGTTGTTCTCATTGTGGACTTTCAAATACATCTAACGCAAAAGACTTATAAACTCTTCAAACCTCTGACATCCGATTGTTATTCATTATTTATATTAGTTTTGCTACAATTTTTGGAACAGTACACAAAAAAAACGTTTGCTTTAATACAAAACTGACTTAAAACGATAGATTAGTGCTAAAGCAGTACATTTTACGGGACCGGATAAATTGTTAGTTAATTTAAGAACGTTAAAACTACAAAATGGGGTGATAATTTAAGACTTGGGTTGGATCACAAAGCTTCAGAAACTTAATAATAGGCACAATGAAGTGTTTTAGCTGCGGTGAACAAGGGCATCTCCATTTTAAGTGTATATATACAGAAAATATTCTAGATTTTAGCTATGTAACTTCCCAATGTAGTACTAAAAATAACAAGAAGCCAAGAGTGTCTAAAATAATTATAAAGTTCAAGTAGAGAAACGAATTTAAAACGCTACAAGGAAGCTTTGGATAAATGAAATTCCACGAATTCCATAACTGATTTGGGTAGTCAAGGTACTATAGTTAAATATTCAAATATCTAAGAATATTGTTGCTGAATGGAGTACAGAAAGTTTAGCTGTATGAAGGGGGTCAATTAAATGGTCAATTCTTAAATCTATATATGATTACGTTGGACATTTTAGTTTCGACAAAACCTTTTATTAGTATCCAAAAATGAGGAGGATTATGAAGACTTGTAATATTGTGACAAATTGAAAGCGGTACTTAACGTGATTTTTTAACATAGATATTGATTTTCTTTTTACCTCAAAGATTAGACTGAACTATAAAATGTCTAATAATTTAAATTTGCTAATGAAAAAAGAATCTGCTGTTAGAACTTACGAATTACACCTATCAAAGGAGTAACTCGGCCTTTCATTTCATTCCCCTTTCGTTTTGAGCGAATCTCTTGATAAAGTTGAAGACTACCCAGCACGTTTATTTCTGTCCTCCTTATTTACTATTGTCTTCACAATCAGCTCGTAAACTTCCCATTTTTCAACCGTTTACCAATTAGCACACTGTTAAAAAGCAGTATTTCCCTCCAGTAGTAAAATATGCTTCTTTTGTGTATGTAACATATTTCTTCCTAAACGTAGTGACTTATATTCTTTGTTTCCTCCCGTTTTCCTGTGGCAGTAAAATGCGGACATATTTTTAGGCTAAGGAAAAACGGCCATTCCACCTAATGCGAGGTCGAAGGCCCAGCCCATGAATGTATAACCAAAGATTACCTTTTATTGACTGTCCATTTATACGTGTGATGAGGCCTGGTTCAAACTATTATCCGAACTGAGGCACTGGAAACATCAATCTGTCTCTAATCCATCTATCGGAAACTTCTCCTGTCAGTCCTGCGGTAGATTGTGCCGGTCTCGCTTCGGACTGCACAGTCACCAAAAACACTGTATCCGAGTCACTGACTAAATCGTCTGATACAGACGCATAAGGCCACTGTTGACGACGATGATGATGATATATACGTGGGACCAAGGATGACCTATCATTGACTGTCTAATAATTGTCTATGGTAAAGAAAAAAAAAAGATGATCTGTTTATAGGTTTACACGGATAATTTCTTTTGATTAAATATTTTGTCACGTGTTACACATCGTATGCGACTATTGTAATTTTACTGTCACATACAGTAGGTACATACCATACATAATTAAGTATAAAGCTTTGCTTTTTATTACCTAAATATGCCACCAAGTAAACGCTTACTTTGTCAATAGATATCAATAGCCTTGATTTCTGTACCATTTGCTGTTTTGAGTTTTTATCGCTCGTATAGTATTCGAAACTGGTGACTGCGACTGGTGAGATACTTGGTTACTCCGAGCTCCGTTATCAAGTTACTAACTCCTAACTGCTTCAAATACAGTGTTAATTACTTCAATGTGTTACTGTACATATGAGAGTAACAATAACATTAGGACTGGCTTGAGGCTTAGATGGCTCACCATAAAATATCTACTTTTTGCATTTCTTAACACCATGACCTATCATGCGGCAATAGCCATACTTCGTTTTGGTTAAATTTCTCTTTGTTGGTGCTTTTGTGTGAATAATATTTCAGTTAACGCAAATTATATTGACTTGCAAGACTTTTAAAATAAATTGCAACGTTGGAAGGTCAAATTATCAATATTGCGATCTTCCTTTGACTAAGTAGCCAAATTGTATCTAGGTTCTTGCAGAGTAGTAGAACTTCCGGTAGATCATTTGTAATCCTTTCTTAGTTTGAATTTCAAACTGTTCCATAAGTTCTTTATTTCAAAGACGTATACGTGTCGCCATATCATGTGAAGTATACTTACAATAACGAAAATACTCGAGCGAGGAGGCGTAGCTTTTCTTTCAAGGACGATCAAAAAACTTGTACAGTTCTTCCCATTCATCTTGAGCTGAAGCATTTGATTAGTCATGTTATAGGGCATTCATATTCGTTTCTTTGAATGTCTAACAATAACGTAAGGTATTCAGAACGCGAGGCCCGTCTTTGTTTTGGAATATGAGGTCTGTTGCCTATGACTTGTGATTTGTGGTATTCGGAATAAGGCCGTTGCCATATTGACAGTTGATAAAATCTGAGACAAATGACCTGAAACTTATATGGCATTTGGGAACCAATGTTATATTCAAATTTAAATCTTTCTTTTCATTGTAAGGTTTTTATGATGGTGTCAAAACTTTGTGACTTTTATGATCAAACTTTCGACTTGAAAATTTAAAACATAAGGCAATGTAAGATAAACCAGATTAAATGCTTGTTATTATTGAGAGCGGAGAATTGAGACCGTTAGACAGCAAATCCTTGTAGATGAATATTGTAGATGCTAAACCTGGTTAAAAATGAACGCGTCTAATGGAAATGGAAGTCATGGATGACTATTTTTGTTGAAACATTAAAATTCAGAGTTGATGAACTTGGAGATACACGTCGAATAAGTCGTGGCACCTTGTGTATGCAGGCGGGAGTCATAAACCGTAGCACCTTGTGTGTGCAGGCGGTATTGAGATTAAACCGTAGCACCTTGTGTGTGCAGGCGGTATAAACCGTAGCACCTTGTGTGTGCAGGCGGTATTCAGATTAAACCGTAGCACTTTGTGAGTGCAGGCGGTATAAACCGTAGCACCTTGTGTGTGCAGGCGGTATTGAGATTAAACCGTAGCACCTTGTGTGTGCAGGCGGTATTGAGATTAAACCGTAGCACTTGTGTGTGCATGCGGTATTGAGATTAAACCGTAACACCTTGTGTGTGCAGGCGGTATTGATATTAAGCCGTAACACCTTGTGTGTGTGTAGGCGGTAGTTATAAGCCGTGGCACGTTAAAGTGGTACCTAGTAGATATTCCTGTGATTAGTGAATAAGAAGGTTATGAGTACCAGTATTTTAGATATTTTTATTTCCTCTTACATCTGTATTATATGTTAGAAAGTTTAATGTTTTCTCTTTTAGCAGAGCAAAATAAGTAGAAACCTGATTTTAAAATTTAAATTTTGATAATCTTAATTGCGTAATATATCGGAAAGACTTGATTAAATTTACTAATACCTATAATATTAATTACAAATGCAAAGTATCGATCTTACTTTTTACTATCACAAGCTCTGAAGGTTGGTTTAAAACGTGTGTTTATTGCATCCACACTAGACTAAATAAATAAAAATCGTGAATTAAAATAAATACTTACTTACTGTCCCTTGCACAACTTAACAATGCTTTTAATTTTAGTTTTAATGTCAATTTAATTTAAATAATTCTTATTGTTGTAATATTTATGTGCTAGTATGTATATACATAATTATTATAGAACAATTATTTTAATAACTTGTACAGATGTAACGTAAAATTTAGAGATAATTTTTATTGTTTCTACTAGGTTATGAGCAAGTACTCTAACTGTAAGAGGTAAATAATATTAAATTTAATTATGACAACAAAATGTAAATGATAATATTATGGTATTCAAGACGAATGGGGGCCTTTTACCAATTTTATTTGAAATCGGAATTTAATCAAATAATTTGGTTTCCATTATCAATAAATTTGATGTATTTAAGTTTAATTTTGTGAGTATTTTCTTTGTTAGCTAGAAAACATTTAAGTATACGTCAGTATCTTATTAGAAGATTTAATTTTAATATAGGTTACAACCGTAAATATTTTTAATTATCACTTAGAATTAATTGTTAATTATCATAATATTTCGATTAGTAAAGCAACATAGTGAGTTTAAAATATTTAAAATGCAAATACTTAGCTGTAGGTTTTCATCCTAATTCTCAATACCGTTGCATAATGTGAACGTACGAGGTCGTCCGATTGAAACGGATGGCCGACTGTTAGCTATGTTTTGTAAATTTTAACTTTTCTGCAATTTTATCACAAGCAAAACAAGAGGCGACGTAATCGCGTCATCACGCGATTACCTCACTTGTTTACGCCACAGTATAAATAGACAGACTGCGCAGGCAGACGGCCATTCGAGTGTGAGTCTTAAACATGTAAGGACGCCCTGCTGCCCGTATAAATATCTTAAAATTGTGAGTACCTACCTATTTTGCTTATTTTAGTTACTTTTACGTACCTGAGCTATATTGTGTTGGTTTTATCTAATTTAAATAAGGTTGTAATTGAGTTAGAATTACTGTCTACTTAATTAAATTAAACTATTATTTTACTATACCACTGTTGTTGATATTTATTACAAATCCCCCCTACAACGTAAGCTAGAAATACCTAATTAGCTCGATTATCCTACAAAAATCACACCAATCCATTTTTTCGTTACGGTTTTAAATAAATTTGCGAACAAAGAGTATTGTTTTAGTTTCCTCAGGAACTGCATCGGGCTATGATAATTTCCACAGATAAAAGGTTGACTATTTAATTCTCAGTGATACAGGCTACCTGCATGCCAAATTTCATCAAGATTGGTAGAGGTGTTGAAGTGTGAATAGGTAACAAACAAACAAACACATTTTCACATTTATAATATTAAGTAAGGATTTCTAAATCTTAAATAAAATATAGAGCGTCGGTGGCAAAACGGTTAGGGCCACTACCTCCTGTCCGGAAGGCCGTGGTTCGAATCTGCCACTTACCAATATCTATACGAATATCGATTTCATACTGGAATGTACGTTTATCCGACGCTCTTACGGTGAGAAAAACATCGTGAGGAAACCTGCACACGCCTGCGAAGAAATTCGAAGCTTATGTGTGAAGTCAATCAACCCGCAATGGGCCCACGTGATCGTCTAAGGCCAGATCGCCCTAACTCAGGGCAGGTCGAGCCCCTTGGTGGGGACGTATATAAACTGATATGATGAAATAACACATTACCTATATTATCAAAAAACTAATTCAAATCGTTATAGGTATCAATCTAGTAATAAAATTTCCTAACAATGTTATTATGGGTCAAATCCTCGAGTCGTACGTATAAGACGCACTTCTCGTTGCCGCGCTGGATAGCAATAGACAACCTTAGCAGCAGGTAGAACCTCACGTCACATCTCCTCTCTCGAAGGCGAAGGCCAATCTCCTTTGTGAAGGCAAAGCCCTCTGAGGGTTCAGCAGCCGGTTGTCTCACAGACCAGCGGCACAAATTAGTAATTTGCCTCCAAGACAGAGTACTTATTATGCTTCTTTCTCGCCGCAAATTGAGCAGCAGTACCGTACGTCTGAGGAGTGAGGCAGAAAAAGTGGCTTCCCAAAGCAGACACGTTCCTCTCTGCCATAGCACCTGTTTAAAACCTCCGGCCTTTTGCCATCAGATCGACTAAAGCCCGGCCGGCGGCTGCATCAAAGATGGAATATTCCATCTGGCCGAGACCAGTGCCCTCCGAGTGAGGTCATTAAGGAATTAGTGACGTCGGAATCTTCACAAACACGACTGCAACTCAGTGAGTGATGGACAGTTGCCTCCACCGTGGACCCGCAAATACATTGATGAGGTTCACAGATATTGATATTGCAGGCGGAGAGCAACTGCCACACGCAAATAGTCGCCGTCAGAAGAGTTCCCATATCTGTGCCTCCTGTTAAAAGATGCTAAACTCGATTTATGTGTTTTTATTTTTTTACATGATTGGAATCTGTAAAAAAATACCTCTCTGTTCGTCTATGAAACACATCGGTACGTACCATAGTTCCAGAGTTTAAAGTAGCGTATGCTGAAAAATACATAAAAGAAATCCACTAAAAAGTATGAAAAAATATTTTAATGTTTTAATACAACTTAAGCGCGTTTTATTATCCCTGCAGCGCCATCTATTGAAATTCTGCTACTATGATTATAATGTTTGGTATGTGTAGCTAATAAATAGAAAAAAGTACTCTATTGTTATTATTGTAAGTATCGATAGATAATTTCCCACGGGACCTCTTTAGTTTTCCGGTATAAAGGATACCCGACTATACAATGATGGTCAAAACACCCCATCTCAATGTAAAGGTTTCATATTGTTACGTTGAGCCAATCTAAAGATACAATTTTTTGCATTCCTGTAGGAACCCTAATTTTTTTGGGATTCACAATGTCCCAGTTTTAGTTCGCGATAAGGGTATCAACGTGTAAAATTTGATTGTAATAGGTTAAGCCACATTTGCGTGGTGAGCCATTCTATAAATGAATACTTTTGATTTTCCCACGGGAAATCTTGAATTTTCTGGGATAAAAAGTATCCTATATGTTAACCCGGGCTATAAGGAACCACCATACAAAATTTCATCAAAATCGGCCCGGTAGTTTTTGCGTGATGTGCGAACATACAGACAGACAGACAGACAAAAATTCCAAAAGTTGTTGTTTTGGCCTCTGTATCGTTAGTAATGTCCACCACAGTTATTATTTCCCAAAAATATTTCATGTACAGACACGGCCCCGTTACAGTTTTATTATATTATAGATAATATGTAACTTTGTAATCAAATTTCTTTGCTTCCAGTAATATAAAAGTCATTGCTTTGCTTTTATTATTTGTACTTTGCCGCTTACAGTAAACGGTGAACATACGAAATTTTAATAAAAATAAGTAAAAACCCCGGCATTTTTTAATTACTTTTTCTATCTACAATAAAAACCGGCCAAGTGTGAGTTTGACTCGCGTGGAGAGGGTTCCGTACAACGCCAAAGTCAAATACAAAATATCACATTATTTTTCTTTTTTTAATTCACAATATCACTTTTTTTTTTAAATCCTCACAGTAAAATGCGAGTTATTTTTTTTATTTAATTTTTTACTGAAAATTTGAGTGTGTTTGGTTGCACCTCACCTGATGGTAAGTGCCGATGCAGCCCAGGATGTAACACGCAAGCTCAAATAGTGCTTATTCACTCTCTTCTTGTAGATTCCTAAATTATGAGAATCAGGGAATAAAGCAAAACGCTTCGTGCGTAAAGGTGGAACATTGACGACAAAGGGGTGGAACCGCCCTCCACGCCTCGTCGTTAGATGATGAAATAGAGAGGGGGAAATGTGGTCGTGAACCTCCAGGGCACACTCTCCGAAATGAATCATGTAGAACACCGATAGACAGGTGACTTTGTCGCGATGCTCGAGGCTTTGGAGTCTGTTTGATATAAGTTCCTTGTCGTCAATGAGTCTCCTAGCGCGTCGTTCGATAGAGTCCAAGGCATATAGCTGGTAACGAGCCGATCCGTCCCATAAGTGAGAGCAGTAATCCATACAGTTAACTACTACTAGCGCTATCTAGTGGTATTTTAATGAACTTCTTTTTTTTATAAAAAATTTAGTGCGTTTGGCTGCACCTCACCTGATGGTAAGTGCCGATGTAGCCGAGGATGTAACACGCAAGCTCAAATAATGCCTATTCACTCTCATCTTGAAGATTCCTTAATTATACGAATCGGTGAATACAGACGCCGGCAGGGAATTCCGCTCCTTGGCCGTTCGCATAATGAATGAAGAAGAAAAACGCTTCGTGCGTAAAGGTGGAACATCAACGACAAAGGGGTGGAATCACCCTCCGCACCTGGTCGTCCGATGATGAAAGAGAGAGAGAGGGAAAATGAGGTCGTGAAGCTCCAGGACACACTCTGCGAAATGAATCCTGTTGAACACCGTTAGACTATTTCCTATTATGACTAGAACTGTTTTCTTTAAGTGAACGTATTATATTGAGTTTACCACTAATGTTTTAAATTGTTAGAATTCTTATAGATTTTCCTGTAATCTACAAACAATGAACTATATTTTGTATTATTTTCAAAATTTTAGGCTCAGTAGTTTCGGAGATCTGGGGGGGGAGGGTAATGGTCAATTTTCGTCTTCTTTCATGAATAAAAGCAAAACTATTTATTTTACAATATAAACAAAAATATATTTAAGATCCTAATAACGAGCCCTTTCATTTGATATATGACACAGTAAAGTTCAAAACTTTTTTTCCTATTTCTTAATTTGTCCCCTGAAATTCCCCTTAAATAAAAAAAAAAAAAAATTATTTACTTTGCACGTCTGTATTTGGGTCATAGGATTACACCATCCTACCAAATTTCACCCGATTTGGTCCAGTAGATTCGGAGCAAATTGGCTGTGAAAGACGGACGGACAGACAGAGAGACCTATAAGTGTGATCCTATAAGGGTTCTGTTTTATTTTTTTGTACGGAACCCTAAAAATTTGTGAAAGTAACGATTAAATTTGCTAAAGTTTGAAATTTTATTTAAAAAAGTAAAAATACAACACGGGCAGCTGTGAATAAAATTTGTACTGTCAAATCAAATCAAATCAAATTTCATTTATTTGTGATTATATGTTACAAAAGATGTTAAGTGAAAATTATGTCCTAATATATAATCTGTCATTTGACGTACAAATTTAAAATAACAATAATACAGTAATAAAAGCATATCAATACAGTCCTCAAAATAAAAAAAAAATAAAAAAAATAAAAAAAAATACATATAATTACAATTGTCACAATATTACATTATAACTAAAAACAACGTGTCATTCAACATAATGTCAAAATAAAAGATGAGATGTAATTATTTTTTTAAATAAGCAAAACATGTCCATTACCTTATACATACTGATGAATTAATTATAATTAATGATATCAAATTCTATTATTCGCTTTAGTAACTACACCTTGAACCAATACAGATCTTATCTTGTCTTGTCTTGTCTCGTCTCGTCTCGTCTCGTCTCGTCTCGTCTCGTCTCGTCTGTCTCATCTTATCTTATCTTAGGGATCTAATTCAGTATCAGGCAGTAATATTAACTTGGTTCAACGTTTCCAGTCTGGAAATATTAACGTTCAAGATGCAGCTTGTTCTGATCGCCGTTTTTGAATTAGCATACAAAATATGAACAAACTTTTTCCCTACCTGAAATAAAAAAAAAAGTATTTTTTTCTTTCTTACTTATCGACTCATCAACGCCCACCCATCAGCTAAAACCCTTGATCCTAGAAAGCTGAAATTTTACACTGAGCTTCTCTTTATTATGATGTAGACAAGGAACAAGGCCGGAATATACGCAATTCCCACGGAATAGGGAATAAAGCGGGAACGAAGTCGCGGGCTTAAGCTAGTTGGTGATAAAATGCTAATGCTATTATGAACTGCCTTATTGTTATCATTGGATAGGCACTTTACAGTTCACAATATTTCTTACACTGCCGACTATATTAAGTCAATACCTTTTATGATTAAATTAAATTATATTTATATGCTAGATATGCCCGCGGCTTCGCCTGTGTCGATATCTTTTTTATAAGTGTAATCCAGGGTGCAAGGTGTGCGAGCCACAAGCGGCCCGGAAGCGTTGAATAAAAATTATCATAATATTAATCTAGTGCCTGATCTAATCTATCTACCTATCAGGTCATATACGTCATATACCACCGAGAGGATCGAGCCTACCCTGAATTAGGGCGATCGGGCCTTAGTCGACCACGCGGGCCCAGTGCGGGTTGATCGACTTCTCACACAACCTGCGAGTTTTTCCGTAGGCGTGTGTCACGATGTTTTCCTTCACCGCGTAAGAGCGTTGGATAAACGTATACATATGAAATATAAATTCGAAATCACATTGGTACGTGGCAGTATTCAAACCACAACCTCCCGGACAGGAGACAGCGGCCCCATGGATCCGGTCACTTAGGGCCACTTTCCTCGCACGGCCACATACCTGTTAGGGCCACTTTCCTCGCACGGCCACATACCTGTTAGGGCCACTTTTTCGACTTCGTCATTTTCTTAAACTTGTCTTTTTCTAAATTGTCACTTTCCTAACTCGTCACCTTTTAAAGTGACCGGATCCTTTTTAACTCGCCCTTTTGTGCTACCCATGGGGGAGCCTCGCTTCGCGAGACTCTTTGACTTTATAATCAATCAAACCTGACCGAACCTAATATCGCTCGCTTCGCTCGCTCATTTACAGTTTTTTTTACTAAGCTTTATCTTAAATAAAATGTACAATAAAAGAAGTGGACGAACAAGGAAATGTACAAAGAAAGAAGTGGTCGTTCAAGGATGTGGGCGAACTAGGAATTTGGATAGTGGCCATTAGAGGAAGTGGCCGTAAGTGACCGAATCGGGCCCCATATGTTATTATTACTTTTGATAATGTTAAGTTGTGAAAATAAAACAAAAAACAAAAATCCATTACTTTTGTTTAAACAGAAAGAAAGAAAGAAATATATTTATTGGTTACACTATGTTTATAATATTATTGAGATTTCATAATTTCACAGTCTATAACTACTCGGCAAAAGATAGGGCGGGTCCAAAAAAAATATTTTTATATTGTCTTCGATTGGATGTTACAGGCGGTATAACTATTATTTTTTCTATCTGCTATGGTTAAGCCGTACAAAGCTCTTAAAAGCATATACAGTATAAACTTTGTAAAACGTCACTCGATATAACGATTCACTCTTTGTAACGTCGAAATTTTCTGGCTCCAGTTGGTTTACTTTGACGCTATTTATTCTCTGTATAACGAAAACTCTCAATAACGTCACAAAATGGACCGGGTCCCTTGAGTTTCGCTATATAGAGTAACATTGTATTTTTTATATTAGAATTTTATAGAATGCCCGCCAAACCGTTCGGTAACCAGTTTAGTTAAGTAAAGGTCAAACTTACGTTAAAAATACGATTGTTCAAAAACAAACTAAATGACCAACACACACCTAGACAGTCAACTACAAACCTAATCCTCCTTGTTTGTAGTCGGGTAAAAAAAAGATTCCTACTCAGCTGCTACTTTTAAAGAACTATGGCATTATCAGTCGTTGCATCGATCACTTTATATATTTGTACAATGACAATAATTTCTAATTTCTATTCAAAAAGAAAGCTTAAGTTCAAAAAACTCTAAAGTAACATTTCCTTCTGATGAACGTGTGTGATTTATAACCATTCCAAACTTCACACGCCAAGACATATTCCGCAACAACCATCTTTGACAATACTAAATCACTTCCCATTGCAACACGTAACAGAACTCCGACGAACTCCCCGCCGCGCGTTTATTATTCATAATCTCGACTCCCCGAAATGTGACCTGTCAAGAACGCATTCCGCCAACTATCTGTATCCTAAAGACATTATACATAACATTTTCGGGACGAGATCTTCTAATAATTCACGTCAAAGCTGTGCGTCAAAGAATATTGGCTTAATCTTTTTTTTAATCCATAATTGACAAGTCCTTGGCATCACCTTACCTGTGGACGATGATGCCGAAGATGGAAGCGGGCTTATCAAGATTCCCCAAAGCAATGGGAGGATCTGGTTATCTTATCTTCAACCGGAACACATTAATGCTGTTAACACTGATGTTTGGTGGCAAGACTGAGTTATCTCACCATCTTATGATGGTGGTAGCTAGCCAGGTGGGTTTAGAAAATCACCCACCACCAAACCGAGTCTTACAAAGTTGACACTGCCGGGAATCTAACCAGCGACCTCCTTGTGTGAAGCGTATGGAATGACCATTACGTCACAGAGGCGGTTATCCCAATAAAAGCGGTGAAATGCTTCTTTTGTTATTCATACATACAGCGATACAGTCATGAATTTATACAACAAGTAGAAAAAGTCATCATCGTCATATCAGCGAAAGACGACCACTGCTGGACAATAAGGCCTCCCCTAGTTTTTCCAGTAGAATCAGATGTTTCAGTAGAAACAGTGTCAGCTATTAAAAAGTGTTCAGTAAAATACAGGCGCAGGCGGCTATTTCATAGGAACTCGTTCTAAATTAAACCGGCAAAGTGCGCGTTGAACTCGCATGGAGAGGGTTCCGTACAATGCCAAAGTCAAATATAAAATATCACATTTGGAATTCTCACAGTAAGACGCGAGTTAACTACTACTAGCGCTATCTAGTAGTGTTTTAGTGAACTATTTTCCGTAAGTGAACGTATTATATTGAGTTTAACAGTTTATTTTCAATTGGTAGAATCTTTATAGGTTTTCCTGTAATCTGCAAGCAATGAACTATATTTTGTATTTTTTTCAAAGTTTTAGGCTCAGCAGTTTCGGAGATCAGTGGGGAATGGTCAATTTTTGTCTTCATTCATGAATAAAATCAAAACTATTTATTTTACAATAATAACAAAAGTATATTCGAGATCCTCATAACGAGCCCTTTCATTTGATAATATAAGACACAGTAAAGTGTGTAAAACTTGCCGAGCTCCACGTACAGCGAAGCCCGGAGCGTCCCTCCTGTAAGGTCAGGGACGTCAAAACTAGAAGTTTCACGATATGCAAACTCCAGTAGCATATTTTAATTATTTTTAACCGACTTCAAAAAAGGAGGAAGGTTTCTCAATTCGATCGTATATTTTTTTTTATGTGTGTTCGCGGATAACTTCGTCGTTTATGAACAAATTTTGATGATTCTTTTTTGTTGGAAAGGAGATATCCCAAGGGTGGTACTATGATAAGGAAACCAGGATATGATGATAGCATCCAAGAGAAATCGAGGTGAACCTTAGTTTCCTGTTTGAAGTCGGTTTTTTTTATATTATTCTTGGGAAATTTGCCATAACACATGTGCTGTGAAAATTTCAATCAGCTACCTATTACTTTTCAAAAGATACAGCTCTTTTCATGTAAGATAGACAGAAAGACGGCGTATAGGCTTAGTAACAGGATCCCGTTGGTTCCCATTGGGTATCTACGGGATCTTAAAAAGTAGCAGCGTACGAGCTTTTCGCCTAATCAGTACTGATGTAAACGTAAGACTTATGACTAAAACAGGTTGTCCAAGACCAGTGAAGGCCTGTAGTCTAAATAGATAGCCGGAGCAGAAGCACTACAGTACTGCCCAAGCAGGCAGATGGACGGAGCAGTAGGACTACAATACTGCCCAAGCAGGCAGATGGACTGAGCAGTAGGACTACAGTACTGCCTAAGCAGGCAGATGGACGGAGCAATAGTCCTATTGCTGGATGGAGCAGTAGGGCTACAGTACTGCCTGAACTGGCAGATGGACGGAGCAGTAGGACTACAGTACTGCCTAAGCAGGCAGATGGACGGAGCAGTAGGACTACAGTACTGCCTAAGCAGGCAGATGGACGGAGCAGTAGGACTACAGTACTGACTAAGCAGGCATATGGACGGAGCAGCAGTAGGACTACAGTACTGCCTAAGCAAGCAGATTGACGGAGCAGTAGGACTACAGTACTGCCTAAGCAGGCAGATGGACGGAGCAGTAGAACTACAGTACTGCCTAAGCAGGCAGATGAACGGAGCAGTAGGACTACAGTACTGCCTAAGCAGGCAGATGGACGGAGCAGTAGGACTACAATACTGCATAAGCAGGCAGCAGTAGCTTGAGATAGATCATGTCGTACTATGGAAGCTATCATTTATTTCATAGATTTTTACGAGCAGACGAACCGACAAACCCTATTGATAGAGAGTTTAGTAGATTGTACCAATGAATGGGCTCATATCATTAAAAATGTGGCATTTTTAAACGTTGGTCTTTAGCATAAACTCAGCGATCGGCAACCCACGGCCCTCTTCCATACGGCCTGCGACTGATTATAACTATACCCCTAGAGCTCAATCAGAAAAACGTAATTGAAAAAGGATTAAATAACCTTTTTTAAAGCCCTCCGACTAGAGGGAAATGCTCGTAAGGAAAGAAAAATAAATTTAAAAAAATCCAAGAAAATCCATCGTGGGCTGCCTTAATTCACCCTCCCTGTTCCAAATTTTAGTTATTATATGTTGTAAAACTATACTCATTTACATAGTTAATTAGTAATCTCATAAAATTGCGTATATTCAATTTATTTCAGAGCAAACAACGGCGTCCCCGACGAATTTTCATGGATTTTTTGGTCAGTGTCGTAACGGCTAGGGCCACTTCCTCCTGTCCGGGGAGGTCGTGGTTCGATTCCTGCTACGTACCAGTTTGTTTTCGGATTTCGATTTTATATGTAACTTTGGGGACATGTATGAGCTAATGTAACTGATGACGGTAATGAAGATGTACGTATATCCGACGCTCTTACGGTGAAAGTAAACATCGTGAGGAAACCTGCACACGCCTGCAAAGAAACTCGAAGGTTGTATGCGAAGTCGATCAACTCGCACTGGGCCCGCGTGGTCGGCTAAGCCCGATTTCCCTCGAGGGAAGGCTCTAGCCCCTCGGTGGAGACGTACATGAGTTGACATGATAGTAGATATAATTCTTATAATTGTTATTTCAGTAGTTTGCAGTGTCATAGACTAATACAGTAATGTTTAATAACAAATTTTTCTCAGTGTATTTTCATTAAAAGGTTGTTCAAAATAAGAATGATTGAAAGAAGTGAAGAAGGCATTGTGTTGTTAAAAAAAACCGAAGTTGAGATTTTGATAGGAATAAATTGTCGTACTCAAATTTATTATTATTAGAGTCTAATGAGTCTAAAAAAAAATTGTGTGTATGTCCCACTGGAGGGAATTGGATAAAATTTGGGTTAGGGAAATAATATTTTCATATCTCCAGCCACTTTATTTTTAAATTTCCCCCACCTTGATTTTAAAGGTTGCCACCTTAGTAAAATAATAAATGTATTTTACTCAAAAATGCCTTTAACAATTTTGACGTACCTCGGTATATTACTAGAACTTTATATGGCCTACAGGACGCGGTAGTCCGTTATTCCAACTAAAATCGTAGAAAGGAACCTTTCGTACAAATCCAGGTTCTTTGTTACTTTTTCTTAAAAATGGCTCTATCGATTGTAATACAACTTTGTCTTTGACTAGCAATTAATAAGTCATCTGCACTAAGTAGTAAAAGCGTCGGTGGCTCAACCGGTAACGACTCGGTCCATCTAACCAGAGGTACCGGGTTCAAATCTGGACGGCCAATGTACCAATGAGTTTTTCAAAAACTTACGTACATATAATTACCGATTGCTTTAACGGTGAAGGAAAACATCGTGAGGAAACCTGCACACGCCTGCGAAGAAACTCGAAGGTTATGTGTGAAGTCGACCAACCCGCACTGGGCCCGCGTGGTCGACTAAGGCCTAATCGCCCTGATTCAGGGTAGGCTCGAGCCCCTCGGTGGGGACGTATATGAGCTGATATAATACTAAGTAGTTAATATTACTGTAAATATCCGGTTAAGGTACCTTCCCATACTTACTAGTCTTGCTCCGCCGGCTCAACGACCCAAAGTGAGTCCTGGACTCCGATACGAGAACTCGCCATTTGTCCCGGTCTTGTGCGGTTTCGCACCAGTCGTCAGCTTGGAGCTCGCGCAGGTCCGCGCTCACCACATCGCGCCATCGATACCTGGGGCAACCGACCGGGCGTCGACCTGTTGGTTGACCCTAATAGGCTCTTTTCACATAACGATCTTCTCCCATTCTCTCTAGGTGACTGATTCTAGTCTAGATTGTGTACAAAAATGTACCGAGAAAGATTACTTGTTTGACTTTCTGTGCTGATGTGTATGTTATAGACCGACGACATGGTAAAATCGCGGCAAGCCGCTGAATGCGGGCAGTCGTCGTGGAAATCCTTGGGGGAGGCCTTTATCCAGCTGTGGACGTTTTTCGTCTGATATGATGATGACTCAGATTAATCATTATTTATTTATTTTTGCTCTGGGAATGATGGCGATGATGAGTGTGTTATTAGTCTCGTCCTTAGTAATAATTTGAAAGGTCTTTGCTGTAAGAATACAGAATATCCCAGTATGGAGCGTCCTTAAGGGACAGATTTGTCCTAGTTGGGTTAGATGAGGCGGTTTCTTTGCTATCGTATGACTATCGTAAATAAAATTTTGCGGAATATATCGAGTTGGGTACAAGTCGGGTCAGCGGGGAGTATTTTCGCTTATCAGACTAGCTTAGATACCAATTTTGTAGACTTGTAGAGGATAGTAAAAAAAATATACAACATTTGTAGGACAAGCGTCGGTGGCTCAACCGGTAACGACTCGGTCCTTCTAACCAGAGGTGCCTGGTTCAAATCTGGGCGGCCAATGAACCAAGGAGTTTTTCATAAACTTACGTACATATATTTACCGATTGCTTTAACGGTGAAGGAAAACATCGTGAGGAAACCTGCACAAGCCTGCGTTGGTACTCGAAGGTTGTGTGTGAAGTCGACCAACCCACACTTGGCCTGCGTGGTCGACTAAGGCCCGATCGCCCATATTGAGGGTAGGCTCGAGCCCCTCGGTGGGGACGTATATGAGCTGATATGATGTAGGTAAAAGATTTATTTATTACAAGAATAAATATAAACGTGATGCCTATTAAATATGCTTGTTTTCGAGTTAAAATCCTCATTTCCGCAGTTTTGGTCACTGTAACTATAGTCGAGAGCGTCGGCGGCGTAATGGCAAGGACTAGTATCTCCTGTCCGGGAGGTCGTGGTTTGAATCCTGCCACGCACCAATGTGTTTTCGAATTTCGATTTCATATGTACGTTTATTCGACTTACGTACGAATCCATCAAGCCGTTAAGACTTCAGGGCGTGCCAAAGTCAAAGTCAAAGTATATTTATTGCAATTATAGGTACAAAAATATAGTCTTAATTAGTAAATTTAATCTTACCTCTATAATTTGCCTAACACGGTGTGCAATAATGATAATTCAAACCATCAAACACATAATAATTTACACACAAGATATTCAATATTCGCAACACAACACAATTTAATACTTCGATGTTAATATTAATATAGACAATAAATGTCATAGAACATGTACAAAATTTCAAACATTTAACACCTTTTTAAATTCTACAATGTTACACTATTAGGATCAAATTTATCTATTTGTATAATTACACACAAGATATTCATTAAACGCAACACAATACAAATTACTATACATATACAGGGGTGTAACAAAATTGGTGTAGGTCCCGTTAACTGGGGGTTCTACTCGTCATACTGAACAACTTTCTTCAAGGAACCCATAGTCAATTCTCAAAAAAATATTTAGCCCCTCCATACTAAAATGTACAAAATCGGTCGATCAGCTGATCGATTTTTATGAAGAGTAAAAAAAAATTTTACGTTTTCAGCAACGTCGTAGAACCAAAGTTGTTCAGAATGATGAGTAGAAGCCCCAGTTAACTGGACCTACACCAATTTTGTTACTTCCTGTATAATATAATATTATTGACTTTTGTAACGGGAAAAGGCGAGGGAAAAAAGAAGAAGAATGACTTTTGTAAGCAAAAAAAATAAAAACGTAAGAAATTAAAAAAATTCAAGCGAGACCTACAGTACTCGCATAGAAATAGAAATAGAAATAGAAAATCATTTATTTGCCTTAAACACGGTATACAGAGATCTTTAAAGTTATATAGCACTCATGTTTAGCTATTAAAAACAGCATGCAAATATTAAGGTAATAATTATAATAATACTAGGTCAGTGATATTATGATATGTAAACATAAGGTATAATTAGTCACAATATAATCAATTACAATTTTAAGTCAAAAAATTCATTTAAATTGTAGAAATTATGAGACAGTAACCACTTTTGCATTTTCTTAGTCATTAGAGGCAGTGGAAGACTTTTGAATTCATTCGGTAATTTATTGAATATTTTAATGCTCAAACTGTAGCAGTGTTTTTGGTACGTAGTGGTTCTAGGGCAGCAGTTAAGGACAAGCTTTTCAGGATTTCTCGTGTTCCTAGGGTACACTTCGCTAGCTTTGTGAAAGAAATGTGGATACAATTTTACAAATTTACTGCACTCGAGGATATACATGTCAGTGAGAGTGAGTATGCCAAGCTTTGGAAATAGCGTCCTACACGTATGGTACGGGCCAACATTACAGATAGCACGAACACATTTCTTTTGGGCTATAAAGATTTTGTTGGCTAAGGAACAATTACCCCAAATCAATAACCCATATCTTAGTACTGATGCTACATAGCCATAGTACGCTGTTATAGCAGTTTTCTGTGAGACTGTTTTAGTCAGTCTACTTAAGACGTACACGAAACGATTTATTTTGTTGCATAGGTTATCTGCATATGACTGAAAATTAAGATTCTTATCTAGTATTAGACCCAAAAATTTCATATTATCACATTCTTCTAGCACTGTATTTCTATATCGTATGTCTAAATGTAAATTATTATTTCTAGGTAATGAAAATTGTACGTATTTAGTTTTTGCCAGATTTATACTTAAATTATTGTCAGAAAGCCATTTAATTACAGATTCAATTAATTGTATCATTTATGTCAGTTTGATAAGTACTAATGTCATTTTTATTTGATGTCACTATAATGGAAATGTCGTCTGCAAACAATATACATTTGTGGCGGGTTACAGCCGGCAAGTCATTTATATAAAGTAGAAATAATAGAGGCCCCAAAACACTTCCTTGCGGGACACCAAAAAGATTAGTTTTATACTCTGATCGATAAGATGTTAGAATATTTAGTTCATTAAGTTCGCTTATTTCAACACATTGTTTTCTTTCAGTTAGATAAGAATCAAACCTAGCTAGAGCGAGTCCTCGTATGCCACAGTGACTAATTTTTGTCAATAATATTTTGTGATCCACAAAATCAAAAGCTCTTGTCATGTCAAAGAAGAGTGTGGTTACAAGTCTTTTATCGTCAAGGTGCTTAATGATATTATGAACTAGAGTGTAGATGGCAAGAGTCGCCGATTTTCCCTTTTGAAAGGCATACTGTTCATCCTTAATTATTTTATGTTTAAGGCAAAAATCATACAAACGGGAATACATACATTTTTCCAAGACTTTAGCTATTATTGGAATTAATGTTATGGGACGATAGTTTCCTGGTTCTGTGTTGTCGCCCTTTTTCAATATAGGTTTGACAACAGATATTTTAAGGGCTGTTGGGTACACTCCGTTTTCGAAAGAGAGGTTAAGAAGATACGTAATAACAGGAGCTATTTCGTTGCGACATTCCTTCAAGATCCTTGTATTGACTTCATCATATCCACAAGCATTCGAGTTTTTTAGTGAGACAATGATTTTTTCAGTTTCAGCGATATTTACTGGATTAAGAAATAAAGAATTTCGGATATGTGTAGTTATACGGTGTTTTGTTACAGAAGTCCTAGGTACAGTATTTTTGGTCTGTTCGATAAAATAGTCATTAAAAGTAGAGGCTATCGCTTCTGGTCCAGTAACTGTGTTGTCACCGAGTTTTATCTCTTTTATGTTTTTATTTAAAGCAATATCCCGTGTCTCTTTTTTTATTACATTCCATGATGCTTTTACTGTATTTTTACTACGTTGTATATACTTATTATAGCAATTTTTATGTGCCTGGTAGATACATTTTCTAAGTATTTTACTGTATTTATAGTATTTATTTTTGTTATTGTTGGATCTGTTTCTATAAAAGTTGAATCTTAAAGTTCTTTTTGTTTTACAGCAGACTTTAAGACCGGAGGAAATCCATTTAGGTCCACTACTCTTATTATTTAATTTTATGCGAATCTTTGGAAAACACAACACGTAAAGTAGACAGAACATGCTATGAAACTCATCAAACGCAGCATTAACGTCGCTTTGAATATATACATCATTGAAAGTTAAGGAACTAAGATACGCTCGGAACTTTATTATATTATCATTAGAATAGTCCCTTTTTTCGATATTCCATTGTTTTAATTCAGGACTTTTGTTTTTTACAGGAATGGTCAGAGTTTGGGCTGTATCATGATCGGAGAGTTGAAGTGGGATAATATCCCCAATTGCCCTTCTAACATTACTTAAAATTAAATCTATACACGACAGGCCTCTAGTGGCTTTATCAATATGTAATTGCAAGTTAAAATTTTTTATTAAGTCGAGTAGATACTGAGATGCTTTTGAACTCTCAAGCATATTCACATTAAAATCACCTGCGAGAACAATTTTTTTATTTTTATATTTCCTAGTTACATCATATAAAACAGCCTCGAGCTTATTTAGGAAAGTCATAGCGTATCTTTTATGAGCATTATAAAGGCACAAAATCACTAAATTATAAAAGGAAACCTCTACGCCGCAACATTCAAAAATTTTAGGGACAGTGTAACTATCAAATAGGTTAATTTTTCTAAAAGTTACACCTCTTTTTACCAGAATGCAAACACCTCCACGTTTCTGCATTCGTGAGAAACTACTAGCTAGGTCATATCCATGTATTTTTATATTTGCCTCTTCACCTTTTTTATGATGTGTAACATGTGGCAAAATACTTTATAAAAGGACGGCAAAGATACGGCAGACTAGGCTGTATGGTCATAGATACCTTTGCCTTTTCCGCGCTTTTAAAGCCTGAAAAAAGGACGGCAAAGATACGGCAGACTAGGCTGTATGGTCATAGATACCTTTGCCTTTTCCGCGCGTTTAAGGCCTGAAAAAACGCAACTTCCTGTTACAATGGGACACATTTCCGTCCCATTCCACGAAATCACTCCCACAAATTGCAGGAAAGCGAAAGCAAAGATGTTACACATCAAAAAATATAACAATTATAATTTGTCGTTGCTAACTAAATGCTGCGTGCGGTCATCAACGTCTCTCTTGCGTGTACGACTCTGCATGACTCTAAAGCCGTCCTAACTGTTTCTTGACTTCGCCATATTGCGCACCCCTTCAGCAAAAGCATACATTGTTCCAGGCAATACATTCCATTTTAAGGCTAGAACCTTGCTTTAGATAAGCTATGCGCAGATTTATTTGTTAATTAACTTTTTTTCTAGCTATAATTAATTATACACCCACTACCTCAAATTTTCGTTGTAACTGACTGCAAATAGAAAAATGTTTTATTCACAACCGTGACTTATGCAGGTGATCTTAGTGCATATTTTTTGTGCTAAATTTTAACTGATTGGCTTCTCTCTCACGTCACTCAACCCTATTCTTCCAGGAATTCTTTTTTAAAGCAAAATGTTTGGTATTTAAAAAAAAAGTTGATATTTACTTTTTTATGTTTTTTTTTGTGATCGAGGAGATCGGAACGGGACCCTATTAATAAGCCTACGCTGTCTATTTTTTTTGACCTTTATAAGTCTACCATAATATTCGTATAGGTAGTCTGGTGAGATTTTCACACACAAT
The DNA here is from genome assembly GCA_947284805.1 of Coleophora flavipennella. Classification (NCBI taxonomy): domain Eukaryota; kingdom Metazoa; phylum Arthropoda; class Insecta; order Lepidoptera; family Coleophoridae; genus Coleophora; species Coleophora flavipennella. The sequence goes on from OX369273.1 coordinate 12,279,982, forward strand.
GTGTTATTATATTATTTTCTAAAGTATGACAGTCAAGGTCACCCAAAGGGCAATGGAGCGTGCTATGCTCGGAGTTTTTCTGTGTGATCGAATCAGAAACGAAGAGATCCGCAGAAGAACCAAAGTAACTGACATAGCTCACAGAATCTCTAAACTGAAGTGGCAGTCGGCAGGACACATAGCTCGTAGAACAGATGGCCGTTGGGGTAGTAAAGTTCACGAGTGGCGACCGCGCAACGGAAAACTCAGCGTAGGAAGGCCTCCCACGCGGTGGACCGACGACCTGGTGAAGATCGCGGGAAGCCGATGGATGCGGGCAGTGCAGGACCGGTCATCGTGGAAATCCTTGGGGCAGGCCTTTGTCCAGCAGTCGATGTTTTTCGACTGATATGATGATGATGATGATAAATTAAAAATTAATATAAGGTGGGTATAGCTAAGCCATACATGAAATGTTTTTTAAGGTTTTTTTTTTGTTTTTAATCTATTGGAAGAACGCACAAACGTGAAACTTGGTGTGATTTTAATACTTTACAACTAATTCTAAAGTAAAACAACAAATCATGAAAGTCGACGAAGTATGAGCTAAGGAGTCCGAAATGAATGAAAAAAAAACCTAAAGAACCTTTAAAAAACACTCCGGGAGTGCCGACAGAAGTTGAACGTTTTTACAGTTTTATAAGTTTTGACGTATCGTAACGTATCGTATCGTATTGTACAATTTTGCATCTAAATTCTACACCCATTGGACTATGTTGAATTCGTGATAAGGGACCTCCCTCAGGGACCCCCACATATCAATTTTGGAAACAATCGGTCCAGTAAATAAAAAGTTCAAAATGGCGGCCACTTTTTTCAATTCGGGCAGCGGATTCGTGATAAGGGACCTCAGGGACCCCCAGATATCAATTTTGGAAACAATCGGTCCAGTAACTAAAAAGTTCAAAATGGCGGCCACTTTTTTCAATTCGGGCAGCGGATTCGTGATAAGGGACCTCAGGGACCCTCAGATATCGATTTTGGAAGCAATCGGTCCAATAACTAAAAGTTCAAAATGGCGGCCACTTGTGGCTAGTCCTTGGGGCGCGGGATGTTAATGTAATAAATTAACACTAAGAAAGTTACACCAGTATAATTGACTGACTTTTAAGTACCGCAAATTGCTAATAGATGGCACTGTGAGTTTTTTTTATAACGCGGGGTGTCAGGTTTTTTTCGTTACGAAATTTATTGATTCGGTCCCCTAAAAGCCCGCGATAAAAGCTATACAATAGCTTTAAACCTTAAAAATACGTGACAGTCAGTTTACAATCGGCAAAAAAATTGCGTACCATAAATACAAAAATAAAACATACAGTCGAATTGAGAACCTCCTCCGTTTTTGAAGTCGGTCAAAAATAAGCAATTTTAAAGCTTGCCCCAGGCGCTTTTTTCCATAGGTACGCCACTGGAGAGTTATCAGTGTTGTAAAATCTTTGTGGGCTTCTTCTTTTAAAATATTTGTGGGCTAAGATGAAAGACCTCATATGTTGGTAATCTCTCCCCACCCGCCGCTGAAATGCAGCACGCTGCTTGGCGGCAAGTAAAGTTGTACTGACCCAGTCGGGTCTTCCATTATAAAATCTTCTTACAGTGTTTTTTACATTTCAGCTTTTAATGGCTTTCGAGCCTAAGGTTTATATTCAAAGTCACAATCAGCAACGTATAATAAGACAATTTTTCAGACTTTTCAGCAAGCTTTTGATGGATTATGTATGAGCCTATGTCTTGTATTTACATACAGTCACAGTACATTTTTTTCATTTTTCAACCAGACTTTAATGGCTTGCTAGTCTTAGGTGTCAACTCACAGTCATATCCAGCAATATGTAAGAAAATTATTCACAATTTTCAGCTAGCTTTTAACAGCTTATGAGCCTATGTTTTCTATTTACCTACAGTCACAGCCATCTTTTTAAATTTTTCAACTAGACTTTAATGGCTTGCGAGTCATAGGGTTCTATTCACAGTCACGACCAGCAATATGTAAGAATTTTTTTCACAATTTTCACCTGGCTTTTAATATCTTAAATCCTTTGGTTTCTATTTACAGTCACAGCCAGTATTTTTACATTTTTAGCTAGCTTTTAATGGCTTGATTTTTATTTACAGTCACAGACAGCCAGCTATTTTTAATTTTTCAACTAGCTTTTAATGGCTTGTGAGCCTTAGGTTGCTATTCACAGTCACAGCCAGCAATATTAAAAAAAAATACACTTTTCAGCTTGATTTTTATGGCTTCAGAGCCTATGATTTCTATTACAGTCACATCCAGCTATTTTCTACATTTTTCAACTAGCTTTTAATGGCTTGCAAGCCTTAGGTTTCCATTCAAAGTCACAGCCAGCAATATGTAATGGCAATTACATGTCCGTTTGTTAGCAAACACATTGATTAATGGCCTCCAGAGAGTACTTGGGACTTGGGAGTTGAAATGTAGCAGTATAGCTACTATAGAAAGACAAACTGAACTGAGGGTTGTTCCAGAACCAGAACATTACCTAAACTATAGTTTAAGGGCTAATTAAGGTAGATGTTGCGTAATGGAGCAGGTCCTTGGGAAGTTGTATCAAAAACAATGGAAATAAGTTGGTTAGATTAAATGGGTATCTTTGTAATTAAATTGTTATTGAACTATAGGATAGCAAAATGTTCACACATAAAAAAACGCTACACACGTTAAAAAACCGACTTCCATCGCAACAACTTCGAACAATTTTGAATTATTATTTTTGGTTTTTGTTAATTTTCTAATAAAGTAATACACCGATTTTGATAAAATTTATATGGGACCATACGAAAATTACTAGCTTTCGAATAAAAAAAGAATCATCAAAATCAGTTCACCCAGTCAAAAGTTCTGAGGTAAAACACACATAAAAAAAAGAACATACACTCGAATTGAGAACCTCCTCCTTTTTGGAAGTCGCTTGAAAACATGATAAAGGTTGCGAAGTGACAGTTTTTGTTAAAAAAACAAAATATTTTATACCTACAGTTTATCTGCACCGTTCCAAATGGGGTACAATGGCGGAAAAGAATGTAAGATAAACATAAGATAACATTTATTCGACAAAAATACAAACAGACAACATAAAAATAACAAAAAAGGTACAAATAACACACAAAAAAAGTAAAAAAACATGAGTACGATACGGTTGTGAACATACTATGTGCACTTTGCCGAACCGGCCCGGAATCAGCATAATGCTGCAAGCAGGGAGACCTACCTACTGCGCTATTATTCTGCCGGTGCCGAGAGAAATCGTCGCGTGCGCCTTGTAATACTCTTTATGGTAACGATCCGGTGATGACTGAGGTCAAGGATTGAAATAATGGTATTTAGGATTCTGCACCAGGTACATGGACCCTATTACTAGCCTACTTACGCTGTCCGTGAGTCCGTTCTTTTCTCTGACCATTGAAGTGTCAGACAGACGGTCTCTCTGACATTTAAAAGGCTATATCTTTTGAAACGTGATAGATGGCTGGCTAACCTTTTTACAAAACATATGTACCTAATAAATGATGAATTTATCAATAAACAATAAAAATAAAAAATGAATAATTAAGAGGGGATCCGCATACTAGGAACGTGTTATTTAAAGGTATTTTGTTTGGTCTATCGAAAAACGGTAATATCTACAAGTGCGAAACTTAGTGTTATTCCCAATCCCCTGCAAATAAACACCGCCGTTTACAGAAGCCCCGCGAACCCCATTTGCGTAATCCAACGACCCCAACACGTCCTCAGGGATCCCGATGATCCAACTACGCTTGCCGTAGCCGCCATGACCCCGCACCCTAACACACAGAGAAACACTGCACCGACATACTGCCCTCAGCGGCGGGGTATGGTCCCCGGCTTCTGGCGCTCACCAGGAGCTATCGGCATATACCAGGCCGCTCCTCTCCGATCCTCCCCCCTCCAAGCAACGACCTAAGCTGACCACCGTGCCTACCTGGATGCCCTTAGGCATTTGCATTTTTTTGCTTTGTTTATTCTCTCCAAGCAACGACCTAAGCTGAGCTTTGCCTACCTGGGCGCCCTTAAGCAGTTACATCTTTTTGCTTTGCTTATTAAGTTGAGTGCCCCCCTCACTCGCCTTCCCTGTCCGGTGAAGTTGTAAAGGTCCCCAAGGCAAACAAAAAGCTTGACCTTTCGAATAAAATACTGGTGTGAATGTAGAACTAATCCTAAAATAATGCGATAAATAATCAAAATTTACCAAGTGTGAGTTGTAAATGTTCCAAGGAGTCCGAACTGAATGAAAAATATACAGCACTGTTTTGTCGCTTGCGTTGAGGTATTTTGTTTGAAATGAATAGGTATTAACTATTATAGGTACTTGTGTGGAGAGTTGTCATCATTATCATCATCAAATCAGCCGAGAAACGTCCACTGCTGGACAAAGGCCAGTCCTGCGCCGCCCGCATTAATCGGCTTCCTGCGACCTTCACCAGGTCGTCGGTTCACCGCGTAGGAGGCCTGCCTACGCTACATTTTTCGGTGCGCAGTCGCCTCTCTAGAAATTTACTGCCACCACGGCCAACTGTTCTACGAGCTATGTGCCCTGCCCACTGCCACTTCAGTTTAGCAATTCTGTGACCTATGTCGGTTAATTTGGTTCTCCTGCAGATCTCCAGCGTTTCTGATTCGATCACGCAGAGAAACTCCGAGCATAGCACGCTCCATTGCCCTTTGGGTGACCTTGAGCCTTCTTATGAGGCCCATAGTAAGCGACCATGTCTCAGTTCCGTAAGTTATCACTGGCAACACACACTGGTCAAAGACCTTAGTCTTGAGACACTTCGGTATTTGGGACGCTAAGATATTGCGAAGCTTCCCGAACTGTGCCCAGCTAAGTTGGATTCGTCAATTGATCTCTTTCTTGAAGTTGGACCTACCTAGCTGGACTATTTGTCCCATGTAACAACTTCCAATGTAGTCTCCGACCTTTAGAGAGGTGTAATGGTACAAAACCCTAGAAGCTCGAGTCGAACTCGCACTTGGCTAGTTTTTTTTTCTCAAGGTGGCAAAAAGCTGAAGTCATGTGCGCCATCTGTTATTGAGAAGCTAAACTAAAATTAAACTAAACATTGTTATTTTTTGTGTAAAAACGGATTTTCTCAGGGATTACTCCTATCTCGATAAACTTGGAAACATGAAGGGAAACAAACCGGCCAAGTGCGACTCGGGGTCACACAAACAGGGTTCCGCACCAAACTTTGACTACCAACAGAGCAAGACCTTCCAGTTCTTACTACGCTCTAGTTAAATAGGGGTCTGCTTATTCTGGATTTTGGAAGTTTTGTTTTTCCTGCGAGAACGGAAAGACCTTAGATAAGAAATCTGAGGTCTTTCCGTTTTTGTTGTAATTTATGCATTCAACCTGCGATTATTTTAAGATTTCAAACCCAACAGTTTCGGAGATAAGATGATCATTTTTTGCAAATTTTCTTAAATAACAAAATTATTAAAAATATATATATTTTTAAGATTCCCACAATAAGTCCTTTCATTTGATATACTCGTATGTCACACACTCGTACGTGTAATATCGTTTGCAAAACATAAAAAATAACAATTCTTATTTACCCCCCAAAAGTCTCCCCCATGTTTAAAATTAGTTTCTTTACGTTACGTGTTGGTCTTTGGGATATCGACTTACACATGTGTTCCAAATTTCAAGTCAATCGGTCAAGTAGTTTCTGAACAAATTGGCTGTGACAGATGGACGGACAGACACACGAGTGATCCTATCGTAGTTCTGTTTTTACCTTTTGAAGTACAAATGTTTGCGGCGTTCTAGATGGAATAGTTATCATGCCTATTTTATGTTGAAACCTACGCCGATAGCAAAGTGATTATATTAGTACTAACATACAGTATGGACACTCCCTGCCGCTCTCTAGATTCCGGCTTCACCCCCTCGTCACTCACATTGAAATAAAATAGTAACAGTTTATTTCTCGACCGTATAGGATTTCGCCCTGATTTTGTTTGCTCCGTCATTTGTTTTAAGAAATGTCATTTCACGACCGTTGTATGCAGTGTCCGGGGTTTGCCGATAGTCTTAATATTGTGCCTATGCGGCAGAAGGGGCGGCAGGGTAGGTGGAAGCGGGAGAAGGGGCGTTCTTTCGAGCTCCATATTTTTGTCCCTTTATACTTAAAACTAGTGGGTGCTCGCGGCTTCGCCCGCGCAGTTTCCATTTTTTGGTGTTCCCGTGGAAATTTCCCGAAATCCTTTCTTAGCCGCGGCTATAAAATATAAGATCGCGATGCCTACGTCATAACATCTACCTGCATGCCAAATTTCAGCACAATCCGTCCAGTGGTTTGGGCTGTGCGTTGATAGATCACTATGTCAGTCAGTCACCTTAGAGTATTTTATACTTAAAAAGTTCAAAAACCACCTTTTTAACCAATTCTACCATTGTTTAACCACCTGGCGTGATAGTTAAGTCCTTAGCTTCACATCGGGAGGTCGCGGGTTCGATTCCCGGTGGAGTCTAACTTTATGAGACTCGGTTTGGTTGGTGGAAGTGTATTTTCTAAGCCCTCCTGGCCTAGCTACCACCATCTTATCTAAGTTTTGCCGCCAAGCATCAATGCTCACAACATTGATTTGTTCTGGCTTGAAGATTTAAGATAAGATAGCCATTGCGTTAGGGAATTTTGTTAAGCCCGCTTCCATCTTCAGCATCATCGTCACTTACCATCAGGTGAGATGAGTCCAAGGGCTTACCAATATTGAAAAAAAAAGGTTATTACTCTGCGATTGAATCAGAAATGAGGAGATCCAGAGAACCAAGGTAACCGACGTAGTTCTAAGAATCGCTAAACTTAAGTCGCTAAATTATTACAAATATAAATTACTAGCTGTCCCGGCAAACTTCGAACCACCTTACACTACACTACACACCCCACCCTACCCGGGTGCACTAAACTACACTACCCTACCCTAACCTACCCTACCGTACCCTACCCTACTCTACTCTACCCTACCCTACCGTACCCTACCCTACTCTACTCTACCCTACCCTACCCTACACTACACTACCCTACCCTACCCTACTCTACTCTACCCTACCCTACCCTACACTACACTACATTACACTACCCTACCCTACCTTTCCCTACCCTACACTACCCTACATAAGAACCTTCTCTTGACAATAACGAAATCAACAAAAAAAGAATTAACGAAATCCGTCTAGCCGTTCACGCGTGATGCGATGACCAAGGGAAATAGAGATTCATTTTTAAGATTATATATTTTTAAGTGGCAGCGAGCTGAGTACATAGCTCGCAGAACAAACTGCCGTTGAGGTAGTAAGGTTGTCAAGGGAGATTCCTAGGGTGAAAAGTTGTTTGTTAAAGTAACCGTGGCCAGTGATAACTGCCCCTACCTTCATCATCACCATCATCATCATATCAGCCGAAGGACGTCCACTGCTGGACATAGGCCTCCCCCAAGGATCTCCACGACGACCAGTTCTGCGCTGCCCGCATTCAGCGGCTTCCCGCGACCTTCACCAGGTCATCGGTCCACCGAGTGCCGTTACCTTACGGAGCTGGATTCTCCCAAACTTTAGGAGCTTTCTGGCCAGGCCAGGGTTGGTCAGCGGTAGTAACTATCTGATCCACCGAAAGACATCCAGTCCTGTTCAATACCGGTTATGTTCTGACCTTATGCGCTGCCGCAGAGTAGTATATTACTATATTTTAGTATATTACTATAGTGTACTAGCTTTTGTCCGCGGTTTCGCTCGCGTGGGCATCGGTTTAATGACTGGCTTCGAGAGTAAGTGATGGTGCGCGAGCCACGAGCGACTCGCAAGAGTAGACAGGAGGTTACACTAGATCTCTCTGGAACTATATTGAACTATTCTGATTTGCAGTCTATGTAACATTCCATCCCGTCGACTATTTTTTGCAACTCACGTCAATCCCTTGCCCCGTTGCGAAGCCGACGTGCGCGAGCTTGGAAATAAGTTTTCCCTCGATCCCTTCGAAAATGTCTCGGGCTATGCTTATTAGTAGACTATCTCATTTCCCTTCCCTCAAACATATCACAACGATCCGTAGCTCCGTAGTGATATTAAAGAAATCAACCGATTAAGTATTTTTCAGTTCCCTCAGGAACTGTATCGGACTATGCTATTTTTCACGGAAATAAAAAGTAGCCTATGTTCTTTTCCATGGCACAGACTACCTCCATGCCAATCGTCAAGATTGGTTGAGGTGTTGAAGCAAGAGAAGTAAACAAACACATTTTCACATTTGTAATATTAGTAAGGATTTATAAGTCGAATCAGTACAAAGTTTTACCCAAATTTCGTGCAATTAATCGAAGTCAATTTCTGTAAATCACAGGGTAGTATATTGATACTTCAAACGAAAACAAAATATTAAACTTTACCTATTTTGTAAAATTAATTTCTTCCATTATACTTTACTCACCAGCTAGGAATTTAAAACGCCATTTTCAGCGTAGCACAGTTCATTTAGTTATATCTCAATTTTAAAAAGCAAGAAATAAAGATGCTAACAAAAAAGGGTAGACCGTTATTTTTCAACCGGATATTTTATCGGTTGGCGGGAGAAAAATCCTCAGGTTACTTAATTAATTGCAAACGCTGTTAAACTAAGCGTACATGAGCCCTTAAGAGAATATCATAAAACCCCCGAGTTAGTCTTAACCCTTCTTACCAAGTGTAAGAGTCCAAAATAGCATAGACTAAAATGCCGATAGTACCTTCTCTCAGTTTAAAATTTGCGAGTAGACAAGGGTAGCCTTTTACGATTAGTCGTATAGCTACGTTTAGAAATTTGTTAGTGTTGAAAATTAAAAGGAGGTCAAAATTTATTGTAAAAGGTAATTAACACATGTAAGTACAGTGCCACCGACTTATCTGTTCAGGTGGAGAAATGTAATTCGATGACATCGATGCCGCCATCTGAACAGACTTAATGTGGCTTGCTACAGACTTATTCGTTCAGGTGGACAAATTGAATTCGATGACAGCGTTACCACCGTCTGAACAGAGTTATTGTGGCATGCCATCGACTTATCTGTTCAGGTGGACAAATGGAATTCGATGAAAGCGATGCCGCCGTCTGAACAAAGTTATTGTGGTATGCCACCGGATTATCTATTTACATGGATAAATGGAATTTTATGACTTCGATGCCGCCGTCTGAACAGACTTATTGTGACATGCCACTGACTTATCTGTTCAGTGGGCAAATGGAATTCGATGACAGTGGTGTCGCCATCTGAACAGATTATTGTGACATGCCACCGACTTATCTGTTCAGGTGGACGAATATAATTTGACTACAGCGATTCCGCCATCTGACTTAACAAACTTATTGTGGCATGCTACTGACTGACTAGTTAAAGTGGACAAATTGAATTCGATGACAGCGATGCCGCCGTCTGAACAGACTTATTATGGCATGCCACAGACTCATCTGTTCAGGTGGACAAGTGGAATTCGATGACAGCGAAACCACCGTCTGAACAGACTTTTGTGGCATGCCATCAGCTTATCTGTTCAGATGGACAAATGGAATTCGATGACAGTGATGTAGCCATCTGAACAGATTATTGTGTCATGCCACCGACTTATCTGTTCAGGTGGAGAAATAGAATTTGACTACAGCGATACCGCCGCCTGTCTAAACAGACTTATTGTGGCATGCCACTGACTAACTTGCTCAAGTGCACAAATGGAATTCGATGACAGCGATGTCGCCGTCTGAACAGACTTATTGTGGCTTGCTACTGACTTATTTGTTCAGCCGTCTGAATAGACGTGGCATGCCACCGAATAATCTGATCATCCGTTCATTGTAGCATACCATCGACTAATCTGTTCAGGTGGACAAATAGAATTAGATGAAAGCGATGCCACCGTATGAATAGACGGGGCATGCCACCGACTAATCTGTTCATCTGTTCATTGTGGCATGCCATCGACTAATATGTTCAGGTGAACAAATGGAATTCGATGATAGCGATGCCGCCGACTAATCTGTTCATCTGTTCATTGTGGCATGCCATCGACTAATCTGTTCATAGTAGCATGCCATCGACTAATCTGTTCAGGTGGACAAATGGAATTCGATGACAGCGATGCCTTCGTCTGAATAGACGTGGCATGCCATCGACTAATCTGTTCAGGTGGACAAATGGAATTCGATGTCAGACATGCTGCCGTCGGAACAGGCTTTAAACCACCTCCGTGGTGTTATAGTTAGTCCATTCCTTCACACCAGGAGGTCGCGGGTTCGATTCTCGGCGGGGTCAACTTTGTAAGACACGGTTTTGTTGGTGTTAGGGTATTTAGCCATAGCCCGCCTGGCTAGCTACCACCATCGTATCTAAGTCTTGCCACCAAAGATCAGTCTTAACACCATTGATGTGCTCCGGCTTGAAGATAAGTTAGCCAGATCCCCATTGCGGTGGGGAATTTTGGTAAACGTCACTTATTATCAGGTGCGATGATGCTAAGGGCTTATCAATTGTAAATAAAATAAATAATAATAAAGAATATCAATGTAAGCGATCAAAAATTTGCCAGTATTTGATTGTTTAAAACTGCTATGATAATTGACGTTTTTTTTTCTCACATTGTAACATTACTGTATTCGGTTGTTTTGTCACCGTAAAGTATAACGTTGCAGGGATGACGAATACTAGTCATCTGAGTTACTTTTATCATCTATCAAAAACGAAATTTTGTTCTAAAAATGTTAGAAATACCTAGGCGTGACGTCATAGTTTAGCAGCATCATTTACGTACTCATTTTGTGATTTTGGTGAACTAAAAATCGTAGACTTGATTGGAAAAAAAACGAGTAAGGTTTTTCGAAGTTTAAGTAGGAGGGCAATTTAGTGATCAAGAGTTCATAATTTATTTCTGATGCTGTCGTCATCCCCATTTTTTTTTGAAATCTGTGAATCGTCCATCGCTCTAAGCCAAAAACCAAAAATCGAAAAATCTCAAATATGCGCCGTGATAAAATAATTCGAACTGAAAATAATTATTTTCAAGGAGGCCAATTTCAGGTTGATGATGATTGCAGGGCTAGTGGTGAACCCCACGCTCGGAAGTTTTTTTTAGGCCACCTGTAAAGCATCTGATACACGTCTTAGTAGTGGTTACATGTGTAGTTTAGGTGACTAAAATTGTGTAAATTAACTGTTGTGACTGGACGCGCGAATCGCGCGAGATTCAAATCAGAAGGTTTAAATACTATCAGAAGGGTGCAGTAAAATAAGAAATAAGTTCTTTAGTTAGTCCGTTTATTGCCACTCACGTATATTGCAATCGGAATATATAGGCGAGCTAACCTGACGCGTTACGGACGACGACTAGTGGCACCCAGGCGTGGCGCGGCCTGCGAGAATGCCAGCTGCCTAGAGTTACTCTAGTCAGCGCTATACTTACACATATCACTATCACTATAGCAACCGGCACCATCGACTTAACGTACCTTGCGAAGCATGGAAACCGGCGAGAAAAATGCCTCTGACAGTTAAACCCATCCGGTAACGACCGTGCTTAAGGTCAGTTAACCTGCGTTATCGGCCCAACCACGCAAGTCACACTGAGCTACGACCGCTCTAACATTCGGATGATTGTAATGAAACTTCATCATCTATTTAGTTGGCAAGGAGTCATTTCACCGAACTCAAAAAAAATAGGTAATCTATCGGCAATCTACGAGCAATCTATCAGCAATTCAGGTACACAGAAATAGTGCATCGTAACGTCGTCATCATAGAGTTTGACCTACTCTTTTAGGGTTCCGTACAACCTATTGCCGCCGCTTTAGAGTTCTGTACATCCTATTGACTCCACTGTCTGTCTGTCTATCAGCGTGCTGTAATTTTATGAACCGGGTAGACAGTTGAAATTTTTACAGAGCGTGTCTTCCTATTGCCGCTTTAAAAAAAAAGCGGCCAAGTATGACTCGGAGTGCCACAAACAGGGTTTCGCACCAAAAAATTAATTACCAACAGAACAAGACCGCTCAGTACAGACTTTGTAAAAAAAAAGTTTTGCAAACTACTATATCGTATAACATATCAAATAAAAGGGCTTGGTGTGAGAATTTCAATATTCCATTTTTATATTTTTAATATAAGATAAATAGTTTTGAATTTATTAAATAAAATATGATTTACTATTCTCTCCTTATCTCCGAAACTGTTTGGCCTTAAATCTTGAAAAATCACAGTTTATGAGGCGTCGAATGCGTAGATTATAGAGAAACCCATATAAAATATAAAATCCTTCCGTTCTCACAGAAAAAATAAATATTCCAAAGTCTAGACGTCTGAATTTTGGAATATTATTTTTTCCTGTGGGAACGGAAGGACTTTAGATTTTATTTTGTAATCTTTGCATTTAACCTTTTATACCTACTGTGACTTTTTCAAGATTTTCAGCCTAGTAGTTCGGATATTAGAGGGGAATGGTCAATTTTCAGCCTAGTAGTTCGGATATTAGAGGGGAATGGTCAATTTTCGCCTATTTTATTAAATAACTTCAAAACTATTTATTTTAAAATTATAAAAAAAGCATATTTAAAATTATCATGACAAGCCCTTTCATTTTATTCGTATATGTCACCCGATATAGATTGCAAAATATTGTTTTAAATTTTCTAATTAATCCCTCAAAAGTGGCCCCCATATTTAAAATCCGTCTTTAGGTTACCGATTTACATATACAGGGTATAACAAAATTGGTGTAGGTCCCGATAACTGGGGGTTCTACTCATCATATTGAACAACTTTCCCCAAGGAACCCATAGTCAATTCTCAAAAGAAAAATTGGACCCTCCATACTAAAATGCGCAAAATTGGTCGATCAGGTGATCGATTTGTATGAAGAGTAAAATATATTTTTTTTGCGATTTCAGAAAAGTCATAGAACAAAAGTGTTCAGTATGATGAGTAGAAGCCCCAGTTAACGAGACCTACACTAATTTTATATGTACCCTGTATATGTACCAAATATTAACTCAATCCGTCCAGTAGTTTCGGAGCAAATTGGCTGTGACAGATGGACGGACAGACACGATGAGTGATCCTATAATGGTTCCGTTATAACCCCTTAAGGTACGGAACCCTAATATAAAATAAGAAAAAGTTAAATATTAAGGGGGTTCATAAATATAAAAAAACGTGTCTTTTAAAGGTTTTTGTGTTTTTTGCTCTATAGTAAAGACTGTAATACATAAAAGTGTAAAACTTGGTTGTGATCATAGTAATAGTTCTTAAGTAAACGTACAAATAATAAAAATAAGCCAAGTGTGAGATAAAGTCCAGACTAAATAAAAAAAAATATATACGTCGCTCGTGTAATTGTCTTTTGTTTTGTAATGTGAATAAGTATTATTGTCATAGTTGTGGTTCGGAACCCTCGGAGCGCAAGTGCGACTCGCACTTGTCCGGTTTTCATATTTCCGTGTCGTCCATCAATGTCTGGTTGTTTTTCGAAGAGTTGAAAAAAATCGCTCCGATTAAAAAAAACCAGTGAAAATTGCGACGATGCAGCGACGCGGCGTTGCACTAAAACTAATTGAAATAGAAAAAGTGGACTGTGCTTTAAAAGGTGTCTGCTTATTCAACGCTGTCTTTTGCAGATTTTTACTGTTATTTCTTTAAAAGAACTTTATTATTTCAGCAAGATATTGTCCTTCCAACTATTATCTGCCTCCTATCTTGTTTTATTATAGGCCTATTTTAATTAAGGCTGATCAAAACTACTCGAAATTTGTATGAATTTTAAAAAATATTTATTTATTTCTTAATTTTGATATAATCAATCAATTAATCAATCAAATATGATTTATTGTACAATAATTTAAAAAAAATAGAGAATAGTACAGAATATAGAGCCGAAAAAAATATTAATTGCACAATTTAGGCGACCTTATTGCTTAAAGCAATTTCTTCCAGGCAACCCAAAAATTGGATGCATCTAAATAAAAGTAAGGGTTGTGCAAAGCAAACATATGGAACAAAATTGAAAAAAGGTGAATTTACTATAACTACTTTATTTAAAATCTAAATCATAATACAACATGTAAAAAAAAACTACTACACAAGATATAAATAATAATAATATAAACTATACTTACAATAATAAAAAATATATACCAATATACTAATAAATATTGATCAGTAAAAAAAGGAATTGTGCTAACACGTTGATTGTAGACATAAAATATATTCTGTAATTAGATATTTAAAAAGTTAAGAGAAGGAGCTTGTCGGATAGAAACGGAAAGAGAATTCCAAAGCTGGATAGCTAGAATATTAAATGAGTGACAGAAGAAGTTAGTAGAGTGATCAGGAATATACAGGCAGAGATTATCAGAGGAGTGGAGAGTACGATTATGAGTGGAAGAGAGAAACTGAAAGGACTCTTTGAGGCACAAGTGTGTTTTTGGGTTGAACAGGATAGATTATAGAACAGAAAGGATATGTAGGTCTTTACGGCGGCGAATGGGTAGCCACTTAAGTTTTTTTCGGAAACATGGTCATATTTACGTAAGTTTATGTTTAAGACATTACGTACGTTCAAGTTTGCTTGAGAGAACTCCCGTGAGATCAGGATAGCAAACTTCAGCATAACCAAGCTGGCGCGGAAGAAGAAGGGTTTGTGCTAGTGTAATGTTTGGGGCTGTAGGAAAAAAGTTTCGCAAACGGTTTATGGACATGATTTAGCCAAATATTTTCCGGCTGACTTCGGCAACCGGGTGTTCCCAAGACAGCGTCTGGTTAAAGTAGATACCGAGGTTCCTCACCTTGTCACTGTAGGGTACTCTTACACCATCAAAAAAGACGGACGGGAGGCTCCCAAAATTAATCCGTGAAATATATTTTGTAGGAACTTCCTATGATGATGGTTTGAGTCAGAAATAGAGATTCATTGAGATTGATAAAGTTATCATCTTCGGATATAATACACGAAGCCAGCGTCTTTTCCAATCTTCGTAGCATTTCTGGAATGTACTTTTTGGTATCATTCAGTTACTTCAGCGATTTAGTCTTTGCTTCCTCTATATGGTCGCGAAACGTCGTCCTTTCATAGTTCTCATCATGTTACGGAAAAAAAAGTGGCACATGGCCAAGTTGCGCAAATAAGGTCGCTAAGGCATCAATGAGGTATGGATTTTTTGTAAAAAAATCGCTACTAAGGCGCGAATTTTCTCAAACCAATTCTTTGCTCCATCATTTTTTCTTAGGGAAAAGTCTCGGAAAATAATGCCTAATAAAACCATGCCTTATAAGTTCTTCTGTCAAATACCAACTAAGCGTTCAAAGTGCCTGAAAATTGTCACATAAATTTTAAACATGTGTACCAACATAAGAAAAAATGGCTCTTACAATAACGTATGTAGAATTGAAATTTAAATATCCGGGTATTTTTTGATCAGCCCACATATATCTAGATTTTTCATTAATTTCTTGGCTCATCTCAGCTCTCAGCTGGTGGTAAGTGACGATGATGCCGAAGATGGGAGCGGCTTTACAAAAATTCGCCATTGCAATAGAGAACTGGCTATCTTATTATCATGCCAGAATACATCAATGCTGTTAAAAATGTTTGGCGGCAAGACTAAGAAAATAAAATGCCTTAAAAGCAACAAAATCGAGTTTCACAAAGTCAGACTCTGCCGAGTTTAGAACTCGCGACCTACTGTTACGAACCAAATCGAGTTCATCGAGTTTCACAAAGTCAGACTCTGCCGAGTTTAGAACTCGCGACCTACTGTTTCGAAGCAAGTGACTACGCTTTGGAGCCGGTAAAAATAATCTAGCTGGTATTCTTTTAAAAATATCCTTATCGTCCACCCTATGGAGGTATATCCGGTTATCCTCGTAAATTGTAAATTTGAGAGAACGAACGTCCGTAAGATTGGTCCGGTAATCGTTTTTTCGCTTCGTTGGAAATTTTAATTAAAACCCACCGGCAAAGGTTAGCACAGAATTTTAACGGGCCCAAAGGTTTTAATGCTATCAACCCTGCCTATAAAATTACGAAGCATTTACCTTTTAAACATATATTACTTGCCTTAGATTTTTGTTTTGGTCTCATAGCCTAGCCACCTCGCTTTCGTTGTGCACCCCTTCTCAAAAGAAGCATGGAAAGTGTAATTGAAGGAAGTGATTCATTTTTCAAAACTTTGGTGAATTTTGTAAATTCCCTGAATCCGGATATTTCATTTTTACAAACGCGACTGAGTCTAGATACTGCCTAGAAAGGCGCTGGATGCGCTCTTAACATAGCAGCAAGCAAAAAATTATCAAGTCTTTTCTGAAGAATCTTCATTATTATTTTTTAGACAGAAGAAACGATAGTCAATATTTTAGAAATCAAATTTTGAAGAATTTTTGTTAACCTTTAACTTCATAAACACTTAATGAAACGCGCACACAAAAAATCACTTCCTTCACCTTTCCGGCATAAATTATACCGATAAGTCGTCCATGTCAATCAGTGTCGTTTCGTCGCAAAGCCCGATCCGTCAAACCGACGAGTGTATCAACACAGTCGCAGTCAGAGACCTAAGGCTTATATTATTTCGTAAGGACGAGTCTATCCGGATTGAAATTGGGGCCAATTCGGTGGGGCTTAAGAAGAGTTCATAGTTCTCAGAACATCATTGGTCGTTTGCGTCTCATCATCATCGTATCAGCTGAAAGACGTCCAAAGATGGACAAAGATCTCCCCCAAGGAAATCACAACGACCGGTTTTGTGCCGCCCGCATCTAGTAGCTTCCCGCGACCTTCACAATTGGAAGGCCTTCCAACGCAACATCTTTCAGTGTGCAGTCGCCAATCGAGTACATTACCGCCCTAATGGCCATGTGTTTTACAAGCTATGTTGCCTGCCCACTGCCACTTAAGTTTAGCGATTCTGAGTGTTAATCTTAATTCATTTACTTATTACTTATTACTTAATTTATTTACATCTACTTATGACGATGACATAATAAATAACGCATAGCTCATCGCAGCACGAGGGTACCTACCTGCACAGAATTACAAAATGTATACCTGCCTACCAAACATCGCGCCGGCCGGCGGCGAGCCGTCGCTTCGCGGTGGTACCGACAAATTTGCTGAGATTCCGTGGCAACATCGTGTAAAAGCGGGTAGATCACCCGCGGGTAGCGCGTGCACTGCACAAACTCATTTCTGTAGGTATATGGTGTTCACGATAGCACAAAAGACTTAAGTTAAGTATATTGTGATGATAGTGCCCATCTTTTCAAATAGATATATCATTAAGCTTTTACTGTATTTTCATTTATTTATTTTTTCGTATAGGTGGATACATATTTCATTTTTGTAATAGGTACTGATATATTGTCTTATTTTTTTTTCTTTTATCTGTTTGATTTTTGATAACATAGGGTAGAAAACTCAGCTTAAGTGTATTTTGTCAGCAACGATAGTAACTAGTACACGGATAAACCTGTAAAGGTTTTTGATGTATTAGTATTATAATTTTTTGTAACATTCTTTTTATCAATTGTATAAATAAAAAATAAAAAAAAATGATTGGTAATTAAATATAAATACACGTCAAAAAATGACAGTTATTTTGATTTTTCTAGGGATTCGCTAATTTCTAATTTGATCACGTAGAGGAACTCCAAGCATAATAATATGCTCTATTGCTCTTGGAGAGTACTTGAGTCACATAAAGACATTATTGAGTCTTACAAGGCTTTTTTTCTTCTTTAAAAGATTTAGTGTCGCGGAAAAAATGTTCTCTCCACAGACACTGCGGCGCAATAGAAAATGCAGGGCTGCCCAGAATCTGCAAAACCCTTTTAGTCTATATGGCTAGACCAACAGGAGCAACGAGTTGGTACGTACGAAGCCAGGTCGGCATCAGGAGAGTCAGGCCCTACTTGTGCCTAACGAAGACTCCATGCAGGGCTAGATTTTAAACTTTTATAAGAAGACTATAATTGCAGAACAATGCTAAGGTGGCCCGTCAACTCGACATAAGCAAAGACTGTCAATCTAGTAGGTCGTGACTGACATTGAAAATCATAACCTACAATATTGACAGTTCCAGTATGAGAACCTTTTGAAGCTTAATGTCCGCAAGTAGTTTTGAGTTTTCAGTTTGGAGTTTTATTAAGTAGGAAAGGAAAAATACTAGATGGATTGTAAAACAATGCTACGAGACACATCAACTCAACACGATGTCCTAGGAAGTGACTGTTAATCGAGTAGGCCATAACTGCAATTGACAATCATAACCTACATGATTGACATTTTCGGTACAGAACCTTTTTGAAGCTTATTGGTCATAGTAGTATTGAGTTTTCAGTTTGAAATTTTCTTAAATAGGAAAGGACAAATACTAGATGGATTGTAGATGATGAATTGAGCAGGCCATGACTTTCATTGAGAACCATAGCCTACAGGAGTGACAGTTTCAGTATTAGAACCTTTTTGAAGCTTAATGTCCGTAAGTAGTTATGAGTTTTCACTGTGAAATTTTCTTAAGTAGGAAAAAAAGAAGACTAGGTGGATTCCAAAACAATGCTAACGAGGCACATCAACCCGACGCTACGTTAGTAGTGACTGTCAATCGAGTAGGTCATGAGAACCATAACCTACAAGATTGACAGTTTCAGTATTAGAACCTTTTTGAAGCTTAATGTACGTCAGTAGTTTTGAGTTTTCAGTTTGGAGTTTTTTTAGGTAGGAAAGAAAAAATTCTAGATGGAAAGTAGAACAATGCTGACAAGGCACACAAACCCGACGTATCGTAAGTAACTGTCAATCGAGTAGGCCATGACTGTCATTCTAAACTACAAGTTTGACAGAGTATGAGAACTTTTTGAAGTTCAACTCGATACGATGTTAGTATGTAGTGACTGTCAATCGAGTAGGCCATAACGTTAATAGTAACATTATATATTATTGGCCATAACTGTCATTGAGAAACATAACCATAAGATTGTCATTTTCCGGAAGGGCAGATTTATAGATAGATGTCAGTGGTTGCGGAGCTATTTATCTTGACACGTCGAGGAAACAAATTAAACACTTTAATACATGGGGCGTGACTAAAAAAGAACGAGGGGGATAGAAAAAAGCCGTATCGAGCATTGTGTTTGTTAATTTACTGGAAACGTTTTAAAAGACACCAAATGTCTTTAATGTGAATATTTAACAACTTTTGTTAGTTTCTCTCATATGTTACTAAGTAGGTATGTAAAAAAACCGGTTGTCTGTAAAGTCAGTTTACGGGTACTCGTCCAATTCCCCGTCGAGTCCCGGTCCGAGTGCCCCTCCAAGTGCCCGTCCAAGTTCCCGTCCAAGTCCCTTTATGTATTTCCTCACAGAGAATTGACCGCATCGGAACACTTCTCCTGGAAGTCTAGTACTTTTAATACATTGACACACTGATGTTAGGTATAAGAAACGCCTCTTTTTATAATGACGGTTTTCCTCACAGAGAATCGACCACATTGGTGCACCTCTTGTAAGCTCCTGGAAGCCTAGTACTTTTAATCCATTGACACACTTGTTTGACGGTCCGTCCGTCCGTCCGTCCAAGTCAAAGTCCAAGTTCCAAGTACAAGTACAACCCTCGCTTGCATGCTCGACTAAGGCGTAACGTAACAATGACGTCACACTGGCGTAACGTGACAATGTCGTCACACTTGCGTTACGTGACAATAACGTCACACTTTTTCGTGTATGCAGCCCGTGTCATCAATTTAAAAGACGTTATCACATCAAAACACTATGAAGTCGAGTTTAACCTCCACTCCGGCCGGTAGCTGCCTGCTGATCATCTGAGTTACTTTTTATAAACTGTCATAAAAAGAAATGATGAAATAAATTTTGTTCTTAAAATGTTTTAAATAAGAATTCAACTCATCATCATCATAATATCATCTGCAAGACCTCCACTGCTAAATAAAGGCCTTCCCAAGGATTTCCACAATGACCGGTTTTGCGCTTCACCAGGTCGCCATTCCACCGAGTGGGAGGCCTCCTACGCTACGACTTCTGGTCGTTGGGATTGGTAGCCTGGCATCTGCCGGGAATTCTTCTTCAAAATTGTTTTAAAACCATTTTAAAACATGTTTTTAGGGTTCCGTACTCTAAGACTTCGCTGTCCGTCCGTCTGTCCGTCTGTCACCAGGCTCTGTTTCATGAACCGTGATAGCTAGACAGCTGAAATTTTCACAGATAATGTATTTCTGTTGCCGCTATAACAACAGATACTAAAAATTAGAAAAAATGAAAATCTCCATACAAAAAACGTGTTTTTTTTTCCCTTAATGTGACATAATCTCAGGTGAAAAAAATCCGACTTCAAGGGACTCCCAAAATATCTAAACAATCGGCACACACTTACCACCATTTAATTTCTTATAGTGTAATCCTATTTGTAGAATAAATTTTGTTTTAATAACAGCTATTTTTCTTAATATTTATTTATTTATAGTCTATTGTACACAGGAAACATAAATTACACGTTTTACAAAGTAAGGTCACACAAAGGGTACAACTATAATAATAATTTTAATTACTCATAATAATAATTATTATTTAATAAGTATTTTTTTTCTTTTTTTCATTTAAATATTAATTTTAATAATATTCATTTTCTTCTTTAAATTTTTTTTTATCCAATTGGCAATTTCATACATAAACAACTTATATACAGGACATTTTGACCTAAAGTGTCATATCACTGATATTTTGAGACATAAAGAGTTATTTTATCTTGTGTTTTGACAACATTTTACTCCAAATATCTCTGTAACGCGGAAAGCCGCTGGATGCGGACAGCGAAGGACCGGTCGTTGTGGGAATCCGTAATCCAGCAGTGGAAGTGTTTCGTCTGATATGATGGTGATCTTAGTAACGTGACGCTGGTCAAAATGTCATAATTTTTGTTTTTTTTGCTTTTCAATTCCCCTATTGAAATCCCTATTATATATTATTATATTATATATTATATTATAATATTATATATTATATATTATAATATTATAAATGTGAAAGTAACTCTGTCTGTCTGTTACGCTTTCCCGCAAAAACTACTGAACGGATTTGGTTAAAATTTGGTAGGTAGATAGATTAAGACCAGGATTAAGACATAGACTACTTTTTACCACGCTCGCGCACTGCACACCCTCGAAAAGTCATAGAAACGTGGTCCACGCGGGTGAAACCGTGGGAAACAGCTAGTATACCTATATTTTATAGTGCGCGAAAGGTTTCTAAAACACAATGTTTTTAAAAATACTGTTACTACGCTACGCTACGTTCTATACAAATATGTTTCAACACCTTTGGTGCCACAGATAAATGAAACGGATTTTTTGTCGCGCTGCGCATATTAGGCTACCTGGTGCGTAGAGTCACGACTGCAAATCTGTGACGCAACCCCGATGTGGTGCAGGGGATCCCATGATCTGCAATTAAGCCTAAAATGTGAAACACAAAGTTTCACATTTTAGGCGTTCCCTAAGGCAGCGATTCCCAAAGTGGGGTCCGTAAAAAAGTCACCAGGGTTCCGCGACATAATAGTGAACTATAAAGCAATTATTGATAAAACAGTGAAACAAGTTCATTCTTCACATTCAAAGTTAAATTAAAGAATAAAGTGTATCACTTTTAAAATATTTCTAATAAAATTTTTAGTTTTTATTTAAATTATGGTGTCTTTGATTTGTAGTCATTTGATATGGGGTTCCATAATTTTTAACAAAAAAAAACCCGTCTTCAAACAGGAAACTAAGGTTCCCCTCGATTTCTCTGGAATGCCATCATCAGGTTCTGGTTTACTTATCATGGTACCACCCTTGGGATATCTGCTTTCCAACAAAAAAAGAATCATCAAAATCGGTTCATAAACGACGAAGTTATCCGCGAACACACATTAATATATATATATACGGTCGATTTAGAAACCTCCTCACATAAAGGTATTTGGTGGGTTTTCCGTTATCTAAAAAGTTTAGGAACCCCTGCTCTAAGGCATACATTGAGAGGACGATCATTTTGATATAAAAAGAGGAAATACCTAGGGAAGAACCTAATTGAACTCACAACCAAAAGACACTTCCAGTGTCTACTTAACCTCTCTAGATCCTAACCTATCGGTTGCCACGTGCTTAGTGGGATAGTCACGATACTCGGCAAAAAAGTGGATGGCTCCCCTCCGACAATCTAATATCCGGATTCTAAATTTGTTTCGACTTGAACACTTTGACATTTACAGAACAGGCATTCGAAATTGTCAGACAGAAAAGAGATGCTGAATCGATGTGTCAGACAAAGCTATTTTAGCGCCTTTGCGACGTTGTCTACTTTACTTGTATTAAACGGAATTTTAAGTGTCTTAAAATCAGGGTTCGCATGATATATATATATATATATATATCATGATATTGGGAATGATAATTGGGAAGCGTCGGTGGCTCAACCGGTAAGGACTCAGTCCTCCTAACCAGAGGTTCCGGGTTCAAATCCGAACGGCCAATGTACCAATGACCGATTGCTTTAACGGTGAAGTAAAAATACCGCGAGGTGACCTGCACACACCTGCGGAGAAACTCGAAGGTTGTGTGTGAAGTCGACCAACCCGCACTGGGCCCTGGTGGTCGACTGAGGCCCATTCGCCCTAATTTGAGGAAAGCTCGAGCCCCTCGGTGGGGACGTATATGGGCTGATATGATGATATATCAATTGGTATTTATGCTTTTTTATTATATTGATATTTATATTTTTAATGTCAAAAATCATACATTAAATTAATTTGACTGATGAAATAGTTTCTAGCTTCTAAAAGTTGATTCATAAGACTGAATGAAACAAATCCAAAGAATAAAGATATGATTATAACAATAATAAAAAAATGAGTTTAATATAATTAACTATCTTCAAATTAAGTCGCAAAATTATACATTTATTCAGTTATTTCGAAAAAAACATATAGGATTATAAAACTTTAATGTTATTTTGATAAAACATCTTCAATTTATCAAACATTAAATACAATTTAAATTCAGATATTTTGAATAAAAAACCTATTGGAGCAGAGATATGCTACATTTAAGGGGAGGTAGATAGGTTAATGCGTCTAAAAAGTGAAGCAAAAAAAAAGATGCCAATTGGCATCTCTTTTCTTAGTAGCATTCGGTGCAATGGAAGGGAACTACCTATAATAATGTGTGTGTAAATGGCTTCCATTTTCAAATGTTGTTTGTTAGTGCATAACCCATCTATGGTAACAAATCTCTGTATTGGAGTATGAAATTACACATATATCAAAAATATCGGAAATATCGAATATACAGGGTGTAAAAAAATTGGTGTAGGACCCATAAACGGGCGGTTCTAGTCATCATACTGAACAACTATCCCCAAGGAACCTATAGTCAACTCTCCAAAAAAAAAATTACCCTCTATACTAAAATGCAATAAATTCGTCGATCAGCTGGTCAATTTGTATGATAAGTAAAATATTTTTTTCGTCCGTACATAAACGGTCAGGCAAATTGTAAAATGCTGTACGCAGATTTTAAAAGGAGGAAGTGAAACTGAAATGAGCGAGCCAGGCAAAGCAAGCAAGAAATGAGCGAGTGAAGGATATAAATTCAGCTTTTTCACAGGGTTAGAACCAATTAATAAAAAGAGTGTTTTACCACCAATATACTTTTTTTTTTTTAATTCACTATTGGTAAACCCTTGACAACATCTCACCTGGTGGTAAGTGACGATGTTTATTTTTAATACGAGCAGATGATCCTCAAACAGCTGATCAGATCTTCATAAATTATAGCTAAGAACCACCTCGATCACGTCTACTTTCAAACAAAAAAAACCGTATGAAAATCGGTCTATTAGTTTAGGAACTACCATGCCACAGACAGACAGACAGATACACTTATATACACAGATACACACCTCAAACTTAAAACACCCCATTAAAAATATAAAACTAATAAAAATTAAACGGTGATCATGAAAAAGGTTGTGACAGGGAACGAGGACAGACAGATGAAAAGTCAAAAATTGTAAAAATAATAATATGAACATTTTTTTATTTATTCCACCAATTGTGAGCCCTTGACATCATCTCACCTGATGGTAAGTGACGATGATGTTGAAGATGGAAGCGGACTTACCAAGATTTCCCAACGCAATTTGGAACTGGCTTTCTTATCTTCAAGCCGGAACACATCAATGCTTTTAATATTGATGCTTGGCGCCTAGACTTATATAAGATGGTCATAACAAAACCTTGTCATACCAAGTAAGACTCCGCCGGGAATCGCACCCGCCACCTCCTGATGTGAAGCAAATAAACTTAAACATTACGCCACGGAGGCGTTTACTAATAAAAAAGGAGAAAATACAAAACAGATCGCATACCAACAAAAAGAATGACTAACTCTAGTTTTTTCTTAATAAGACTTCGGCAACAAGGCCTTTAGTCTAAACAGACACATTTCAACATATAATAAAACAAGAGATGAAAACATATTTACAGAAGCGACACAAATCTTATATTATATAGGGTGGGCCTTAACTGTGTTGACGTTTTGTTTTGTCTATAAATCATAAACCCGCAGAGGTACGCGTGCGGGGGAGGTGTCGTTAGACGCGCCATTTCGTGGAATTTTTAGTCGCCATGGATCCGTTCTCTGGAGCGCAACGTGCGTTTTGTGTTCGCGCGTATTATTCAAACAATAATTCTCTGACGATTGCTAGGCGTACCGCGCTCACTTCCAATTACGGGACATCAGCGAAGCACCAAGCGCAAATTCAATTCGTAAATGGATTAGAATGTTTGAGGAAACCGGTTCTACGGTAAGAATCATTAACACAGGCCGCCCAAAGTCAGTGCGGACCCCGGAGACTATTCAACGTGTTAGTGAAGTGAGCGCGCCTAGCAATCGTCAGAGAATTATTGTTTGAATAATACGCGCGAACACAAAACGCACGTTGCGCTCCAGAGAACGGATCCATGGCGACTAAAAATTCCACGAAATGGCGCGTCTAACGACACCTCCCCCGCACGCGTACCTCTGCGGGTTTATGATTTATAGACAAAACAAAACGTCAACACAGTTAAGGCCCACCCTGTATATATACCATTTATGACTAAAGAACGGCTAGACCAATTTTTATGATTTTTGTGTTTTTGCATTTAATTTTGTCTTCGTCCGGAATAGGATAATATGTATTAAAAATATGTTATTCATCAATAAAAAAAATATTATCAGTCAAAAAATTGGTTTTAGGTTAGGGTAGGGTAGGGAGTGTAGGTGTAGTGTAGTTAGGGTAGGGTAGTGTAGTGTAGGGTATGGTAGAGTAGTGTAGGGTACGGTAGGGTAGTGTAGGGTAGGATAGTGTAGGGTAGTGTAGTGTAGGGTAGGGTAGGGTAGTGTAGGGTAGGATAGTGTAGTGTAGCGTAGGGTAGGGTAGTGTAGGGTAGGGTAGTGTAGGGTAGGGTAGGGTAGGGTAGGGTAGAGTAGGGTAGGGTAGTTTAGTGTAGTGTAAGGTGGAACGAAGTTCGCCGGGACAGCTAGTATTAAAATAAAAATACAAAAAACTTAAATATTTACAAATTAAGATTTAGAGAAACTATTTCGCAATTCCACTAACTTCTATTTCTGAGCATGATGTGATACTCCTAAAATAGTATTAGTAGAAAGGATATGTCGGGACAGAGTCGGTCTAGACAGGCACCAGCTGACTGGGACTCTCAGGAATGTTGGCCTAACTTGACGTCGAATCTAAGATTAAATTTCCGCCTCATTGTCAAGCTATAGTAAAGTTCGTTCGCTGAATTAGCTGCATCTTTGATAAATGCCGTTAAACACTCTATCAAAGAGGCTTCCCTTAGTTCAACGCCCGCGATTGAACTCAGGGCGGTCCCTTTGACGAAATGTTTGACGCGAAGCGGCAACGGCGAGAGAAGGTGCACCTAATTCAACGAACAAACTCTAAATAATTGCAAACGATACGTTAAAAAACCGACTTTCATCGCAACAACTTAGTACAGTTTTGCATTATTATTTTTTGGTTTTTGTAAATTTTCTAATAAACTATTACACCGATTTTGATATAATTTATATGGAACCACACAGGTAGCATCAGCTTTCAATTTAAAAATTAATCATCAAAATTGGTTCACCCAGTCGAAAGTTCTAAGGTAAAAAACATTTAAAAAAATACAATCGAATTGAGAACCTACTCCTTTTTGAAAGTCGGTTGATGATTAAATACAAAATTATGCAAAACTGCGCTGTGTTTATCACCTTCATCATCACATAGGCCGAAAGAGGTCCACTGCTGGACAAGGGCCTAAACCAAGGATTTCCACGACGACCGGTCCTGCGCTGTCCGCATCCAGCGACCTCCCACGACCTTCGTCGTTTTCATTAAATTTGAATTTTGCAAGAAAAGTTATTCTAGCTGTATCTTCTTGTCATCATTATTAGCCACAGTATCTTGTTAGGTTATGTGATCTGTCCGTATTCCACTGATGAAATTTTAATTAGAAGAGGCTTAAATTTAAGAGATACCAAATTTTAATTCTATGGTGAAAGGGGTTTGAAAGTTATGGGCATACAGAAGTTTCGCCATTTTGTTTTTTGATGTGCAACATCTTTGCTCTCGCTTTCCTGCAATTTGTGGGAGTGATTTCGTGAAATGGGACGGAAATGTGTAACATGGGACGGAAATGTGTAACAGGAAGTGGCGAAAGCGCGCGCTATTCGATCTGACGAATGAGCTTTGCTCTCGCTTTTCTGCAATTTGTGGGAGTGATTTCGTGAAATGGGACGGAAATGTGTAACAGTGAATTGTTACACATCATATGCGAGTACTGTAGGTCTCGCTCGTTTTTTTTTCAAAATGGCGTCGCACATTCTTACCTGTGTTTTTGGATAGAGGACTTATAGAAAAACAAAAAATATCATATAACATTTTGGCATAACGTTGTGTCACGTTTCTGAGATAATATAGAAGTTAAAAATAATCAAAATTATTATGGAATATATATGTCGGAGCGCAAGGACGTGGCGCCATCTATGCATGCGTCGAAGCACCGTGTGTTTTATCTTGAAACGTCAAGCGGTTAGCTAGGGTAGTAATAATAGTCATCTTTGGCCAAGGCGTGGTCTGTGCGAGACCGGAACCCGGAAGTTGGTAGTGTTGGTACTTGTTTGTTAGCCAATCAGAATCTTTGTGATTATCGAACCATTAAAGACAATGCATCCTACCTACAAAGGCTACGACAGAGGCGCCAATTATTTTACTAGCACTTTTGATCGAGCAGCTGAACTGTCAACTTGGGAAGCCAGCCCCGTGCCGAACTCATCGCAGTCTATAAAATAATCGGTTTTCATCCGAATCATCATGAAGCCTCGTGTTGCAAACGTGTGTGAATATTGATTGTACACTCCAAAACTTCTCGAAGACGAGTTTATTTCTTAGATACGGCCAAAACCCTTCTGATGATCCGAAATCAGAATTGGGATAGGACATGGACGCCCCACGTGTTCCAGATAGTGATGTGAGCAATACAAAATAGAAAATGCTTCTGGAACAACGAAATCAGAATTTTCTGACGCTCATACTAGCCACGCGGATGCCATCATTGTCCCATGAATTGAGGTTACCCGATTTCAACCCCTATACATCGTATGTGAATGCACGTGCATGGATTGCTACTACGGATCTGTGTATCTACGACCCATATCGGCAAGGGGCAGGGCCACTACATGTCTAGCTGCTTGAAGCGATGCAGCCAAGAGGGAAGCACCTGTGAAGCTGCCCCAGTGATGGAGAAGAGAGTCAACCTTTACGTGGTTGATGCACAATACTGGAATGCCATCGGGTGAACAGTTTTCATTAAAGATAAATCTGTTGTTATCTGTTGCGTCAGTGCAAGTTAGGAGGCACTGAGTAGGTACACGACTACCATTGACAATGCTACAGACTGACGACAGCTGGTTGTCCGACTCTTTAGTCTGACGACTCAATGTCGGCACGGAGCCGACACGACACCTTGGTTCGGAACCATCATAGACTAACTGACCATAAACTAACTAACCATAAGCTATAACAAAGAAAAACATGGTGCTGATCATATGATTTGGTCGTTTCCGTGTAGATTTGTTTACAGCCAGTGTTATTTGGTCAGGTTTCCTGATGATACTTGTAGTGACGACTGTAAACTATTTCACATTTTTACCGTCATTCCTTTTCCCCTGTGTACCATGGCGTACAAGACCGCCCAGAGCACAGCATCGACCTTTCCTTTTTTTTAGGGCCCCTGTGTACCACGGCGCATATGGACATATGCGCCTAGAGCACAGCATCGACCTGACCTTTATCATTTTAGAGGCTTTGTGTGTCACACAGCATCGACCTCTACGTATTCCCTTTATTTTTATGAGCTTTGCCCTGTGGAAGGGGAGTTCAAGTACCTACCTTTTGTTTTTCGTGAGCTTTGCCCTGTGGAAGGGGAGTTCAAGTACCTACACAGCTAATTGTCAACACATCAGCCAGGCAAAGTTCACTGTTGTACAAAGGCGCAATCGCTTGGCAGGCAGGTGGGCGATCGCGGTGTGTGGCACGGTACGCAGGAAAGACGCTGCTGCCCATCCTCCGGTCTTTGATCCATTATTCACCTCTTATCACACCCTAGGGAAGAGATGGGTGGTACTATTCTAGGGCCACACCACAGGCCTACTTATCTGTAGTAGATTTATGATAAGTTAGGTAATCTGAATACCTAACTTAAACACACATCCAATCCTCATTCCTGATTATGGCAGCTGCTGGGCACGCATCGCCGTCAGGATGGCCGTGTCGGAGCGCAAGGACGTGGCGCCATCTATGCATGCGTCGAAGCACCGTGTGTTTTATCTTGAAACGTCAAGCGGTTAGCTAGGGTAGTCATAATAGCAGTGACTTATATATTACTGGCGTAAGGACCCGGCCAACGCGCGCGACTAATGGTCCCAGCGAATTGGTGCGAAAATCGAAAGTTTCGCACACTCGCGACTCAGTCGTCTGCGGGAAATTGTACAGTGCGGTGGAAAGATATTCCGTATAAAAATGCCTTATTGTGTTGTTAGAGGCTGTAAAAATCATGAAAGAAAGGCTAAAAAGAAACATGGGATGTTGTATCATCGTTAAGTAACCTTACATTGTATTTTTTCTTGTAAACAAATTAAATAAACTAATTTTAAAGCGACAATTCTACCAAGGTTCTTTTAACGCGGCACTGACGTCAACTCTCGCCCACGCTAGTTCGTACGAGTTATGTTAGATGGCGCTACTTTTTGCTTGTATCAAGAAAATCTGAGTCAAATATGGAGACGGGCGGATCCTTCTATTCAAATCTGTGCATAATAGTCATCTTTGGCCAAGGCGTGGTCTGTGCGAGACTGGAACCCGGAAGTTGGTAGTGTTGGTACTTGTTTGTTAGCCAATCAGAATCGTTGTGATTATCGAACCATTAAAGACAATGCATCCTACCTACAGAGGCTACGACAGAGGCGCCAATTATTTTACTAGCACTTTTGATCGAGCAGCTGAACTGTCAACTTGGGAAGCCAGCCCCGTGCCGAACTCATCGCAGTCTATAAAATAATCGGTTTTCATCCGAATCATCGTGAAGCCTCGTGTTGCAAACGTGTGTGAATATTGATTGTACACTCCAAAACTTCTCGAAGACGAGTTTATTTCTTAGATACGGCCAAAACCCTTCTGATGATCCGAAATATATATTCAATTATCTCCGTAACGTGACGTTTTAGAACACTATGTTACATGACATTTTTTGTTTGTCTGTATGTCCCCTATCCAAATATATAGGTCTCAGTGTGCGACGTCATTTTGTAAAAATAAAATATTGCGGACTCCAGTATGCCAGTCTCCATACAAAAATTTTCAAACCCCTGACAAGAACATAATTATTATAAGATAAAAACAAACTGACGTTTTCGATTGCTAAAATTTCACCTTGATTGTAAGAGATGTAGGGCTTCCAACCTTACTAACTCGGTTCAAAATTTAATTTCAAAAGTTAGACTGAAATTACCAATTAAGGTCGCAACCCTATCCCCAATTAGGAAATAATAAAGTCCCAAAACAATTTGGAGCAACCTTTGCAAATAATATCGAATATTTAGATATAGCAAATTATTTAGTTTTGTTGCGCTATTAGTACCGCTAAAAGTGATGTTTTGGGTAAATGAAATACCCATTTCAAATTTATGATTAGTTCTGAATCTGTTTTAGTAACTTATGTAGTTAAGTTAACTTATGTATTAACTGGTGAGGTCGCGGGAAGCCGCTAGATGCGGGTAGCGCAGAACTGGTCATCATGGAAATCCTTGGGGGAGGCCTATGTCCAACAGTGGACGTCCTTCGGCTGATATGATGATTTCGGATAGAAGAAAAGAATTACTATAATAGAATTCTTTCGTAGTGATCTGAAATAAAATTATTTAACCAAGAGACCTGAAAGGGGTTGGAATATTTTTGTATAGAGCGTGGCAAAATGTTCATATAAATCCTTTTTTTTTCAAATTCTTACGCACAAAATTAAACATATAATAGGGAATGAAAATACAGACCGAAAATATGTTAAGACATTTTGATCAAAAGCGTCCCGTTATTGAGGTATTTTGAGAGATAAAAAAGGGAAATTAGTGTTTTGACAATATTCCTATGCCGAGTGAATGTTTTTGTTCGCATCGAGAAAAATCCCTTAGAAAAAATAAAAGTTTAGAAGTTACACAATCATTTACAGACGCACAGACAGTTTTTATATATAAATATTACCGTGCGAAAAATATTTTCAAATATATATATACATAAATAAATAAATATTCTGGGACAAATCACACATGGTCATCTGGCCCCAAAGTAGGATTCCCTGTGTTAGGGAACCAGAGACTGATATAAATACTTATATACGTTTAAATATAGATATTTAACACCCAGACACAGAGCAAACAAATCTGTTCATCACACAAATGCTTGCCCTGGGTGGGGATCGAACCCACAACTTTCGGATCAGCAGTCAAGAGCAGGACCACTGAGCCAACGAGTCAGTCATATAATATGTCATAATTCCAAAGGGATTCGTAGATACCCATTTCTTTAATTGTATAACGTTGTAAGATGTTAAAATTATATTTTTTCCTGGAAATTATAACGAAAAGATACTAAAATAATCTGAAACGACAAAAACTTAAAAAACAAATTCAATCGCAACAACCAAGTACAATTTTGCTACATTTTATTTATTTTTGTTAATTTCCTATAAAAATACTAAACCGATTTTAATTAAGATCTAATGGGACCAATCTGTTAGTATACATCCTTACATATAGAAAAAGTATTTTCCAAATCGGTTTATAAATGAGGATATAAATGAGGAGCTCTCGGGGGAACCTCACCCCTAGAGGGCGCGTCCCCAGGTGGCGGATGGGGGAATGCTCGCCAACCAATGGTTGGAGGGTAGGAGGGAAATAAAATACCTCCCGCGGACCAACAGGTCGGAGAGAAAACTCCGTTATCAAACCCAGCCACGGAGCTCCTTCGGCGTACTTGGAGCAGAGGTCCTCGGCTGTGATGGGCTCTCAGGTCGGAAGGTTCATTAGAGCAGGCGGCGAAAGAACTCTACATGGGTCAACGGCGGCGCTCAAGTCTTCCAGGAAGACTACGACCTTGATGTCAGGTGGCAACCGATCGTAAAAGAAAAGCCAACGTTTATACTGGTATGAGGCAAAACAAGAAAAGAGAAAACACTAGAGCTAGGGCGTCCCCCTCAAGCGACGGAGAAGATCGAACTGCGAATGATATTAGGGCGTTCCCCCCAAGCGACGAGAAGAAACAACGGGCCACCGCCCCAATGTCCGAAGTTCGTATAGCCACTTGGAACATTGGAACGATGACAGGACGCAGTGCTGAACTCAGCGCTATTCTCGAAAGACGTCGCATAAATATCTGTTGCGTTCAAGAAACAAAATGGAAGGGTGCAAAATCACGGCAAATAGGGAAGGGATATAAACTCATATATTATGGAAAGGGTAAAATAAAGGGTCGCCCTGATTCAGGGTAGGCTCGAGCCCCTCGGTGGGGACGTATATGAGCTGTAATGATGATTATGGAAAGGGAAACACAAAAAATGGAGTAGGAGTTATATTAGACCACTATCTCAGCCAAAATGTAGTAGACATAAAAAGGATCAGCGATCGAATAATAGTTGTTAAACTTGCCCTGGAAAATCAACCATGTCTTAATATCATTTCTGTTTACGCACCACAGGTTAACTGCCCGGAAGCAGACAAACTTGAATTTTGGGAAGACCTTCATGCTCACCAAATGACCATACCTAAAACCGAACACACACTTGTATGTGGGGATCTTAACGGGCACGTAGGCGTAGACATGGGCGGTTTCGAAGAGCAGCATGGTGGCTATGGATTCGGAAAATTAAATAGGGAAGGAGAAACAATTTTAGAATTCGCAACATCACATAACTTGGCAGTAGTAAACACTTTTTTCAAAAAGAAGGATGAACATTTAATTACATATAAAAGTGGGAACATTAAAACACAAATAGACTACATACTAGCTGATAGGCGAAACCTAAGACAGATTAAAGATTGCAAGGTTATCCCTGGTGAACCTCTAACTTCGCAGCATCGACTACTCTTAGCAGCTTTGAAACTACGTAGATTTATAAATATTAAGAAACCTAAAGTTACAAAAATTAAATGGCATGAGCTTCACTCACAAAAGGGATGCAACCTACGGAATGATATTGTTGACTTTTTCGGTAAAAGTGTACCTCAAGACGACACCCCCTCTACTGTATGGTCGAACTTTGAAGAATTTTGTCTTAAAACAGCCAAGAAAGTACTAGGAATCAGCAAAGGAGCCCTCCATAATCAAAAAGAAACTCGCTGGTGGAACAATCGCACCAAAAACAGCGTAGACGAAAAGAAACGCCTATTTAAGACCTGGCAAGAAACTAAATCTGACGAAGATAAGGAAAAATACAAAGAGGCAAAAAAAATCTCTAAAAGAACTATCGCTATAGAGAAAGAAAGAGCTGTACAAGATCTATATAAGCGCTTGGAAGAGGCAACCGATAACGAAATATACAAAATAGCAAAGCAAAGACATACAAATACTAAAGATTTCATTGCTACAAAATACATAAAAAATAAGGAAGGTACGTTGTTAACAACTGATAAAGAAATATGTAGAAGATGGTATGAATACTACAGCAGTCTACTGAATGAAGAATTTCCACGCCAACCGGAATCAGAACTACCGAAGACGCAAGGACCAGTGAATGAAGTTTCCGAAGCAGAAGTCAGAAAAGCAATTTCCAAAATGAAGAACCGTAAAGCTACCGGACCAGACGGCATTCCAGTAGAACTTTGGAAGCTCCTTAAACAGGAAGGTGAAGTGTGGCTTACTAGTTTGTTTAACAACATCATTACAAGCGAAACCATGCCCGACTCTTGGCGAAAAAGCACACTAGTACCGTTCTACAAAAACAAGGGAGATGTACGTGAATGTGGAAACTTCAGAGGTATAAAACTCACCTCACATACTCTCAAAATATGGGAGAGGGTTTTAAGCGAGCGTCTTCTAAAGCATATCACTCTGACAGAAAACCAGTTTGGATTTGTGGCTGGTAAAGGAACTACTGATGCAATCCATTGGGTACGTACTATCATCGAAAAAGCCCAAGTTAATAAGCAAAACATATGGATAGTCTTTATAGATCTTGAAAAAGCCTTCGACCGTGTACCAAGGTCCATAATATGGCAGGCACTGAGAGAAAAAAATGTACCAGAAATATACATAAGACTAATTGCAGACATGTATAAAGATATCCAGACACATGTGAGAAGTGCAGCTGGGCTATCAGACAGCTTCGATATTAGAGTGGGTGTTCATCAAGGAAGCGCCATGAGCCCTTTGATATTCAACATCGTGATGGATTTTCTTACCGCAAAAATACAAAAACCCACTCCGTGGAACCTTTTATATGCCGACGACGTAGCACTAATATCCGATAACTTTCAAGATGTACAAGATAATTTAGAGCAATGGAGGGAGGTACTCGAGTCAAATGGGTTGCGCATCAGTAGAACTAAGACGGAATACATGGTCTTTAACTTCGATCCGGGTAACTCAGCGCACGCGGACGTCAGGCTAGATGGCACAGCTCTACCTAGAGTAAAGAATTTCAAGTACTTGGGTTCCGTTATCTCGGCGGATGGATCCATTGAAGCAGATATAGCTCATCGGACAACCTGTGGGTGGAGTAAATGGCGTACTCTTACAGGAGTACTGTGCGATAGCAAAATGCCAATAAGAACAAAAAGCAAGGTATATAAAACTGCTGTTAGACCAGCTCTCCTCTACGGCAGCGAGGTATGGGCTGCGAAGAAAAGCCATGTACAGAAGCTACACACGACCGAGATGCGAATGCTGCGCTGGGCGGGCGGAGTTACACTGAAAGACAGGGTGCGCAATGAACACATAAGAGGTACCTTTAAAGTTGCGCCTATCGCAGAAAAAATCACGGAGTCTAGGCTGAGATGGTACGGTCATATACAGCGAAGACCAGACGACCATGTCGTGAAGAAGTGCCTTTCCATGGCTACAAAGGAGAGAGGGAGGGGAAGGCCCCCAACTACGTGGATGACGAATGTCCGCAAGGACATGAAGCAGTTGGGGCTTTCAGATGACGACGCATACCAGCGGAATGAGTGGCGCCTCAGCACCAGGAAAGCCGACCCCGCATAACGGGAAAAGGCGAGGCCAAAGAAGAAGAAGGTTTATAAATGAGGAGAACTGAGGTAAAAACATTCTAAAAAAACACAGCTGAATTGAAAACCTCCTTCTTTTTGTGTCGGTTAAATCAGCATTAGGTATTCCCAAAACATTTTTATTTGGATGACAATATTTTTTTTTATATTAAACGTGTAAATGATTTTATCATGTGGTAACTGAAGTTGTCAACTTACTTAAATGTTTGTTTAAAATAATTGAAAAACGGGCCAAGTGAGAGTTGGTCTCATGCACCACCACACACCACTATTCCACGCAAGTTTAATAAGGATGCCTACTCATTAGAAACAAAAAGATCAACAAGAGAGATAGAAAAATCTTTTTTTTTTTTTTTACTTCGGACTCCTAAGCGCGAGTGCCACTCACAATTGACCGGTTTTTTTCCATTTTCGTGTTTATGATAGAGAAAAATAAAAAACTTAATTTTGCACTTTCATTAATATTTTATTTGTTAAATATAATGACAAATATTCTGTGAAAATACATCTATTACGGTTCCATAAATACAGCCTCTTTAAGGTCAGGTAGACAGATAGACAGACAGACGGACAGCACAGGCTTAGTAATATAGTCTCGTTACCTGGTACGAAACCTTCATAAAAAAAGCATGTACCTAACTCAAAAAATAAACTTTCGTCTTCCTCCATCTGTTAATGAAATCACGCACAAGAGACTTAACAACTCAGCTGCGCGTGCTTCAATCAAAATCTTTTAGAAACAAAAACGAAAAAAAAAACTCTCATAAAACTCTCGTGCTTAAACCAAAGACAGCAAAAACTAAAAGAAAAAACCATCATAAAATTACCCGTTAACGATGAACTGTACGAGCTGTGACGTTTTTCCGCCCATCGGTTAATTCTGTTTTGACAGGCGCCCCATGCTTAATCGGTTTTACAATTCCGCCCCACTTTTTACGATTCACTATCCTTACTACGTCACAACTCACTGCGACAGAACTGTACCATAACCTATCCAAAACCGTAGATGTACAAAC
Source organism: Coleophora flavipennella (assembly GCA_947284805.1). Taxonomy (NCBI): domain Eukaryota; kingdom Metazoa; phylum Arthropoda; class Insecta; order Lepidoptera; family Coleophoridae; genus Coleophora; species Coleophora flavipennella. Next base: position 12,315,958 of record OX369273.1, read on the forward strand.
ATTATAGATACGGCACCAGAAAAAATATTATTTTAGGTGTGCTTTTCCGATAGATCATGGTTACTCTTTGCAAAGTCAATGCAACGGAACAAATACTTGATTTCAAAGGCAAACATTTGGCTCCAATTATGGAGATTGAAACTTATCTAAAGGTAGATAGTAATCTTCTTGGTGCCAATACATATTGATGTTCTATCTTTGATGACATCAAATAAAACATTGTCTCGTTTTTAGCCAACTGCATCTTATTTTTAGCTTTAGAATTAAAATGTGCTACCGATATAATTAGAATGACAATCATTTAGGCCAAATAATATTAGATATGCTAACTACTGAAAAACGTTAAGTAGGTACAACAATAATTTTAAACAAACAAAAACCGACTTCAAACGCTCTAGACGCCACTACGATTTTCGAAAGTTCCCCTTAATTTATCTGGGATGCCATCATCAGATCCTCGTTTCCTTATCATCGTACCACCCTTGGAATATCTCCTGTCCAACAAAAAAAGAGTCATCAAAATCGGTTAATAAACGACAAAGTTATCCGCGAACACACATAAAGCCTTGGTAAGCCCGCTTCCATCTTCGGCAACATCGTCACTTACCACCAGGTGAGATGTTGTCAAGATTTTACCAATTTTGAATTAAAAAAAAAGAAAAAGAAAAAAAAAATACGGTCGAATTGAGAAACCGTCTCCTTTTTTTGAAGTCGGTTAAAAAAATCACGTTTGTTGTTAAGTAGATGTACTTAGCTGATTTTTGTAAATATTTTAATAGATAATCATTGTTCTGGATGGATTGAGTTGAAATTGTAGCGCAGTAACGCTGTTATTCGTTCTCCTTTCATTCGACCTTTTTTCATTCCATCTATTTCCGTCTATTCCATAACGCATGCACTGTCATGTGTTTTAAAACCCAAATTCCATCAATCATTCAATATTGCCATCCTACAATATTACTCTTAACAATAAATATTAATAAATTAAAATAAAATATCTTGCTGCTTTCTTTTATGACCCATTTTGGGTATGTTTAGTTATTAATAAATTAAAATAAAATATCTTGCTGCTTTCTTTTAATACCCATTTTGGGTATGTTAAGTTATGTTTTGTGTACTTAAAGTCTTTTATCTCAAAATTAGCTTAAATTCTGTGACCAAGTACGGTATTTTTACAAAACCCACGCCCTACCGTACACCATTCCGTCGTGCTACACCGGCTCCTAACGCCCAACATACAAAATGCCTTCTCCACTGCTGTATGGAAACTCCTTGGTCATTATCCGAACCGGAACGCGACACCCCGCTAACGAGAAGGAACAATCATTCAACCGCCGGAATTCAATTTCGGAATTCGTCATTGGAGGCATCCGGGATCCGGACCTAATTTTAACGTAACTATTAAGTTTTCCGGTAATCTATGTGTATTTGATGTTGAAATTTCGAATAAGGTTATTTCCTTTTCTCTTGTAGGAATACAAAAAGACATCACTTTAGACAAATGTTGTGTTCCTGGAATGTTAGCTTATACAAGAAATGTGTCTTTATTGTTATAGTGCTAGTAATAACAAAAATTGCAAATATGGCTTGTCTAAATCACCCTTAAAGAAACTTCATATATTTTAGTTACTTTGAGATTCTCAACTCTACTATTCATAGTTAGCGATTAGGAATGGAAATCACTTTCCAAGGAAACTTACGGAGTGTAGGTTACTATTAAAATTATGGTCCAGCCCATCTTAAAAATTAGGAATCGTTAACAGTGATTAATTGGTGCAGGCCCAAACAAGGGGTAAAAAACTCGTCTTCAAATAGATAAACCTAAATGGCATTCCTCCCTATCAGATGCGCTTTCCTGAGTGAACGAACTTTGTGAAACGTGTCGTGTCTTGCGCCGTTCTAAATTTAAACTGAAACGCGCCGACTGAGGGCGCTTGCCTCCCCTCTTCTTTTGTTCCTATTTCGAATTTCAAAAAATAGAACTGAAGGGTGTTGCGCGTGAGTCAGTGTCGGTCAGCGCGCCGGCGCGTGCGCTTCGCCGGAAACTGTGAATTTCAAATTTCGAATTGTCAGTGGTGTTGAGTGCTGTCTGTATCTTTTATGAGAAAAAGCGGATATTGTATCTACTTCAAAAGCCGTGATAAAAGTGCTTTGAAGATAAATATTTTTCTACAAGTGTTTTAAATGCAGTCCTTTAGGCCGGAGTTGAGGTATGAAATGTTTTAAGTCTTTGGATCTAATATTTGTTTTTTTTTATATTACTTACTCACTTACTAAATTATTTTTTTTTCATTTTTTAACTGCTTTAAATACACTATTATATATTTGTTTTATGAAAATTCTTCTTATTTTCCCAACAATTTCAAAAATGAAAACTTTGCATCGATTTTTAGTAAATGTTTATTATCTTATATTACTTGCTTTAGCGAAAAAAATACTTTTTGTTTCGATTGATACGATAAAGACGTTAACACACTATTTTTTTTAAAAAAAAGACCACTTATTTTCAAGCACGTGATTTCGCAACAATTTTCTAAATGAAAACTTCGATTTCAGTGACTTATGAATTTCGTGCTTTTATTGTTAATCATTTTCATTATATTTTTATCCATGTTTTATGATGACATTCATGTAAAATTCCTGGAAGGTATCATTTTTTACCATTTGATCTAGATCTACAGTCTAAATTGGTCCATTGAAAACATGTTTAAAAAGCCATTCCTTCACACTTGTCGATAACAGACTTGTTGAAAATGATTCCACAGTTCCATCCAACGATATACGTACAATTACATGTTATCGTATGGATTAAAAAAATGTGCGAATCACTAAAGTAGGGAAATGGCTGCAACGTATGCGAGCGTTGACCGCATTCAATTTAGTATTAGGTCCGTTTGCGTAATAATTTTTTTACTGGTGTAATTTATTGTTCGTAATTTATATTTTTAAGAAGTGATTTCACAGTTCCATCCAACAATATTCGTACGATTTCCCATTAACGTATCAATTTAAAAAAAAATTCAGAATCACTAAAGTAGGGAAATGGCTGTGACGTATGCGACCGTTGACCGCATTCAATTTAGCATTGGGTCCGTTTGCGTAATATTTTTTTTACTGATGTAATTTATTATTCTTAATTTATATTTTTGATAAACAAACTTGCTGAGAAGTAATTTCACAGTTCCTTCCAATAATAATTGTACGATTTTCCAATAACGTATCAATTAAAAAAAAATGTGCGAGTCACTAAAATAGGGAAATGGCTGTGTCGTATGCGACCGTTGACCGCATTCAATTTAGCATTGGGTCCGTTTGCGTAATATTTTTTTTACTGATGTAATTTATTGTTCTTAATTTATATTTTTGATAATAAACTTGCTGAGAATTGATTTCACAGTTCAATCCAACAATATTCGTACGATTTGCCATTAAGGTATCAATTTTTTAAAAAAATGTGCGAATCTATAAAGTAGTGAAGTGGCTGTGACGTATGCGAGCGTTAACCGCTTTCAATTTAGCATTGGGTCCGTTTGCGTAATCTTTTTTTACTGATGTAATTTATTGTTCTTAATTTATATTTTTGATAACAAACTTGCTGAGAATTGATTTCACAGTTCCATCCAACAATATTCGTACGATTTCCCATTATTGTATCAATTTAAAAAATGTGCGAATCACTGAAGTAGAGAACTGGCAGTGACGTATGCGAGCGTTGACCGCATTCGATTTAATATTGGTGTGCGTTTGCGTAATACTTTTTTTACTTATTTATTATTCTTAATTTATATTTTTGATAACAAACTTGCTGATAATTGATTTCTCAGTTCCATCCACGTTTGTACGTTTTCCCATTAATGTATGAATTTAAAAAATTTGCAAATCATTAGAGTATGTGACGAATAGCAGTGACGTATGTGAGCGTTGACCTCATTCAATTTAGTGTTGGCAAAGTATACATATGAGTACTAACGTAGTATTGGTGTCCGTTCGCGTAATACTTTTTTTACTGCTGTTATTTATTGTTTTTTATTTATAGGTATTTTTAGGAAGCGCCTAAGCACCTAATTATTCAAAGTTAGTTAGGGACTGTAAAATCAAGTAGCTGGGTATTTATTTAGACAAAGTGACAGGAATTCTAAACGTGTTAGGAACCTAGTAAGGTTTTTGTATAACAAAGATTTTTTTTACTTTTTGTGATGCTGGAATAAAAGAAATATACAAGATGTAACAAAATTGGTCCCGTTAACTAGGGCTTCTACTCATCATACTGATTAGCATTTGTTCTATGACTGCTTAAAATAAAATAAAAAATTACCTCTTCGTACAAGTAGAATCAGCTGATCGATCAATTTCATACATTTTTGTATGGAGGGTCTAAATATTTTTTTTGACAATTGACTATGTGTTCCTTGGGGAAAGTTGTTTATTATGATGAATATAACCCCCAGTTAACAGGTCCTACACAAATTTTGTCACACCCTGTGTAAAAAGGATTCAAGAGTTTAGAAGAATAGTCCTGATGCCGGTTGCGATACCGCAGAACTCTATCACTCTATCTCTATCTACACTGTTTTGCTAGGTCAAAGTATAAATGATATAGGTATAGAGTATAGATAATGTAGGTATAGTGTGTAGTGTAACAAAGTTTGTTTAAATAAGAAAATAACCTAGAAAAACATTTTGCTACACAATACGTAGAATTTGGAATGAGTACGCCGAAGAGTTGTATTATGGAGAAGAAAAAATAGATGTACTAGGTAAAGAATATGGTCTAGATTGAAAATTAACGAAGACTTTAAAAAAGTTACTGTTATCGCCATTGAATCTAAAAATAAAACCAGTTAGTACAAAAAAGAATTTTGACCCAATGGAACATTTGACCCAATTCGAACATAAAAATGCCAATGTGTTTCTAAAATTAATCTTTTTTTTTAGTAGAGTTTTTAGGTGGGTACTCGTACGTATGGGGTTGCAGTAAAGCTTTTCCTTCTATAAATTTAACCGAATAACACTTTTTGTACAACTAATAAATTTAAAATGTTCATAAAATCCAATCAAAAACAATTCAAAACAGTTCGAAAAAGTAAATATAATCTCAAACTAAAAGGACCAAACAGCAAGGAGATGTAATTTGAAAAATAGAGATTCATTTTGTAGCAAAGAGTTTTGCTACCATAGATACTATAGAGGTATTCGACACTAATGATGTCACATACGCGTACAATAACCAACTGCTGCATTAAATGGCTAATTTGCTCTTACATCTATGTGCAAGACTTTCCAAAATTAAATTTTTAGGGTTCCGTAGCCAACAAGGAACTTTTATAGTTTCGCCATGTTCGTCCGTCTGTCCGCGGCTTAGCTCAGTGACTTTTATTACCTATAAAAAGCTGTAATTTGGCATGGAAAAAAAAATAAAAACGCTGAAAACGTGATGAAATAAAATCTTGAAATATATTTTTAGGGTACCTTCCCTACACGTAAAGTAAGGGTTAATTTTTTTCTCGTCTAACACAAAGTATGGGGTGTCGTTGAATAGTTCGTAAAAATATTGCAGGTGTGTTAAATTATTTTTTAATTCATTGATTCGTTTGCGAGGTGAGTTGCAGCCAAACGCACTCAAATTTTGAATAGTGAAAAAATAACTATAAAGAGCGAATTTTTGTTTTATCCCTGCCAGCTAAACCGCTTTTTAGGAAATCTGAAAAAAAATGTGAATAGTAGAATATAATAATCAAATTACAAGGGAAATTATCACGGCTAAGTAGGTTTTCTTAGTTTAGGAATAATAGTCAACCTACTTAAAGGACTGTGAACCCACGGCGAAAATTCGACTTTTCATACAAACGGCGATAACGATTTTCACCACTTAAATGTTAACGTATTTGGACCAATTTATACGTTTCGTTTTTTAAATTACTGATTTTAAATTAAAAAAAAGGGACGAAATTAGTGTTGTATGAAAACACGTGATCGACAATAAAATTAAACTTTTAACTTTATCGAAAAAACAAAAACTTATAAGCTTTTGTTCTGACTGACAACCAATCGAAAATTGGTCCAAATCGGTTAACATTTAAGAGGTGAAAATCGTATCGCCGTTTGTATGAAGTCGCAGCTTCACAATCCTCTTAAGATTTGTAAAAACTTCATAGATTTTCCATACAAAATGTTCTCTATCAACTGCGACAATCACTTTTTTTTTTAATGGACATACTTTCATTTATTTATTGAAAAGGCTACGGAACTTTAATTTTGCGCGTAGTCTGACACGAACTTGGCCACTTTATTTTTACATTGGTAGAAGATAAAACTATTATGTTAGCTGCGGATTAGATGCCTTTTTGAACTTTTTAGTAATATCGCTTCTTATCTTATCTTATCTTATCTTTGTAAGTGTGGGCTGCAGTTGCAGCGACACTTCGACCCAATGGGATCTTTTGTGTCTACCCCTACCTTTGCACCCCAACCTACTCGAAGGTGTGCTGCATCAATGCAGCGATTCCGCTGATTGGATGGTACTTGTAGTCCTCCGGTTTTGGGTAGCCATCACCTAAGAGTTGCATAGTTTGCATGCGCTTGCTAGCCAAGACATATTCACAGTGACACAGTAAGTTTTCCATTGATTCTGTATCTTCACCACAGGCCCTGCAGGTCGGGTCATTGTCAGGCCGTATTTTTTCCATGTGTGCGTTTATGGCAAATTGGCCTGTCAACGCTCCTGTTATAGCCCTGACGCGCGTCCTGCTGTTATTCCAAATGTACTTGGTTGCCCCTGTGGTGACCTCACCGATGAAGAGCTTAGAGTGTTTGTGTCCATTATTATCGAATAATAATTGGTAGATTAATTTTGATCTATTAAACTGGAGTACTAAGAAACTCTAAAAATAGATAGCTGGAAAATGAAAATCAAAACTCTAGAAATACCTCTTTGGCATCCTGACTAATATTATAAATGTGAAAATGTGTTTGTTGGTTACCTTTTCACGCTTTAGCACCTCGACCAATCTTGATTAAATTTTGCATGCAGGTAGCCTGTATCACTAGGAGGGACATAAGGTACTTTTTATACCATGAAAATATCATAGTCCGATGCAGTTTCTGAGGGAACTCAAAAAGTACTTTTTTTCGTTTATTTTTTAACATCGCAACGGAACAATGTATTTTTGTGATTTTTTGCACAAAGATGGTTGAGAGGGTGGGAAATAACATAATTTACTAATTAGTGTAATCTGACATAGTTCCCGAGGGATCTGGGAAAAACTCATTTCCACGATCGTGTATGTCGGCGTCGTCGCAACGAAGCAACGGATTGAAGTGATTTTATCGTATAAAATTCGTTGAGGGGGTGACATAGACTGCTAATCAGAATAGGCCGATATAGTTCCTAATGGATGGAAACTAAACTCACACTCAAAGACAGATGTAAAAACGATGTCCACGCTTACGAAGCTGCAGGAAAAAGCTAGTAGGTACGTAAATACGTAACTACGGATTTTTTTAAATTTTTCTCACACGATTCATCATCATTTTTTTTACCCACAATTTGTAAGCCCTTGACATCATCTCATACCATGGTGAGTGATGCAGAAGATGGAAGCGGGCTTACCAAGTTTCCCCAACGCAATTGTGAACCGGCTATCTTATCTTCAAGCCGGAACACATCAACGTTGTTCAAATTTTATATTTGGCGTCAAGACTTAGATAAGATGATGATAGCTATCGAACCCGGGACCTCCAGGGGAGAAGCTAATGGACTAACCATTAGGCGACGGAGGTGGTTAAAATATACCTATATCGATTGCTTCCATTGTTTTTACCTAAAAAAAAATTGGTACCCGAAAGTTTTTTATAAGTGAGTTTATTCTTTTAAATTTCATTACTGAAGACTCATTGCATGCCATCACATTACCTGAAAGTTTTCGTACCAATGGAAAAAAGGTACATTCCAAAACACAACGATTAAAAAATTACTTACAGAGGCAAGAGCCTTGCAAAAATTGATAATATTCTCTTGAATTCGAGTCCATTGTCTGTTATAATGATAAATTACTCCATGCAAATAACCATCCCTCGTTTCCTTGTTAGGGCCATGCCCTTTCCTTCCTCTGAAATTTATTGTATCTCCGCCATTTTGGTGGTTTATTCCACTACGCTCTAAGAATTCGCTTCAAAATTCACCGAAAATGCATGTTCTATTTTACAAAATCCGAGGTATTTAACCCAACCTTGATTCCGCTGATATACACTTTTTTTTCCGAACCCAAGGGGTGCCAAAGGAACCCTAATGCTAACTCTACCCCATCCGTCTGTCTGTTTGTGTAACAATTAATGGGCTATAATATAAAGGGCAAAGAAACTAAAGTTCATGAAAAATAGCTAGGTAAGTATTTGATTATAAGATTCATTTTGAATGTATCACTCCGAAATTAAGGTTTCAATATGAACTTATACGTACATACACTGTTGCAAAAAAAAAATGTGAGCCGTCACGGGACGCCTGGCAGATGTGAAACACACACTACTACATATATACTGTATATATATACCATCATATAGCGTGGCGACATGTCGCCACGGCATGCGTCGCCACGACAGAGATCGGTTTTACGTGCGGCTTAAATGTTTCACATCAAAATGGAGCTCAGTGAACTAAACCGTTTCAGTAGAGGCACATCCAAAGCTTTGATGCTTACAAAGCATCTTCCAAATTCCTTGGCTTACGTGTCTCTGTCTGTGCCCACGTTCCTCTTGCTGAAACGATATCACGGTGACATTATTGTAATACCATCCTGTGATAACTGTGTATAACGAATTCCAAAAGCTTGCCTCTGTCAAAGTATATATATATATTAGTACTAACATACAGTATGAATACTCCCTTCCGCTCTGTACATTGCGACCTCACCCCCTCGTCACCCAGATTGATACAGATTGGTTACAGCTTGGTTGTCGAACGTATGGGATTTCGCCACCATTGTGTTTGTTCCGTCATTCCTTTTTTGAAATGTCATTTCTGGCCTGTTCTATGAAGTGTCCAGGGTGTGCCTCTGTGCAGGTTGTTAACGGAATTTTCAATTTCAATTTCAATAAGAATTAATAATTTAAAGCAAATTAGTACAAGTCATTTTAAACAAAATGAATGAATTTGTGTACGAAACGTCGACTGGGGCTTTTATACTGCACAAGTTCACACCAATTGATTTTGTTAAAAAAAAAAAAAAGGTATTTTTAGGGTTCCGTAGCCAAAGGGTAAAAATGGAACCCTGTTACTAAGATATCACTCTCCGTTCGTCCATCCGTCTGTCTGTCTGTCACTAGGCCGTATTTCAGGAACCGTAATATTATGTATTATGTAGACCGATGAATTTTTTTCACAGATGATGTATTTCTGTTACTAAAAACAGAATAAAATAAATATTTAAGGGAGGCTCCAATAAAACAAACGTCATTTCGTGAAGACATTAGCGACATATACTACGATGGCATGGGACCCTTTCTGTGCGATTGTGACTCGCATATGGCCGGTTTTTTAAATATATTTTTTTATGAAAAAAAAATACTATTTTATGAAACTAATTTGAATATTTTTTCTTTTTATTCTACGGTTGTTTTTATTATTTTTCAAATGTTAAACGTACAAACATTTGTGATGACGTCACAGGCCCAAAAACTATAAAAAAACGATAAAGTGCGAGTCAGAACCGCGCAGAAAGGGTTCCGTACCATCATACTAGATGGCACTAGTTTCTCAGAAGCTATTCCTTGAAATGATTTTGGAATTAAGAGGAGTTCATAAAAACTGAACAATGGTGGATTGAAAAGAATTATGAAAAAGATCGCGGCAAGCCGATGGATGCCGGTAGCGCAGAACCGGTCGTCGTGGAAATTCTTGGGGGAAGCTTCTTTGTCCAGCAGTGGACGATTTTCGGCTGATATGATGGATGATGATGATTAAAGATTGAAAATAGGTCCACAATTGATAGGGTAATCACTAATGAGTGAACGTACATTAAAAAAATACATTTAGTGGAACATAGAACTTCCTATTTTGAAGTCGGTTAAAAACGCAATCGTGTCGCTTCGCCTCCAGTTTTAAAAACTTTCCTCAAGAGATCCATAGAAAACTCGCGAAAATTTGCACACTTCACACAAATCTGTTAGCTGTTTGGGCAAAATATAAGATAAGATAAATACTCTTTATTGTACACACTATATAGTTAAAAAATATATAAAAATTATAAAAACTTTAAAAAAATTAAATAAAACAAACACAATATAAAAAAAGAAACTAATATAGGTACTCATAGCGGTACAATTTGGGCGATCTTATCACTCAAAGCGATTTCTTCCAGACAACCCAAAAATATATTTTTACCCATAATTGCATTTACCCTTGGCATCATATTACTTGATGTCAAGATGTTTATTAATAGTGTGAAAAGCCTTAGTTAACTGCTTCTACATTAATTTTGTTACATCCTAAATACTTTATATTTTTTATCGACAAATGGTAAGCTTTTTTCACACCATCTTAACTCATAGCACACCCCGGACACTGCATACAACGGTCGTGAAATAACACTTCTAAAAACAAATGATGGAGCGAACGAAATCGCTGTGAACTCCCATACGTTCGAGAACCAAACTGTAACCAATCTGTATCATTCTGGGCGACGAGGTGGTGAGGTCGGAATCTAGAGAGCGGCAGGGAGTGTCCATACTGTATGTTTGTACTAATATAATTATATACTTTGCTCATAGTAAGTGAAGATTATACCAAAGATAAAAGCGGGCTTACCAAGATTCTCCAACGTAATAAGGAACTGGCTATTTGATCATCAAGCACACGTCAAACACTCGTGGTCATTGATGTACTATTTTTTTTTAATTGAAAATTAATTGCACAGTGAATAACAAAGTACGTAAGATTTTTTTCAAATTTCAATTTGGATTTTTGAATTTCAACATAAGGAAAAAACATTTTACAAAGTGTATTTGATGCAGACAACCACCCTAGTGGCAAAAGTCTATAACGCTGAATTATTAATGTTAAAAAAATATAAATTTAATCTAAAAGTTTTTGTAAACTCAAGGATAGTCCATCTAACCAGAGGTACCGGGTTCAAATCTGGACGGCCAATGTACCAATGAGTTTTTCAAAAACTTACGTACATATACTTACTGATTGCTTTAACGGTGAATGAAAACATCGTGAGGAAACCTGCACACGCCTGCGAAGAAACTCGAAGGTAGTGTTTGAAGTCGACCAACCCGCACTGGGCCCGCGTGGTCGACTAAGGCCTAATCGCCCTGATTCAGGGTAAGCTCGAGCCCCTCGGTGGGGACGTATATGAGCTGTTATAATAATAGTAATTACTAGTAGTGCTGACGGATACTGTAGTGACATCAGTCATAAAAAAGTCCTTGAAGATTTGTATAATACGATTGTTACTATTCTTAGTGAAGCTGCTATTGTTAATAGAGGTGTCAGAAAACCTAAAGCTAAGAACCGCTTAGTTGGATGGAATAAACATGTTAGAGATGCTTATGGTGAGGCTAGGTGGAGGTTTCAGCTCTGGAGGGACTTCGGCCAACCAAATCAAGGAAAAGTCTATGATGGGATGCGTGAAAGTCAAAAAATATTTAAATCTCGACTAAAATGGTGTCAAGATCATCAAGACCAAATCAAAATGGACATCATAGCCTCTCATCATACTGAAAAAGATTTCAGCGCTTTTTGGAAGACCACCAATAAGGTGAAGTCTCGTCCTGGCCTGCCGGTTGGTATCGAGGGTGTCAATGATCCTAAAGCCATTGCCGACCTCTTTAGAGACCATTTCGTTGTTAAAAATCCCTTGGAATCACATACGTGCTGGGTGAACGGTGCTGAGACCATCTCTAACGAAGTTGGTGCTCGAATAACTGCCAAAGATGTGGACAAGGCTATCAAATCAAGATCTAGACGCAAGTCCCCTGGTCATGATGGTCTCAGCATAGAACACCTGCAATATGCTGGCCCTCATATATCGAGAGTGTTGGCTATGTTCTACACAATGTGTATAAGGCATTCCTACCTGCCTATAGAATTAATGAGAACTGTCGTAGTTCCAGTAGTCAAAAATAAAACTGGAGACATGTCATCCAAAAGTAACTACAGGCCTATATCCCTGGCTACGATAGTAGCAAAGGTGTTTGACTGTGTGCTTACGACAGAGCTGAATAAGTATATGCAACTTCACAATAATCAATTTGGTTTTCGACCGGCATTATCGACAGAAAGTGCAATACTCTGCCTTAAGCACACTGTCAAATACTATGTTAATCGAAAAACGCCAGTGTATGCTTGTTTTCTCGACCTGTCTAGGGCATTTGATTTGGTTTCCTATAAAATCCTGTGGAAAAAGTTAGAAGCAATAAAATTGCCTTCTGAACTAATACAGATTTTCAGATATTGGTATGGAAACCAGATCAACTGTGTTAGATGGGCTGACACGCTGTCCGAACCATACAAACTGGGGTGCGGGGTAAGACAAGGTGGACTAAATTCACCTGGTCTGTTTAACCTTTATGTGAATGGGCTGATCGAGGAGCTCAGCAGCATGCATGTCGGGTGCCACATAGACAGAGTTTGTGTTAATAACTTAAGTTACGCTGATGACATGGTGCTGCTGAGTGCCTCGGTATGTGGACTGAGAAAACTACTTGGGGCCTGCGAAACATATGCAGCTGAACATGGGCTGATATATAACACGCAAAAAAGTCAGTATATGGTCTTTGAGGTTGGAAGTAACCGACTCACTGAAGTGCCCCAAATTACTTTGAATGGTACACCCCTAGAAAGAGTTTTTAGTTTTAAATACCTGGGTCACATAGTTACGCCCGACCTCAAAGACAATACTGACATAGAAAGGGAACGGAGGGCTCTGTCGGTCCGAGCAAATATGATATCCCGCAGGTTTGCGCGATGCTCTGTCGAAGTCAAGCTGACTCTCTTCAGAGCCTACTGCACCTCACTCTACACGTGTAGCCTGTGGAGGGATTATACGCAAAGGGCCTACGGGGCCCTCCGTGTACAATATAACAACGCGTTCCGGGTGCTGGTGGGGCTGCCTCGCTTCTGCAGCGCATCAGGCATGTTTGCAGACGCGCATGTAGACTGCTTTTACGCAACTATGCGTAAGAGGTGCGCGTCCCTGGTGCGCCGGGTGCGGGCCAGCCCCAACGGCGTCCTAAGGATGATAGGGGACAGGGTTGACTGCCCCTATATGCTTCACTGCTGCGGACTCCACGTCCCCAGCAGTTAAGCAATATTTTAATGGAATTTTAATTTATTTAATTAACTACTAACACCTAGGATAAGTCACCTACTAACAAATTGTAAGTCTTTGTTACTTGATTAAATAAATAATTATTATATTATATTATTATAAATGCTGGATTGAGATTGAAATTTTCGTGGAAATAAAATTATTGCTGTATGAAAATTAAAAAAAAACGACAACCTACATATTCCATGGAATTTAGTCTAAAATCAAAATACAGAGGTTTCAATTCGTAGAATCTATTTTAAGGCTAGGTATTGATTGGAACAGTTGTCTCAGTCTTTTTCTTTACGTGTAAAGAGTTAAGAAACTAACCAAACTACTTTTTCAATAGTTTTTCGTTTCAATCAAACACTGCATCACACTAATATTATAAAGGCGAAAATTTGTGAGTGAGTGAGTATTTCTTCACGCAAAAACTACTGAACGGATCTGGCTGAAATTTGGTAGGTAGACAGATTAGGATCTGGATTAACACCTAGTCTAGATATTTTCACGCTCGCGAGCCTCTTGCGGCTCGCGCACTGCGCACCCTCGAGAAATCATATCGAAAAGTCCAGTCCACGCGGGTGAAGCCGCAGGAAACAGCTAGTGAAAAATAACAACAACCTACTGATTCCATGGAATTTAGTCTATTTATTTGCACTCAAAAAACAAAGGGTTTTAATTCATAGAATCTACTTTAATAGGTAGCTATCTACGGCGCTACTGCCTACTGGCACAGATGAGATACTAGTTACTTCGTAACTACTGGCCCGAAGGTCGTGGATTCGATCCCCACCCAGGGCAAACATTTGTTGGATCTTTGTGTGGGTGTTTAATATGTAAATGTATGTATTGAAACGTATGAATGTTTTAAATGTATGTATGTTAGTATGTATATCAGTCTGGTTCCCATAGTACAGGAAGTTCTAGTTTGGGGCCAGATAGCCGTGTCTAATTTAATTTTGTTCCTGGGAATAAAAAATATACAGAATGGAATGATTTCTGTACCTTTCCAGGGTATAAAAAAATTGGTGTTCCATTAACTGAGGCTTCTAGACATCATACTGAACAACTTTTTTTCTATGACTTTAATGAAATCGCAAAAAAAAACTCTCTTCATACAATTCATAGAATTCAGTGTTTCCCGATTCCTATGATTTGGGGATCTTCAATGCAAGAGTGAATAGGCATTATTTGAGTTTGCGTGTACCATCCTCGACTGTATCATCACTTACCATCAGGTGAGTTGTAGTCACACGCACTCAATTTTTGAATAAAAAAAATATAAAAAAATCGATCAGCGAGTTTGTGTTTTTTGTATGGTTGGTCAATTATTTTTTTTTGAGTGTTGACCATATATTCCTTGGGGAAAGTTGTTCAGTATGATGATTAGAACACCCAGTTAACAGTTTGTTACAGCCTGTATAAAAAAAAAAAAACATTTGACATTTCGTGTTCATCCTTTTGCAAAACGTGATAATATTTTCATAACGCAAAAGAATAGAATAGAATAAATGTTTATTCAGTGATTAGTACACGCAAGTGAAATATTTCGTAGTTTTTAAAATACAATAGTAAAAACAAGAGATAATTATTTTTAATCTGGTTTATTTCTAAAATTTAATTTTGACATTATTAACTAATTAATTATTGTTTATTTCTTGATTTTTCACAAATGAAATTATGTTATTACTAGTGCAGCTGTCCCGGCGAACTAAGTACCGCCTTACATTACATTACACTGCCGTACCCTACCCTACCCTACACTACACTACACTACCCTACCCTACCCTACACTACACTACCCTACCCTACACTACCCTACCCTACATACACTACACTACACTACACTACACTACCCTACCCTACACTACACTACCCTACACTACACTACCCTACACTACCCTACCCTACACTACCCTACATACACTACAGTACACTACACTACCCTACCCTACACTACCCTACACTACACTACCCTACCCTACACTACACTACCCTAACCTACACCTCCCTACCCTACATACACTACATTACACTACCCTACACTACACTACCCTACACTACACTACCCTACACTACCCTACACTACCCTACCCTACACTACCCTACACTACCCTACCCTACCCTACACTACCCTACCCTAAAATAAAATAGATGTTGGCCAATTCTCAGACCTACTCAATATGCTCACAAAATTTCATGAGCATCGGTCAAGCCGTTTCGGAGGAGTACGGGAACGAACATTGTGACACGAGAATTTTATATATAAGATTAATTTATGACTATCAGAAAGAGTGTAATTCGCACCTATTTTGAATAAATACCTTGGATCTTGAATTCAAAAAGATACATGCTGTACAAAAAAAAATGGCCCAGTGCAAGTCGGGCTTGCCAACATACAAATTGTGTTGTGTGTTTAAAAAAATAACTCGGATGAAAGCACGCACTTAAATTTTTAGTTAAAATGTTCTCTAATACAACAATATACTTGCGTCACGGTCAATTTTCCAACTGCAAACGTAAGTTTGTAATCGCCAAAAATTTTTTTTTTACACCCATTTGGTAATTTGCTTAATACATAACCTCAAATCATGTCGCAAAAGGAATGGAATGAATTTCCTACAAGTCGTTTAACAACGATCATTTCAAAACGAGAAAACTGTCATTGTCATCATATCAGCTCATATACGTCCCCACCGAGGGGCTCGAGCCTACCCTGAATTAGGGCGATCGAACCTTAGTCTACCACGCGGGCCCAGTGCATGTTGGCCGACTTCACACACAACCTTCGAGTTTCTTCGCAGGTGTGTGCAGGTGTCCTCACGATGTTTTCCTTCACCGTCAAAGCAACCGGTGAGTATAATATGTACGTAAGTTTCGAAAAACTAATTGGTACATTGGCCGTCTGGATTTGAACACGGCACCTTTAGTTAGGAGGACCGAGTCATTACCGGTTGAGCCACCGACGCAAAACGAGACAACTGTACTACAATGAAACTTTTTAAATATTTTTATGGCTTTGTCTCAAAAATTCAATATATGATTATGACAAAATTGCAATGTATTTTGTGCAAGATGCCAAGGCCATTTAAAAAAGCGCGCGTACCTGCGCCATGGCTAAACATCACGTGTGATTAGGCTGTATGGATTAACTTTTGACGATTTATTTTTTTTAAATTATTTATTTCATGGTCGTAGAAAAAGCATTGTATGCCACTGTACACAATAAGCCAGTGTGACACTCGTGCTGTCTATTGTTCCAATCAGCTTCGCTTTGTGGCACAAACTAACACTCATGTTGCAATGGCTCTTATTACTTGGCAGTGGCATGAAAATAACAACTTTCAGAATTTTTCCTTTTCTTGTGCTATGATATGAGACCTTGTTTCTTGCTAAATTTCATGATTCCAGGTAAATGAAAAATATCCTACATACATTTTGATTTAGGTACTTGTAAGTTTAAAAATATGCGAATTGCATTATTTTTTGATTGCGTTAAAGTTTTTTTTAGTTTCACCGTAGATATTCTTAATTTTAAAAGGTCTTGACAAACAGACAGACAGACAGACGGACAACCAAGTAATCCTATAAAGGTTTTTTTCTTCCATTTGTGGCACGGAACCCTGAAAAACAAGAAAATTGATCAAATTCGGTGGTTATTTTGCAAACCTAAGCTGACTTGTAATAAAGCTATAGCTTCATATCGCCACAACTAGTAAAACAATAGAATAAAGTATTATTTGTTAACAGCGAAATAAAATTCATTTAACGAACCCACGAATAATTTATTTCGCCTTCACTAATTGGGGGAGATAAATTGTGGCCATTCATTTGCAATGTTTAGAAGTCGAGATAGTATAAAGTTAATTCACGGATATGTACCTTCGAAATATTTTTAAGAAACAGAGTCTTGTTTAAACGTGCTTTTCAAAATTATTATTATTGCCAGGATCTATTTTTGACGGTTGTTAATGTTTTGCTTACTAAGGCATTCATATGTGACGACATAATGTAGCAGAAGAAACATCATACAGATTTATCCATTTATTTTAAATACCAATCAAAAAGAAAAATCCCCATGAGTACACACTTGGTACACAATACGTTCAAAAAATAAATATGAAGATGAATACTGCAGCTATTATATTTCATGTAAAATACAAATAACAGGTCACCCAACGAGAGGCTGGATCCTGCACTCGCCTGCGAAGAAACTTGAAGGTTGTGTGTAAATTCGACCAACGAGTACTGGGCCCGCGTGGTTGACTAAAACCCGATCTCCCTAATTTATGGTAGAATTAGTGAGATCGGGCTTTAGTCAACCACGCGGGCCCAGTGCGAGTGCGTGTTAGTCGACTTCGCACACAACCTTCGAGTATCTTCGCAGGCGTGTGCAGGTTGTAAATAAATGACATGTCAGCTTGCAAACAGATTTTAAATCGAGTCACTTAGAACAAGTGTACAGATATACCTGTACATTAGGTACTAAACTTGGCTTACCTATCTCTTTTACTTGACTTCGTTCTCGAATTAACCGATTTACGTAAGTCAGTTATACCTCTAATATTTATTACTTCGTAGTTTATTGTATAAGTACATTTTGAAATTTAATGTATAATTTGTGCCTAGTGAGATTGTAACTCTAATTCTAAGCCTAATTAAGCCTTAGCGAGAAAGTATGCAATGCACAGCGTGGCTGTATAATTTATTTTGCTCGTTGACCATCGCCGCGTTTGTCTGTATGCCTGGACACGATAAATTTAAAAACTACTTAACGGATTTTCATACGATTTATGAGGACTTCATGAGGAAAGCTCAGATATAACAAAAAAAACCTGCCAAGTGCCAGTCAGAATCGCACAAATAGGGTTCCTTACCATCATACTAGATGGCGCTAGTTTCTTCAGTTCCATACTATCATACTAGATGGCGGTATTTTCTTCACGTTTAAAAATACTCATTTTTTTGTATGGAGACTTTCACTTTTTCTATTTTTTTTGTGTTTGATGTTATAGCGGAAACAAAAAATATACATAATTTGTGAAAATTTGAACTGCTATCACGGTTAATGAAATACAGCCTGGTGACATACGGACAGACGGACGGAGAGCAAAGTCTTAGTAATGGGGTCCCGTTTTTACCCTTGGGGTACGGGACCCTAAAAACCCCGCTAGCCGCTTGTGGTTCGTGCATCGCGCACCTTCCTGTAATTTACAGAGCGACCGCGAAGCTGTCCGAATGTCCGGCCGTTCTCCTCTACAGGTCGCATTTCTAAACTGGTTCTCGTGAGCAAGTTCGGTAATTAGGTACTAACATTGTTTTTTTTTCGATTCAGTTATTATAACAGCTCATATACGTCCCCACCGAGGGGCTCGAGCCTATACCCTGAATCAGGGCGATTAGGCCTTAGTCGACCTCGCGGGCCCAGTGCGGGTTGGTCGACCTCACACACAACCTTCGAGTTTCTTCGCAGGCGTGTGCAGGTTTCCTCACGATGTTTCCCTTCACCGTTAAAGCAATCGGTAAGTATATGTACGTAAGCTTTTGAAAAACTCATTGGTACATTGGCCGTCCAGATTTGAACTCGGTACCTCTGGTTAGATGGACCGAGTCGTTACCGGTTGAACCACCGACGCTTTTAGAATAATAATATAATACATTTCGATTCAGTTAATAGAAATTTTTCAAAATGGCGAAGCCGTGGGGTTACAGACATAGAAAATATAATATTTCAGCCATTTAGAACTACTCACAGGATCTTACAGCTTACACAGCCATCATCAAGTCCAGCGGGGATATGGAACGCGCCGCCGGGGCTCAAGCGGGGCTTAATTTCGCAATCTTGACCAAACTTGATGAAATTTGTCACTCAGGTAGCCTGTGTTACGGGGAAGGACATAGGCTACTTTTTATCCCGCGAAAATGGCATAGTCCTATGCATTTCCTGAGGGAACTGAAAAAAATATCTTTTTTGGTTTATTTCTTCAAAACAATGGATTGTTGTGATTTTTTGCACAGAGATGGTAAATAGAATGGGAAACGACATATATTGCTAATCAGAATAACCCGATCTGGGAAAAGGCTCTGAAGAAAGATAATGTTCACGCTCGCGAGCCGCTTGAGGCTCGCGCAACACTAACCCTCAAAGCCAGTCTTAAATACAATTTCCACGAGGGCAAAGCCGCGGGCAAAAGTTACTGTGATATTAAACTTCACTAATGTCGACCTTCAACACATTTGGAGAATACTGATCGACTAAGGCAAAATGAGCGAATGCGCTCATTAAGTAGGCATTAAACGCGTAGGCCGGTCCATAGCTGTTACATTGGTCGAAGTCCCACGATAAGAGAACACTACAGAACTTTTCAGTCTCATAATATCCAAGCACCTATTCTGGCATTAAGTTCGCTTGCTCGCTACGTAATAATAAGATCGTTAATAGTAATAACTTTGTAATAAGCTGTTTAAGTAATATTATCTCATAGCTTAACCTCTTTAGTGCTCTTAAAGCATCAATTTTATTCTTATTATCTCTGCACGGACGTTGAGCGTTTTCAGTTATTTTTAATTAAACCTTAATAGCATTAGGTTTTAGCTAAAGGCTTACGGTCTATGAGTCTATGATGTAACTGATTGTCACTTCGCCTTTTTTTAACTTTATAAGTTTCGTTTGATATAGTTTCTTCATTATCTAAATAAATCTTGATTATGTACTTGAATTATAGTTCTGACTACCAAAAAAATTAAAAATACCAGGTGGGGCTGTGTCGGAGCACAATGCCGTTGGTTTAATGTGAAAGGTCTAGTTTTGACATCCCTGACTTATTTTTATTTTTTTTAAATATTTATATTATTTTTTTTTTTTTATCCGGCATCGCAGACAGCGGGGCTTCGCTCTACGCAGAGTTTGGCCTGACGACTTGCTATTTGTAAGGTACTTGGTTCCTATGGAGCCGCGGTTAATTAGTTGCTATGGAGGGCCGCCGCCTCCTGTCCGGGAGGTCGTGGTTCGAATCCTACCACGTACCAATGTGATTTCGAATGTAGATTTTCATATGTACATTTATCTGACGCACTTACGGTGAAGGAAAACATCGTGAGGAAACCTGCACACGCCTGCGAAGAAACTCGCAGGTTGTGTGTGAAGTCGACAACCCGCACTGGTCGACTAAGGCCCGATCGCCCCAATTCAGGGTAGGCTCGAGCCCCCCGGTGGGGACGTATATGAGCTGATATGATGATGGAGGAAACAGATTATTTCGTCACTTCCGTTACAGTCTTTTGTTACTTCCGTCACGGTCCAGCTTTTTGACTTAGTACCCCGTACGTGATTTTAAAGACTTCACTGCAAAAAACTGGCCAAATGTGAGTTGAGCTCGCACATCCGTACCACAAAATGTCATAACAGACAGACAGACAGACAGGCGGATGATAATGTGATCCTATAAGGGTTCTTTTTATTTTTTAAATACGGCACCCTAATGACCTGGTGAAGGTCGCGGGAAGCCGATGGATGCGGGCAGCGCAGGACCGGTCGTCGTGGAAATCCTTGGGGGAGGCCTTTGTTCAGCAGTGGACGATTTGTGACTGATATGATGATGATGATGACCCTAAAAACCAAGCAACAAATTCATATTTAAATTGCATGCCGTTAAAATAAAAGTGTAGGAATGTATAGGAATTAAGTGCTGAGGGTTCTACTCATAAATTTTTTTAACTAGTCAGCTGATCAATTTATATGGGGGACTCCCCATTACTTTCGAGCGAGGAGCCAGCGTTACCAGGCGACGAAGGAGTGAGAAGGTATTGCTATAGCAAAAATAAAACCGGCCAAGTACGAGTCGGTCTCGCTCACCGAGGGTTGCGTACCACCACACCTGTGGAAAAAGAACTTTAAAAATATAAAATCGAAAACTATACCTGATAAAAATTATTAAAAATCTGTTTAAGCTTGTGAAAATGAAGCCCTTCCCTTTCATACGATACCGCACATGATAAGGTTAACTCATTTCAAAATTTGGACCGCCGCGCTGTTCCTTGCATAATTGATTACTTACTTTAAATATAGACTAATTTTTTTTTTATGATTTAATTAAAAATGTATAGTTTTCAGATTTTTCCCTATACTTGTAGTATAAGACGGTACTTTTGCCAAATTTCATAGTTCTAAGTCAACGGAATATACCCTATAAATTTTGATTCCCTTGAGAGTGTCAAAATATAGGTTATTTGCGAAATAAACAGCCGCATCTTTTTTTTACGTTAAGTTTGATTTTTTCACAACTTCAAGGGTTTGTAGACCGAAGTATATTATTATGGTTTTAATTTTAACTTGATACCTCCACGCGTTCCCGAGATAAAGGGTCTTGACAGACAGACGAACGGACAACAAAGTGATCCAATAAGGGTTTCGTTTTTTCCTTTTGAGGTACGGAACCAATAAACTAATTTTCATTATCAGCGCCATTACCCTGAATTAGGGTGATCGAGCCTTAGTCGACCACGCGGGCCCAGTGCGGGTTGGTCGACTTCACACACAACCTTCGAGTTTCTGCGCAGGGATAAGCAGGTTTCCTCACGATGTTTTCCTTCACCGAATAAAAGCGTCGGATAAACGTACATATGAAATCGAAACTCGAAAACACATTGGTACGTGGCAGGATCGAACCACGACCTCCCGGAAGGAGGTAGCGGCCCTTGCCTTTATGCCACCGATTCACACAATGTATTACAGAAATTGATAAAATGCCAAAGATATGAAACAAAATCTTTTTCATAGATCATCCATGTTCACATTATTAGCTCTCTTATCATATTTAGACTCGATTTAAACGAGGCGTTCGCCGAAGAAAGAAGGAATTCAATGCGCAGGAATTTCCATACTATTAAATCTACCCTTTGCAAATGTGTACAGATGACAAAGTCAGACAAAAGAGCGCGTGACCTACCATAGCGCAGGATTCCGCAGTCATCATTTGAAAAAACGAAATGGTTTTCATTATTATAACAGCTCATATACGTCCCCACCGAGGGGCTCGAGCCTAACCTGAGTTGGGGCGATCGGGCCTTAGTCAACCACGCGGGCCCAGTGCGGGTTGGTCGACTTCACACACAACCTTCGAGTTTCTTCGCAGGCGTGTGCAGGTTTCCTCACGATGTTTTCCTTCACCGTTAAAGCAATCGGTAAGTCGTATGTACGTAAGTATTTGAAAAACTCATTGGTACATTGGCCGTCCAGATTTCTACCCTTTGCAAATGTGTACAGATGACAAAGTCAGACAAAAGAGCGCGTGACCTATAGCATAGCGCAGGATTCCGCAGTCATCATTTGAAAAAACGAAATGGTTTTCATTGTAAACTTTAAATACATAACAGAAATATACGAGGAGACTTTTCATTAGTCCTTGATAGCACAGGATATGAATATATACTCGTGATTACAAACAATTTTTCCAAAGAAACTATAAGTCAAATCAGAAAAAAATTTTTGGTCGTCTATTTATAGAGTCTTTTCCTTTAAAAAAAACTCAAGGAGCACTACCTCTCCCCTTGTTCTTGAGGTCGATAAGCCATGTAAAAAATATATTTATATATTATATTTATTTATTACATAATTAATCCTATATAAGAATTTAACAAAATTATTTATACTAATTATATGAATTTTAAGCTATTGAATCCTTACTTATATATTTTTAATAGCTTCTTTATTTGTGTACATGTCTGCCATTTCAACTTACTCTTTCCCGGGTTTGCTGGAAGAAATTTCTGATGACAAATAAGTAATACCTACTGTATAATTTTATTTTCTGCCAGTTATGTCATCTTTTTAGTACACAATAAACTGTTAAATAAATCTACACTAATATTATAAAGAGGAAAGATTTGATTGTTTGTTTGTTTGTCTTGAATAGGCTCCGAAACTACAGGACCGATTTGAAAAATTCTTTCACCTTTGGGAAGCTGCACTATCCGCGGTTGCTATAGCCTATATAATATTATCCAAAATAAGGTATCCTTTTTAAAACTTAAAAAATGTAACCAATGGTGTAAAAAATGACCTAAAAATTCCTGCAATATCTACAAAAAGTAGTGTAGTATAGTGGTAGTGTAGTGGTAGTGGTAGTGGTAGCGGTAGTGTTAGTGGTAGTGGTGGCGGTAGTGGTAGTGGTAGTGATGGTGGTGGTGGTGGTGGTGGTGGTGGTGGTGGTAGTGGTAGTGGTAATGGTAATGGTAGTGATGGTTTTAGTGGTAGTAGTGGTGGTAGTGGTAATGGTATTGTTAGTGGTAGTGGTGGTGGTAGTGTAGTGTTAGTGTTAATGGTAGTGGTGGTGGTAGTGTAGTGGAAGTGGTAGTGGTGGTGGTAGTGTAGTGGTAGTGGTAGTGGTAGTGTATTGGTAATGTAATGGTAGTGTAGTGGTAGTGGTAGTGTACTGGTAGTATAGTGAAGTGTAGTGTAGTGTAGTATAGTGTGAAGCGGTACGAAGTTCGCCGGGACAGCTAGTAAATAAATAAAATAATTAGATATCAAATCGTCAAAAATGTATAAAGTACCAAAATTTAAATTTGATAGGTATAGTTTCTTTGGGAAAGTTGTTTGTAATGACGAGTACATATCCTTTGCTATAATTAAGAACTAATTAAAAGTAACCCCTTATACAGGGTGTAACATAAAGGTGTGGTTAAGATACCTACTCATAAAACGTACTCATAAAAAACTAAACAACTTTTGCTGAGATCGCGAATATTTTTTTATACAAATCGTTCAGCTGATTGGCCGGTTTTGTATTAGGAGTCCAAAATTTTTTTTTGAGAATTGGTCATAGGTTTCTTGGAGAAAGTTGTTCAATTTGACAAGTGAGAAGCCACCTAAGTATCACCACACCAACCCCCTTTGTATGTATGGGAGTTAGAATTTAAAAATAAAATTATAAGTGCCTGTAAGAACTCATCATCACATCAGCTTATACATACGTCCCCACGGAGGGGCTCGAGCCTACCCTGAATAAGGGCGCTCGGGCCATAGTAGACCACGTGGTCCTAGTGCGGGTTGGTCAACTTCACACACAACCTTCGAGTTTCTTCGCAGATGCGTTCAGGATTCCTCACTATGTTTTTCCTTCACCGTAAGAACGTCGGATAAACGTATTATGAGATCGAAATTCGAAAACACAAGAACTCATTAGATAAAAAAAAAATATGATGCTGGACTGTCTGTGTGGGACACAATAATATTATAGGGTTTACTTGTAGGAACTACGTAACCTTAAAAATAAAAGAGAAATCCATAGATTTCACACATTATTTTGAGGAAAGAAAATCGCTTTCTCATTTTTCGTAAAACGATATTTACAAACAATATCAACTTTCATTTAAATGAATATTGAGTGTAAAGCAATTTTAAGCTACGGAATAAATTATAGTACAATTTACTATGTTATTTTTATCCTTATAATTGAAAGCCGGCCAAGTGCGAGTCAGAACCACACACATAGGGTTTCATACCATCATACTAGATGGCGCTAGTTTCTTCATGTTTAAAAAAAAACACGTTTTTTGTATGGACACCCCCCTTATTTTCACTATTTTTCTAATTTTTAGTATTTGTTGTTATAGCGGCAACAGAAATAAATCATCTGTGAAAATTTCAACTGTCTAGCTATCATTACAGCCTGGTGACAGACAGACAGACGGACAGATATTTAGACAGACAGACGGACAGACAGCGAAGTCTTAGTAATAGGATCCCGTTTTTACCCATTGGGTACGGGACCCTAAAAATCAACAACAAAAACCTAACCACACATATGACTGTATGCATTTGTCAGTTTAGGTCATTTCGGTGCGGCCATTTTGGCGTGATAAAAAAATATAACAAATATCCAAACTTTCACACTTGTCATTGTAAAAATAAGCAATTTAAATTAAACCCTCAGAACAATTTCACGTTACGTACTAAACGTAACAGTTACGTGGAACGCGTTAAAAGTTAAATCGACGAACTTTCAGGTAGCCACGCAGATTAGCCCGCTTGTCCGCGGTCCCTCGGGAAACGAACTGTTAAAAGCCGATGTCAGACCTTTCGCCTCTGGCTGGCGAGAATTCGAAATTTGAACACTGGCAATTCGACAATCGTGATGCGAACTTTTTGGTGAGAAAAAAAATTGGGCCTATTTCACAAATAAGAAAAATTGCGCTGCACTGGCGAGAATTCGAAATTTGAACACTGGCAATTCGACAATCGTGATGCGAACTTTTTGGTAACAAAAATAAAAATTGGGCCTATTTCACAAATAAGAAAAATTGCGCTGCAATTGATTTGAATCTGGCTGGCGAGAATTCGAAATTTGAACACTGACAATCGACAATCGTGATGCGAACTTTTTGGTAACAAAAATAAAAATTGGGCCTATTTCACAAATAAGAAAAATTGCGCTGCAATTGATTTGAATCTGGCTGGCGAGAATTCGAAATTTGAACACTGGCAATTCGACAATCGTGATGCGAACTTTTAGGTGAGAAAAATAAAAATTGGGCCTATTTTACAAATAAGAAAAATTGCGCTGCAATTGATTTGAATCTGGCTGGCGAGAATTCGAAATTTGAACACTGGCAATTGGACAATCGTGATGCGAACTTTTTGGTAACTAAAATAAAAATTGGGCCTATTTCACAAATAAGAAAAATTGCGCTGCAATTAATTTGAATCTGGCTGGCGAGAATTCGAAATTTGAACACTGGCAATTCGACAATCGTGATGCTAACTTTTTGGTGACAAAAATA
The DNA here is from genome assembly GCA_947284805.1 of Coleophora flavipennella. Taxonomy (NCBI): domain Eukaryota; kingdom Metazoa; phylum Arthropoda; class Insecta; order Lepidoptera; family Coleophoridae; genus Coleophora; species Coleophora flavipennella. The sequence goes on from OX369273.1 coordinate 12,342,054, forward strand.
AAAACTGGGCCTATTTCACAAATAAGAAAAATTGCGCTGCAATTGATTTGAATCTGGCTGGCGAGAATCCGAAATTTGAACATTGGCAATTCGACAATCGTGATGCGAACTTTTAGAGCAGTCCCCGTGGCACTACCAGTGGAACTACTGGTAGTGCCATAGTTAAATTTAATTTACCGTAGCACTACTGATTTAATTTGATAGGTTTACTCCCAATCCGACCAAAAAAAAAGCTAAGCAGCAGATTATTTTACTTTAGATTATTTTTTTAACTAAGTTTTATCTCAAAAAACTGTAAATGAGCGAGCGAAGCGAGCGATATTAGGTTTGGTCAGCAGAAGAATGCTTCGCAGAAGAAGAAATTGGGAGTATACTTAATAGCTATTGGTAAGGCTACGGTAAATTAAATTTAACTATGGCACTACCAGTAGTTCCACTGGTAGTGCCACGGGAAATTCCCGGAACTTTTTGGTGACAAAAATAAAAATTGGGCCTATTTCACATATAAGAAAAATTGCGCTGTAATTGATTTGAATCTGGCTGGCGAGAATTCGAAATTTGAACACTGGCAGCGATTGGACAATAGTGATGCGAACTTTTTGGTGACAAAAATAAAATTGGGCCTATTTCACAAATAAGAAAAATCGCGCAGCAATTGATTTGATACTAAGAAAAGAAACAAAATTTTGCAAAAATAAAGCTAGAAAGTCACCCAAAGGACAATGGAGCGTGCTATGCTCGGAGTTTCTCTGCGTGATCGAATCAGAAACGAGGAGATCCGTAGGAGAACCAAAGTAACCGACATAGCTCTTGTGGGCGGGGCACATAGCCCGTAGACCAGATGGCCGTTGGGGCTGTAAAGTGCTCGAGTGGCGCCCGCGCAGCGGAAAACGTAGCATAGATAGGCCTCCCACTCGGTGGACCGATGACCTGGTTAAGGTCGCGGGAAGCCACTAGATGCGGGCAGCGCAGAACCGGTCGTCATGGAAATCCTTGGGGGAGGCCTATGTCCAGCAGTGGACGTCCGTTGGCTGATATGGTGATGATGAACAAGCTAAAAACACTGCGTATACCTATAAATATAATCTAATTGAGATAACTAAGCCTTCTTTTTTTGCTTATCCGGTAATGGGGTAAAAGTAAAAAGGGTTTCTTTCAAGAGCACGGGAGAGGGATTTACTTACCTACCTACGTATTCCACGCACGGTAACCAACTACTTACATAATGTAACAGGAGCATGTCAGACTAACGAACCCTACTTACTACCCTTCTGTCAAAACTTTTAAATCCACCTATACGAGTTCACCGTGTGATAATAGCAACCGACATCAACAGCTTAATGTGCGTTGCGAAGTTAAAACTTCAAATTCAGTGTTGCTAGTAGACAAATTTCCCTCGTCAATTTTCGGTCTGACCTTAAAAGTTGATCATCCAAAGAGGTTTTATTAAAAAGCCCTCAGCTTTGCAAGTTACAAATTTTAAGAGTGATCTCGGTAAGTGGCTTTTGGTATTCAGAGGCATTTGGTTTTCAATTATGGTAATAATTGAAAACGCTAAACACGTTAAAAAACCGACTTCCATCGCAACAAATTAGTACATTTTTGCATTATTATTTTTGGTTTTTGTTAATTTTCTACTAAAGTACTACACCGATTTTGATAAAATTTATATGGGACCACACGAGAAGCACTAGATTTCAAATAAAAAAAGAATCATAAAAATCGGTTCACCCAGTCAAAAGCTCTGAGGTAACAAACATAAAAAAAAAAACATTCAGACGAATTGAGAACCTCCTCCTTTTTGGAAGTCGCTTGAAAATCGTTTGCTTTAAAATCGCACCTGCTATGGGTGCAATAGATGTAACATCGTAATGATGTGGCCTTACAGTGAACGGAATTCAGTTTGTAATTTGTCTCTGAAAAACTTACTGTATCTGAAAATAGAAGGAAAGAGACCTTATTGTTAGACTCCAACGCCCTGATTTAACCAGATCCGCAGACCTACAATCCGATAGTTATGACTAGTCAAGCAAGCAAGTCGCCGATGACAGAAACAAACGCCATTTTTTTTGGGAAGGACACGACCCTCAGTCATAATAATAACGATGCAAAGAGGAAAGATTAAAAAATATATGCAAACGCGCATACCACATATAAATGAAATAATCGTTTGGTCGTAATTTAATTTTTAACAGAAAAACCACAGATATCCACCAAGAAGGCAGTTTGGTAATAATATTTAAAGAAAAAATACGCTCTCATCATTGTTGCGTTAGAAAAATTGGTATAGGAACTCACTTGACAAACAAGTAATGGTCAGCTTTCGAGGGAGCGAGTTAGGGTGAATCAGATGAGGAGGAAAGAATTGTGGTTACTTAAATTTCAGCCTTAATACAATCCTATACAAACGATTGTCGCCTAATATTAGCACTTTACAAAGAGCATAGAAAAGGTACCAATAAGTGATAAAACGAAAGGCCACTAGTTCATGGAGAGCCAGAATTCAGCTGATAAATGAAATTTCCAAGCGTACTGACGGTCTGATAAACAAAATGACGGCTGTCGTATCCGGTATTAGTGCTCCAAAGTTTGGTAAGCTTCTCTCGGAGCCTGATCATTAAGTATTGGGATACTATACTTTACAATGCGATAAGTTGAAACACCCACATTTTGATCAGCTTTTGAATTGTAAATTATTTAGGTGCAGTTTAAAATAGTGAAACGCTGGAAAATATATGTTTTACTTCTAACGCAGAAGAGTCTCACGTTATTTTTTTTATCTTGAAACCTTTTAACGCACTTCAAATCAACAAACTCCCTGAGTTTGGGGAGAAACCCATGCTCAGCAGTGGGGACGTTATTAACAAAATTTACTAATAAAAGTGAGAATTTCGCGCTAGCTGTCAAACTGTATTTAAGCGCTTCATTTGTTTTTCAGTATTTCACTTTTTATCTGTGTTTCACTTTTTGTCTGATTCAGTCCAAGTTTCCCTAGCGGCCCATGTTTTAGGACAATTTACTATGCTTATAGAAGTCACCTTTTGGGTTTACGGAACCCTAAAACACGTTTTTGTATGAGCACCTCCTTAATTTTTACTTTTTAGTTTTTGATGTGTAACATCTTTGCTCTCACTTTCCTGCAATTTGTGGGAGTGATTTCGTGAAATGGGACGGAAATGTGTAACAGGAAAGGCGAACTTTTTTTAATTCTCGAAAACTAAGGTTGTCATAGCCATGCCGCCTAGTGTGATGGCAAAGGCAAAGATGACATACTACTATTCGAAGGGTCGGCCCGTGAATGTACGACCCGATAATTAATTAATTTCATAAGTATTTTGTCACATGTTACACATCATATTATGCGAGTACTGTAGGTCTCGTTTTTTTTTATATATTTGTTATAGGTTTATGCAATATAGCCAGCTGATTGACAGACGGAAAGACGGACGGACAGCGAAGGCTTAGTAAGAGGGTCCCATTGGTCACCCTTTAGGCACACCCCGGACACTTCATACTAACGAGCGAGATATGATATTTATAGAAACAACTGACGTATCTATAGACATGAATGCAAGTAGGGCTGATCACCGGCGACATTGGTCACGAAAAATATTTAAACGAATTTTCAATGTATTTTCAAAAGGTGAGGTAAGGTAATTTTTTTATTGTTTTTTTTTTATATACGTACAACTGAAGATTAGGAAAATACGATTAAATAGCATTGTTTCCTTAGATTTTGTAGTTCGTGTGAATGAGAGATTTATATTGTTTGAGCAAGACGCTAATAGAAGCGCCACCATTTATCATACCCAGTCTAATTGTATAATATAATTGTATTGTATGCATAGAAGTATCTTATTTATGTGTAGCTTGGTATAATTAATTCAATAAAACAAAAAAAAATCAGAGAGGGTTATTGGAAATGTGACGTATTCCTTTTAAAGGTATAAAATGAATCTAATTTAAAACAAAAAAGGTCTTATAACAACGGATTGCAAATCAACGGCTTTCAAGTAACAGCTAAATTAATTTTAAAATTTTGTATGAGGAACGCATTGATTTAATTCTTCGTAATTTTGTTGAAAAAAATTGTGGGTATGCAAAACACGGGAGAAACGACACCGTGTGTGTACATTTATTGATTTCTATGAAGAGCGATCTTATAGTATCTTGCCCGTGTGTGAAAACCCTTTCGTTCGGTAACCAAACTGTAACCAATCTGCGTGACGAGGGGGAGGTGGGGGTGAGGTCGGATCTAGCGGCAGGGAGTGCCCATACTGTGCTTTGGTTGTACAGAACTCTAAAAACATTATAAATGTAAATACATGAGTTATCATTTCCTAGCTTGAAAAATAAATATTAGCTTAATCAAAACCTCTGAAGTGAAACTTTACATCACTAGACAAGAACTATTAGCTAGGTAGGTAGGTAGGTAGGTACATCACAGGAACGATTCGTCGCGCAAGTTTGCAATACGACAGCGTAAGTTTACGAGCCGGAACCCGGACGAAGATGGCATAACTATGATTGATGATATGGCTTCTAAAGGCAATATTGAAGCGAAAGCACTTCGACGCTAATGATTTTGTATTTTGTAGAGCTTGCTCAGAATAATTTGTATGATACGAGTACATCCAACCTGCAGGGATTTTCTAATACTAGTCGCTCTGTAAGCTGTAGACATCGCATTTTTTTCGAAATGGCTGAAATATGATATGTTTACGATAACCACAACCACACCCCGGACACTGCATACAACTGTCATGAAATAACATTTTTTAAAACAAATGATAGAGCAAATAAAATCACAGCGAACTCTTATACGTTCGAAAACGAAACATAACCAATCTGTATCAATCTGGGTGACGAGGGAGTGAGGTCGGAATCTAGAGAGCAGCAGTATCCATACTGTATGTAAGTACATTTTTTTTCTTTTTTTTTATAAATAATTTGAGTCCGTTTGACTGCAACTCACCTGATGGTAAGTGATGATGGAGTCACGCATATATACTTTGCCACAACGGAGCAACGGATTGTTGTGAGTTTTGATTTTTGCAAGGGTGAAGATCGCGGGAAGCCGATGGATGCGAGCAGCGCAGGACCGGTCGTCGTGGAAATCCTTGGGGGAGGCCTTTGTCCAGCAGTGGAAGATTTTCAGCTGATATGATGATGATGATGGATAAAGGGGTGGGAAATGTCTCAGACTGACTAGCCTGAGATAGTTCTCGAGGGATCTGGGGAATACTCATTTCCAGGCTCACGCACGTCGGCGTCGCAACAGAGCAATATAAATAGTTAAGGGGATCAGAAGTGACATAGACTGCTTATCAGAATAGCCCGATATAATTCCCGTGGGATCTGCAGTAAACTCCTGTCTACGCTCACACCACTCACCCCCAGAAACAGTCATAAATACGATGCCCACGCGAATGAATCCAAGAGCAAAAGCTAGTACGTACTTACATTTTCACAAAATTTCACTAGATTAATTTTCATTTCATTCATTCTTTTCCTGCGTGTGCAATGTAATAACGCCTTTAGGATGCTGTTGAAACTGATACATTTGTGTACCGCATCTGGTATGTCCGCGGAGGCACGTACAGATGACTTTTATGCTATCTCAGAATTTATTCGGATCCAAAAGTAAGGACTTAACTAAACTCGACGAGATTTTCTGTGAGTGCGCATCAAAAGATTAGAAGAAAACAACTAGAAAATTCTTATAAAAAATTTAACCATGCGCACTGTTTATAATTGTACAGGGAGCGTTAAATGAAACACAGATGTTATCCGAAATGATTTATTATGGCTGAGTAATGGCATTTTCGTAAACAAGACATCACATCAGGTTCATAACATATATTCAGTGGATTTTGATATTCTAAAACATGTAGGCGCTAAAGAATGACCATTTATTGTGTTGGATGGCTATGGTTCTATGCTGAATCATAATGGTTGATAAATAGTGAATTTTATGGTATCTGAGAGCTTACAAATCTGTGACTAGTTCGCAAATTTTGTAGCTTTTTAGAGAATGAACGAAAATACACATCAAATGTCACAAAGGAAGTCTATACACTCTATAAAAACTTAATGAAGATAATGTCTAATTACACATATAAAGTTTCAGAAAGAAAGACATCCTTTTACAACTCGAGATAATAAATAATAACATAAAAACATTGGCAGTTTTCACTAGCAAACAAAGAAGAAACCTAAATTACTCTATAATTATATCTATGACCTATTTCTTCTTAAGTAAAACATTAATTACGAAACAGTAGCTCTATGCATATCTTTATACACGATCCTGAACTATATAAACTTATCTACGGTATTAATGTCGCATATTTTAAATTTGCATAACTTTTATGTATTTTTTTTACATTTTCATTTCCTAAGACCCTTAAAATTAACCCTTACCTCTAAATTAGAAAGAAAAAGACTATTTTACTTATATTATTTGACCACGAGGTGGTGTCATGCAATTGCCAGAAACCAATAGCAGTACCGTACTTCCGTCGGAATTTCCCTACTCTCAAAATAATACTTTGTCCTGTTAGATAACGACTGCAACATACATATTATTAATATAAAAAGCACACGGAGAAAAAAATATAGTCAGAATAACTATTCAAAGTTATAGTTAAATTAGTTAAATGACGTATCGTTGATGTAGTCAACTGTTTTCTAGAATTGAGGATCTGTATAGCCAATTCAGCGATACAGATCCTTAGTTTGACGAAACAGTTGGCTATATTAACGATACGTCTTTTAACTAATTTAACTATAAACTTTGAATAGTTATTCTGACGATATTTTTTTCTCCGTGCACCCTAGGTCAGTCGGGCCAATGGAGAAAGAAAAGATAAGAGAGAGAGAGGACCTACTTGGAATCTGAAGATTGTCTGAAAATTTCATCGAAATCGGTCCAGCCGTTTTGGAGTCTATAAGGAACATTTTTTTTCCTTCACATAGCACAACAGAGATAGACTGGATTCAAGTGCTAATAACTACAGCCTCCCTGATATAATAAAAGGATTTGAATGTAAATCACATGTTAAACGCTCATAAGAATTAGAAATGATTTGAACGATTAAAAATTATTCAAAATGATTACAAATCAAATCATTTTTAATCCTTTTTAATGATTTTGTTTAATCAGGGCTGTGATTAAAATAACTAAAAAAGAGATTATAAGGTTTTCTTATTTGTTTACTTAACTTAAGTAATAAAAATATGTATCGTTTATTTAAGTAAATAAACTTTAAACAAAAAAAAATGTTATGAGGACAGGTTATAGCGGTGAATACTTATAACCTGTTTTGTCCGTTAAATTTGGAACCATATTAAAATAAATAAACTCATGTGAGTCCAACTATGTAACTTAATTAATTAATTCATTAACTTTAATTATCTTAACGTTAGTTAAAAAACACTATAATATTAAGAAATTATAAAGTCACATGAACAATGCGTTCATAAATCTTATTATTGGTCAACTGACAGCCAAAACCGTGTGCTAACACTGGTCTTATGTACAGTTGGTAATATTACAAATTATACAGTCAGTCATTCAAATCACCTACCCAGATAACCAGGGTTGTCAATTTTGAACTACATAAATATAATCATAAAGTTTAAAAGACACTTACAATTACAAATTTTGAAATTACATGAATACAAACGCAAATTTAAATTTCCAACTAATTAACCAAGAAAGTGTAACAACGGTACTTTTTAAAGATTATTTTAATTTAATTAAATCATGGTAGATCTTATCTATGGTTTCTGTATCTTTCCTTTTATTAATTAAATCTTGATGCCTCTCCATTTACATAGATTCCATAATCAGACGCTTTTTATAATTATGTTCTGTATTTAAAATTTTTAATATTTTAAGATTTTAGCCTGCTTACCCTCGAGTAGGCTTTATCATTACAAAATACAAAAGCTTTAGCTCAACCTTTTTTTTTAAAATAAAGACAAAAATAATATAAAACTCATGGCATTTAAAAAAACAGAAACAAAACGATTTACAAAAAGTATTGTATCATATAACACTTGACAGCCCTACCAGCACATCACACACCAGAAACTATGCACTCGCGACTTAGCTTGCTCAATAGCAAGTAAGTGGTTGTAGCATCGTCTTGAATTCATCCAGGGAAGCAGCAGTTGAAACAGCAGGTGGCACAAAGTTCCAGAAAGCAACTCCAAGGACAAGAAAAGAGCTCTTGTACATTGATGTACCCGGAATCGGCGATAACAGCGTATAGTCCGGTTGTTCTCAGATCATTGCAGAGTCGGATCGATAATAGCTTCCAGGTTCTTGAGAATACTAACTTACTCAATATCTTTACCAGCTAACGACAGCACTGGCTTCTCACTGCTATCTATGAGGATAGTACGTTTAGACAAACACCAAAAAAAATGTTAGACACGAAATTCATGATGTGTGAACGGAAGATTAACACTTATTTTTTTTTTTTTTTCTTCTCCTCCTCGATAAATTTATTTATTCCGCAGTCTCTGCACCACCTCCAAAATGGGCTGAAATCGTACACTCTGCCACAATTGATACATGTTTTTTTTTGGGACTCCATTTGACTGGAATGGTTGCAACAATATGAATCATTTCGACCCTCCGTCTCCGTTTAAATAGCAATGCTTATCAAAACTAGGGCTACCACTTTCTCATAACATTTTTTTTTGTTTAAAGTTTATTTACTTAAATAAACGATACATATTTTTATTACTTAAGCTAAGTAAACAAATAAGAAAACCTTATAATCTCTTTTTTAGTTATTTTAATCACAGCCCTGATTAAACAAAATCATTAAAAAGGATTAAAAATGATTTGATTTGTAATCATTTTGAATAATTTTTAATCGTTCAAATCATTTCTAATTCTTATGAGCGTTTAACATGTGATTTACATTCAAATCCTTTTATTATATCAGGGAGGCTGTAGTTATTAGCACTTGAATCCAGTCTATCTCTGTTGTGCTATGTGAAGGAAAAAAAAATGTTCCTTATAGACTCCAAAACGGCTGGACCGATTTCGATGAAATTTTCAGACAATCTTCAGATTCCAAGTAGGTCCTCTCTCTCGCTTATCTTTTCTTTCTCCATTGGCCCGACTGACCTAGGGTCCTTTTTACTTTTAAATTGCATATTTTTAAACCGTTTTTCAAACAACTATCAAATGTCCACGTAAGCTATTTATCTCTTGTTATTGAAGTGTGGTTTTCCTTAATAAATGCGATGTACCTATGCCGACCACTCTTATCTAAAAAGTTTTATGTTTAAATATTTTTAGTTCGGGAATTCACATGACTAATATAATGTGTTTGTTACAGTCGTTATCTGACAGAAAAACATATTGTTTTGAGAGTAGGGAAAATCCCAAAGTTCTGTCATCCACGGATTGTAAGTACAGTCACCATCAACCAACTGATCTATCTCAACTGATCTATCTCAACCAGTTCACGTATTTTGGGTACCAAGAAGCTAGAAGCTAAGAAGCTAGTGGGTGTTTGATAGACATAAAATTAGCATATGATTTGACTAGGTTAGGGATCATCTATTTTGAATGGAAATTATTTATTTAAAAAAATGGTCAGATTT
>OX369273.1:12951883-13150890 GCA_947284805.1 Coleophora flavipennella
ATGTCATTGATACCTTTGACAAGAGTAGGCCAGTTCACACGGACAGCACCCGGTCACGAGTATGACGCGAGAGTCAGCCATCGCTCCCATCAACCATATTAGAGGGATAGGAACGACCTGGCTTGTGAAGGAATCTATCCGTACAAGGCATGAACTCGATTTGATATTATCGTTATGAACTCATAAACGTCTCCACTCCTGGGAAACCGGTGTCGGTGTTGCTAGAACTCGGGAAGGTTAGGCCATGCGCCGCACACGGGGGCCAAATCCGGGATGGTGAGAAGTTTTAGGGCTACTAGCAAACCCCACTATCAGTAGTTTTCAAGCCGCCTATAATGGCTATTAATGGCTAGAGCCGCCGCCTCCTGTCCGGGAGGTCGTTGGTTCGAACCTGCCACGTACCAATGTGATTTCGAATTAAGATTTCATATGTACGTTTAGCCGACGCGCTTACGGTGAAGGAAAACATCGTGAGGAAACCTGCACACGCCTGCGAAGAAACTCGCAGGTTATGTGTGAAGTCGACCAATCCGCACTGGGTCCGCGTGGTCGACTAAGGCCCGATCGCCCTACTTCAGGGTAGGCTCGAGCTCCTCGGTGGGGACGTATATGAGCTGATATGAATGAAAAAAAAATCCTCTGACACGGCATAATGACTGCCATCCAGTAATAGCAACCAGCACCAACGGCTTAACGTGCCTTGCGAATCACGGAAACGGTCGAGAAAAATGCCACTCACAGTCAAACCTATCAAAGCAATAACCGTGCTTGAGATCAATTAACCTGCGTGACCGATGCAACCACGCAAGTCGCACTGAGCTGCGACCACTTCTATCATTATTATCAGTCCGTATTAGTTAACAGCTGGACATAGGCATCCCACTTATACCGATCTTAATAAGTAGGTACTGATTTAAACTTGCGTAAATCATTAAGCTCCACCTAGCCAAGGGGCATCCCACATTGTTTGCCTGAACGCAATCTCTACTCCAGAACTCGCTTTATCCAACAGTTATCGGTTATACGACAGATGTATCCAGCCCATTGACACTTTTATCAGCCTGATAATTCCCTGATCAATGTTACTCACTTCACCAGAAGTGATATTTGAGTCTCTTACAGTCAAAGTTTTCACTCGCTGTAATAAACAAATTAAAAAAACGGCCAAGTGCGTGTCAGAACCGCACATATAGGGTTCCGTACCATCATACTAAATGGCGCTAGTTTCTTCACGTTTCAAAAAAAAACAGGTTTTTTATAATGGAGACTCCTCTTTTTTTGTCTGTTTCTAATTTCTAGATGGCGCTAGTTTCTACACGTTTTTTTATGGAGATCCACCTTTTTTTGACTTTTTCTATTTACTAGATGGCGCTAGTTTCTTCACGTTTCAAAAAAAACCAAGTTTTTATTTATTTTTTAAAAAATTACAAATTTTTAGAATGTATTTGTTGTTAAAGCGGCAACAAAAGTACATCATTCTGTGAAAATTTTTACTGTCAAGCTATCACGGTTCATGAAATACAGCCTGGTGACAGACGGAGAGACGGACGGTCAGCGAAGTCTTAGTAATAGCACGTAATAGGGTCCCGTTTTTACCCTGGGGGTACGGAACCCTAAAAATGTATCATAATGAAGCTGTGGATTTCTAGTTTGTAACCTATTGCTTAGAGCAGGCTTTTTGTCGACGGTTCTACTTTCTCATAATAATTGTGGTCATTTTTATGAATTATGACCATGTGAATACAGAGATGAACTGCTTTTGACCATGTCATTGAGTAATAGTAGTAGTTAGTGAAGCGTCGGTGGCTCAACAGGTAACGACTCGGTCCTCCTAACCATAGGTGTCCTGGTTCAAATCCGGACAGCCAATGTACCAATGAGTTTTTCGAAACCTACGTACAATACTCAACGATTGCTTTAACGGTGAAAAACATCATGAGGAAACCTGCACACACCTGCGAAGAAGGTTGTTGTTGAAGTCGACCAACCCGCACTGGGCCCGCGTGTTCGACTAAGGCCCGATCGCCCTAATTCAGGGTAGGCTCGAACCCCTCGGTGGGGACGTATAAGAGCTGATATGATGATTAAGTAGATTAATCGCCGGGCTTGTACCATTTGGACTTGAGGATTAATAAACATTTTGGCCGGAGCCAGGACAATCGGTTCAGGTGGGTCGGACCTGCGGTGTAGATGTGGTGTTCCACAAACAGTGGCTCATCTGATTGTGTGGCCAACATGCCTAAAGACCTGCACTCTAGAGTGACATTAGTTACTTATATTTGAGTCTCTTACTATTTTGCCACATCTTCCGCTGCACCGAGGATGTGACAAAATAGTAAGAGACATCAGGTGATATGCAGCCAAACGCACTGAAAATAATTTAAAACCGCCTCCTTGGCGTAAAAGTAAAGTTCATTAATTTCACATCAGGAGGTCTCGGGTTCTATTCCTGGCGGAGTCTAACTTTGTTTTACTTGGTTTGGTTGGTGGAAGGGCATTTTCTAAGCCTGCCTTCAAACATTTATGTGCAAAATTTTATCAGAATCGGATCCGTATTTTTTTTGCTTATTTGGGGAAACGATCACACATACAGACACATTTACTAGTATACTAGTAATAAAAAGTGCATTTTAGTCGGTTTTTGGACGATTACATAACCTATGTTGGACAAAAAAACCTTCTTATATGATATACTAGCTTTTGCCCGCGGCTTCGCCCACGTGGACATAGCTTTTATGACTCTTTTTAAGGGTGAGTGGTGCGCGAGCCGCAATCAGCTCGCAAGCGTGGACATGAGTTTTCACCAGGTACCTCAGGAACTGTATCGGGCTATTCGGATTAGCAGTCTTTGTCACTTCCCACCCCCTCAACAAATTCTATACAAAAAATCACTTTAATCCGTTGCTCCGTTGCGACGCCACCGACGTGCGCGAGCGTAGAAAACAGTTGTCCCCAGATCCCTCGGGAACTATGTCAGGATATACTTATTAGTAAATTATATCATTTTCCACCTCATCACTGTGCGAAAAATCACACCAATCCATTTTTTCGTTACGATTTTAAATAAAACGAACAAAGAGTATTGTTTTAGTTTCCTTAGGAACTGCATCGGACTATGATAATTTCCACAGATAAAAGGTTGACTATTTCATTCCCAGTGATACAGGCTACCTGCATGCCAAATTTCATTAAGATTGGTCGAGGTGTTGAAGTGTGAATAAGTAACAAACAAACACACACATTTTCACATTTATAATATAATAAAGTAAGGATTTCTAAATCTTAAATAAAATATAGAGCGTCGGTGGCAAAACGGTTAGGGCCACTACCTCCTGTCCGGAAGGCCGTGGTTCGAATCCTGCCACTTACCAATATCTATACGAATATCGATTTCATACTGGTATGTGCGTTTATCCGACGCTCTTACGGTGAGCGAAACATCGTGAGGAAACCTGCACACGCCTGCGAAGAAATTCGAAGCTTATGTGTGAAGTCAATCAACCCGCAATGGGCCCACGTGATCGTCTAAGGCCAGATCGCCCTAACTCAGGGCAGGTCGAGCCCCTTGATGGGGACGTATATAAACTGATATGATGAAATATTATCAAAAAACTAATTCAAATCATTATAGGTATCAATCTAGTAATAAAATTTCCTAACAATATTAATATGGGTCAAATCCTCGAGTCGTATTAGCTCCAAAGGAGCCCAAGACGCACTTCTCGTTGCCGCGCTGGATGGCAATAGACAACCTTAGCAGCAGGTAGGACCTCACGTCACATCTCCTCTCTCGAAGGCGAATGCCAATCTTCTTTGTGAAGGCAAAGGCCTCTGAGGGTTCAGCAGCCGTTTGTCTCACAGACCAGCGGCACAAAGCAGTAATTTGCCTCCAAGACCGAGTACTTATTATGCTTCTTTCTCACCGCAAATTGAGCAGCAATACCTTACGGGTGAGGAGTGAGGCAGAAAAAGTGGCTTTCCAAAGCAGACACGTTCCTTTCTGCCATAGCACCTGTTTAAACCCTCCGGCCTTTTGCCATCAGATCGACTAAAGCCCGGCCGGCGGCTGCATCAAAGATGGAATATTCCATCGGGCCGAGACCAGTGCCCTCCGAGTGAGGTCATTAAGGAATTGGTGACGTGGTAATCTTCACAAACACGACTGCAACTCAGTGAGTGATGGCCAATTGCCTCCACCGGGGACCCGCAAATACATTGATGAGGTTCACAGATATTGATATTGCAGGCGGAGAGCAACTGCCACACGCAAATAGTCGCCGTCAGAAGAGTTCCCATATCTGTGCCTCCTGTTAAAAGATATTAAACTCGATTTATGTGTTTTTATTTTTTTACACGATTGGAATCTGTAAAAAATACCTCTCTGTTCGTCTATGAAACACATCGCTACGTACCATAGTTCCAGAGTTTAAAGTAGCGTATGCTGAAAAATACATAAAAGAAATCCACTCTAAAGTATGAATTAATATTTTAATGTTTAATACAACTTAAGCGCGTTTTATTATCCCTGCAGTGCCATCTATTGACATTCTGCTACTATGATTATAATGTTTGGTATGTGTAGCTAATATATAGAAAAAAGTACTCTTTTGTTATTATTGTATGTATCGATAGATAATTTCCCACGGGACCTCTTCAGTTTTCTGGGATAAAGAATACCCGACTATACAATGATGGTCAAAACACCCCATCCCTATGTAAAGGTTTCATATTGTTACGTTGAGTCATTCTAAAGATACAATTTTTTGCATTCCTGTAGGAACTCAAATTTTTTGGGATTCACAATGTCCCAGTTTTAGTTCGCGATAAGGGTATCAACGTGTAAAATTTGATTGTAATAGGTCAAGCCACATTTGCGTGGTGAGCCACTCTATAAATGAATACTTTTGATTTTCCCACGGGAACTCTTGAATTTTCTGGGATAAAAAGTATCCTATATGTTAACCCGGGCTATAAGGAACCACCATACAAAATTTCATCAAAATCGGCCTGGTAGTTTTTGCGTGATGCGCGAACATACAGACAGACAGACAGACAGACAGACAGACAAAAATTCCAAAAGTTGTTGTTTTGGCCTCTGTATCGTTAGTAATGTCCACCACAGTTATTATTTTCCAAAAATATTTCATGTACAGACACGGCCCCGTTACAGTTTTATTATATTATAGATTTTTGCGTGATGCGCGAACATACAGACAGACAGACAGACAAAAATTCCAAAAGTTGTTGTTTTGGCCTCTGTATCGTTAGTAATGTCCACCACAGTTATTATTTTCCAAAAATATTTCATGTACAGACACGGCCCCGTTACAGTTTTATTATATTACTAGCTTTTGCCCGCGGCTTCGCCCACGTGGACATAGCTTTTATGACTCTTTTTGAGGGTGAGTGGTGCGCGAGCCGCAATCAGCTCGCAAGCGTGGACATAAGTTTTCTCCAGGTACCTCAGGAACTGTATCGGGCTATTCGGATTAGCAGTCTTTGTCACTTCCCAACCCCCCAACAAATTCTATACAAAAAATCACTTTAATCCGTTGCTCCGTTGCGACGCCACTGACGTGCGTGAGCGTAGAAAACAGTTGTCCCCAGATCCCTCTGGAACTTTGTCAGGATATACTTATTAGTAAATTATATTTTCCACCTCATCTCTGTGCTAAAAATCACACCAATCCATTTTTTCGTTACGATTTTAAATAACTTTGCGAACAAAGAGTATTGTTTTAGTTTCCTCAGGAACTGCATCGGGCTATAATAATTTCCACAGATAAAAGGTTGACTATTTCATTTCCAGTGATACAGACTACCTGCATGCCAAATTTCATCAAGATTGGTAGAGGTGTTGAAGTGTGAATAGGTAACAAACAAACAAACACATTTTCACATTTATAATATTAAGTAAGGATTTCTAAATCTTAAATAAAATATAGAGCGTCGGTGGCAAAACGGTTAGGGCCACTACCTCCTGTCCGGAAGGCCGTGGTTCAAATCTGCCACTTATCAATATCTATACGAATATCGATTTCATACTGGTATGTACGTTTATCCGACGCTCTTACGGTGAAAAAAACATCCTGAGGAAACCTGCACACGCCTGCGAAGAAATTCGAAGCTTATGTGTGAAGTAAATCAACCTGCAATGGGCCCACGTGATCGTGTAAAAAGGCCAGATCGCCCTAACTCAGGGCAGGTCGAGCCCCTTGGTGGGGACCTATATAAACTGATATGATGAAATAACACATTACCTATATTATCAAAAAACTAATTCAAATCATTATAGGTATCAATCTAGTAATAAAATTTCCTAACAATATTAATATGGGTCAAATCCTCGAGTCGTATCACCTCCAAAGGAGCCCAAGACGCACTTCTCGTTGCCGCGCTGGATGGCAATAGACAACCTTAGCAGCAGGTAGGACCTCACGTCACATCTCCTCTCTCGAAGGCGAAGGCCAATCTCCTTTTTGAAGGCAAAGGCCTCTGAGGGTTCAGCAGCCGTTTGTCTCACAGACCAGCGGCACAAAGCAGTAATTTGCCTCCAAGACCGAGTACTTATTATGCTTCTTTCTCACCGCAAATTGAGCAGCAATACCTTACGGGTGAGGAGTGAGGCAGAAAAAGTGGCTTCCCAAAGCAGACACGTTCCTCTCTGCCATAGCACCTGTTTAAAACCTCCGGCCTTTTGCCATCAGATCGACTAAAGCCCGGCCGGCGGCTGCATCAAAGATGGAATATTCCATCTGGTCGAGACCAGTGCCCTCCGAGTGAGGTCATTAAGGAATTGGTGACGTGGGAATCTTCACAAACACGACTGCAACTCAGTGAGTGATGGACAATTGCCTCCACCGTGGACCCGCAAATACATTGATGAGGTTCACAGATATTGATATTGCACGCGGAGAGCAACTGCCACACGCAAATAGTCGCCATCAGAAGAGTTCCCATATCTGTGCCTCCTGTTAAAAGATGCTTAACTCGATTTATGTGTTTTTATTTTTTTACACGATTGGAATCTGTAAAATAATACCTCTCTGTTCGTCTATGAAACACATCGCTACGTACCATAGTTCCAGAGTTTAAAGTAGCGTATGCTGAAAAATACATAAAAGAAATCCACTCAAAAGTATGAAAAAATATTTTAATGTTCATTTTATTATCCCTGCAGCGCCATCTATTGACATTCTGCTACTATGATTATAATGTTTGGTATGTGTAGCTAATAAATAGAAAATACTCTATTGTTATTATTGTAAGTATCGATAGATAATTTCCCCCGGGACCTCTTTAGTTTTCCGGGATAAAGAATACCCGACTTTAAAATGATGGTCAAAACACCCCATCTCAATGTAAAGGTTTCATATTGTTACGTTGAGCCAATATAAAGATACAATTTTTTGCATTCCTGTAGGAAACCTAATTTTTTTGGGATTCACAATGTCCCAGTTTTAGTTCGCGATAAGGGTATCAACGTGTAAAATTTGATTGTAATAGGTTAAGCCACATTTGCGTGGTGAGCCATTCTATAAATGAATACTTTTGATTTTCCCACGGGAACTCTTGAATTTTCTGGGATAAAAAGTATCCTATATGTTAACCCGGGCTATAAGGAACCACCATACAAAATTTCATCAAAATCGGCCTGGTAGTTTTTGCGTGATGCGCGAACATACAGACAGACAGACAGACAGACAGACAGACAAAAATTCCAAAAGTTGTTGTTTTGGCCTCTGTATCGTTAGTAATGTCCACCACAGTTATTATTTTCCAAAAATATTTCATGTACAGACACGGCCCCGTTACAGTTTTATTATATTATAGATTATAGATAGATATGGTGTCTGAAAACCAATGCTTTGGCTCCTTGGCAATGATTAGTTTGGGATTGCGGCAGCGCACACCAATATCTTTATTTTTTGATGTTATTGAGGAGGTATTTGTTTTTTTTTCCACTTTGATTTCGTATCAATTCTTGTATTTGTAACTAAATTGTATACCAAATTGTTAATTTGTACTGTAACTGTATAAAAATGTATTGTGTGTGCTGGGTGAAATCCTAAATAAACGCTTATCTATCTATCTATATGCAGTAAGGTACTTCACGTGGGGACATTAAGGATGTGATAATAATCTCCAAAGATAATTGCAGACTCATTGATAATACCAATCTGATAAGTATTCTAATCAAACAAACCGATTGGATAGCCACGTGTCATTAGAGGCTGAAGCAGAGCGCGGCCCGTTGCGTAAGCGCATTGCCTTGAAGCAACTGTTGCGGTTAAATGGCGATTGTACTAGGGTTGCCAGCATACACGAAGGTTACCACCAGTTTTTAATGCAAGATTTTGTTTCTCGAATATAAAATGTTACGTCGGGTGTCAAATATAAAATATGGTATGATATAATTTTAAGCTAGTGCCAAGCTTTAATCGCGGGCTTTGAGCGCGGCGACCGAATCAAGAAATTCCGTAACGAAAATAAAACCTAACACTCCCCACTTCGCCTACCATGTAGCTCGGCCGAGCGTAACGTAACGTTACCGCGTTCTAAAAACTTACAGTGCCTTCTATTAGCGATTTGCGGTACTAAAAGGACTTATTGTTAGTCAATTTTACTGGTGTAACTTTCTTAGTGTTAATTTATAACATAAACATCCCGCGCCCCAAGGACTATATTATAGTCCTTTAATCAAAAGGAGCACACGAAAACAGTAAATCATCAAAAAATAGTGAATAAATACTGCATAAATAAAAAATCAATAAATAATTATAATTGCATAAGTTGATAAAAAATGCTATGCAATAGCTTTACCGCGGCAGTCCCCGAGTGCCACACGTTTTTTTATTATCCTGTTTATCACCGTCACAATATGTCGCCAGGTGAGGTTATGCTTAGACTAGATCAAAATATCGCAGGAGAACCAAAGTAACTGACATAGCTCACAAAATCGATAAACTGAAGTGGCAGTGGGCATAGCTCGTAGAACAGATGGCACACCGGAAAACGTAGCGTAGGCAGGCTCCCACGCGGTGGCCCGATGACCGGTGAAGATCGCGGGAAGCCGATGGATGCGGGCAGCGCAGGACCGGTCGTCGTGGAAATCCTTGGGGAGGTCTTTGTCCAGCAGTGGACGATTTTCGGCTGATATGATGAGATCAAAATATGCCGAAGGTACTTCACTACCTCTAACATGTGTGTATGATTACATTAGGGGCATAATATAAAGTTGTTCGGTTTTATTAGAAGAAATGTGCTCTTTTAGGGTTTCGTACCCAAAGGGTACCAAAGACACTCATCATACTGAACAACTTTCCCCAAAGAACCCATAGTAAATTTTCAAAAAAAAATTTAGACCCTTATCGTACTAAAATTCAGAAAATTGGTCAATCAGCTGATCGATTTGTATGAAGAGTCAAAAAATTCTTGCGATTTCAGCAAAGTTGTAGAACTAAAGTTGTTCAGTATGATGAGTAGAAGACCCAGTTAACGGGACCTACACCAATTTTATTACACCCTATATAAACTGGCCATTTACACTTGACTTCACTTTTCATCAGGTGAAATGATTCCAAGGGGCCTCAGCAAGGGGCTTACTAATTGGGAATTTAAAAAAACTTATGTAAAATAATCTAACCTAACCATTCCGGGAGTACCAACAGAAGTGAAACTTTCTACAGTTTTATAAGTTTTGACCCTGCGAATGTTCCTGGTATGTAACCGACAGGTTACATTTCAGTGTCGCGAGTTCAATAGTTTTTTCCATCTCAAAAATTCCCAACGCGCCTAAAGAAGTTTTCACTTCGATAAAAAATATTGCTCGCGCTAAGGATCTCGAACTCAATGAAAAAAAAAAATACATTTTACTGTAGGTCTCGTTGATGTGTTTAATAATGAAATGTAGATATTTTTAGTTTAGGGTACGAAACCGTTAGTCCGCGAGTCCGACTGGCACTTAGCCGGTTTTTTTATTATACTAAAATAGCTAACCCCTGTAAAATAAACCTGAATATCGTGAAAACAACCCTAGTAGAGACTAGGTTTTTTTATTAAACTAATTTATTAAATTTATTAAATTCCGAGCATAGCTCACTCCATTGCCATTTTGTGTGACCTTGAGCCTTCTTATTTGAATGTATTAAGTTTATTTGAGTAATTCCATAGATTTTTTTCCTAAAATAAAGGTTTCTAAACTTTTGAGTGTCAGGTTTCATACAAACGTCACAAAAAGTTATAAGTTGTTTGCTTAAAAAAACGGAAAAAATGGAATCTTGCTTAAATTTATATAGAGGAAAAGAAGATTTCATTAGCTAACTAGAACAGTAATTATTTTTTTATAGGATTTATACAAAAATACAGAGAAAAACCTTAGATATCGGCAAAGCGCCAAAAGGACTACCGTGCGGCCAAATTACTCTACCCGCGTGAGCTCCGCCGGCGCGTTTGATATCCTCGCTGGAAGGGTTATTTATATAATTGTTTGTGAACATTATAGGCACTTCCAGGATATTTTAATTCCTTTATAGAAAAGTTTAAAAAAAAACAATTCTTTATAATATAAATAAGTAAATAACACCTTAGATATTTTTTCTGTTGCTTGAATAGCATTTTTTGTTCAAAATTTCAGTGTATTTGTCTCACCTGATGGAAAGTGACGAGAAGTCGAGGATGGTCTATTCCTTCTCGTCAAGAAGATCTAGAAGAACACGAAAAAAAAGAAAGAAAAAAACCCGTGCCGACAGAACTGTAAACTTTTTACGGTTTTATAAGTTTTGACCCTCCGAGTGTTCCTGGCGAACGACTAGGTTTACAAAGTTTTGACCCTGCGAGTGTTCCTCGTGCGGTGTCGGTGACGCTGTCGCGATGGTTTTTTCCCATCTCAAAAATTCCCAACGCGCCTAAAGAAGTTTTCACTTTAAAAAAACTATTTAGCAAAAAAAAAAAGAAAAAAGTAATTGTAGCTGAAGCTTAAAACTATAATAAACATTTATGTCGAATAGGTTCGGGACTCAGGAGGGTGCTGTGATTTTATTATTATTAAAACCATAGCGCTGATATTTCGAAATATCTACTCATGTAATAAAAGAAATCAAAGGTACACCAACCTACAAAATAATCTGTCGATACGGGTGTTAGGAACTTACAACATGACTTCTGTTTTACAAATTTTGCTGAAATCATTCATCATTACAGCTCATATACGTCCCCACCGAGGGGCTCGAGCCTACCCTGAATCAGGGCGATTAGGCCTTAGTCGACCACGCGGGCCCAGAGCGGGTTGGTCAACTTCACACACAACCTTCGAGTTTCTTCGCAGGCGTGTGCAGGTTTCCTCACGATGTTTTCCTTCACCGTTAAAGCAATCGGTAAGTATGTACGTAAGTTTTTTGAAAAACTCATTGGTACATTGGCCATCCAGATTTGAACCCGGTACCTCTGGTTAGATGGACCGAGTCGTTACCGGTTGAGCCACCGACGCTTCACCGACGCTTAAGAGGGAAGAATAGTACGAGCTCGTCCATACAAAAAGAGAAAACGTTTTTCCACTTCTAAATATTTTCCAATCACCATGATTTTTTAGTATGTTATTGACACAATGAATTACTAGGTTTATAGCTTTCCTTTTTTCAAAATTTGCTATAGATTCAAACTTATAGGCAGCTCAAGTAACGTAATTTTTGTGATTAAAACTGTGTCGAATTAAGCCGTTTTTTGAACAAAATCAATGTATTTTTTTTTAAAAACTAAACCTATAAACCTAGAATATATTGTGCTGAAACGATCGACATCAAAATCAAAGAGATTTGTTGAGATTTAGTTAGTGGAAACCGTTTTCTCCCGAAATGGGAATTTCGTCCAGATAAGTACCTATTGTCAGTTGCGAGCTGCAACGCTCTCTATCGCACGATTGGGGGTCGGGTCGGGGGGAAAGCAAAGCACACGTACAATAGAGATGTCGATGGTGAAGTCGATAGTAGAGATGGGATCCCACCCACGTTATCGATATGTATCTGTTTAAAAAATTCTGGGAGTGGGAAAAGTTAATATTAGTAGGTTTTCAAGAAAAAGATTGACCAGTAATTATTGTTTTATTTCGTCCTAACTCAAAATGGATTACATTGCTTTTTTTGTAAACGATTGTGTGTTTGTACTTCGCTGTTCCAAGATGTTACAACAGCTAAACATGTTCGTGAGTGTAGCCGAATTTGCCATCGTCGCATTTGGACGAATAAGACGAATACGCGAACACGAATAGCGATGTGATGTGCTAGCATTAGAGTTCGTTGTTTTGCTTCAGAGCCCTTATCTTTTTGCTTTGCACTAGGTTGAGTGCCTTCCGTACTCGCCTCCCCTGCCTGGTGAAGTTGTAAAGGCCCCCACGGCCAACAACAAGCTTGTAATTTCGAAAAAAAAATCAGAGCCCTAATAAAACCAAAACCGTAATGTGGCTAATCCACCTACTCATTTCAACGCTCCACGAATAAGAATTAAAAAGAAATCACTATTACGGTACCTATACTTAACGTGACCATATAGTGTCACTTCTTAAATGACAAAGCCCCCAGCCACTTCTTAAATAGCACATTAAAATGTAAATCAAAAAGCGATAGTTCCCTTCAGGAGCTCCTCGCGCAGTCACTGAGCGCTTGTTTTGCACTTCCTCCCTAGGGGGGAGTCGCTCAGATGAAGGGTTCATAAGTCTTAGCAGACTTGCTTAGAAACCAAAAGGGAGGTTTTTTTAGTGGGTATGCACTAGGTGAGTCCCACATAACCAGACCTAGGACCGGTTGTCTGGTATGCGTCATTCATTTTTTAATCCTCCCACCCTCCGAAAAGGGGAACAAAAAAAAAGGATTTTAGAGTGCGAGGTATCGTTACATTCGCCTTGATTCCGTGAGTGAAATGAAATGAAATGAAATAGTTTATTTGACGAAACACAGTAATAAGGATTAATAGTAATTAGTTTAAATTATAGTTAAATGGAACAGTGTGTTTCGCCAATAAATGGCATACAAAATACTTATAATTCTAATTATAATGTCAATAAAAAATAATAAGTACCTTCTCATAAAATTATTGATTAAAAAATTCATTTAAGTCATAAAAGCATTTGTCTGTCAGCCAACTAGCAAGTTTGTTTTTAAAATATTTTTGTGGGAGCTCCCTGAAGTCACGAGGTATGTGATTATAAACCTTAATTGACATAAAATAACAGTTTCTCTCATATACAGAGTGAAAAAAATAAAATAAATAAATAAAATAAATTTTACCCAAATTCCCAAAAAAGAGTGGTAATGTTCTAATGCAGTCGTTTGAGATTTGACTATGGGTTTCTAGGGGAAGTTGTTCAGTTTGAAGGGTAGAAGCACCAGATAAAATAGTTTCAGCAAATTTTGTTAGACCTTATATACGGTCGAATTGAGAAACCTCCTCCTTTTTTGAAGTTAGTTAAAAAAACGCGAACACAGTATATTTGCTACGATTCTTTTGAAAACAAAATACGATCCTGGGACCTTACATCCGCCTCCAAAATTCATCATCAGATCAACTTCAAAATATTAGTTCGATTGGACTTCTGGAAGTCGCTCTATAATCGTTTATAAGATTGGACCTAAACAAACTCCTTTACTTTGTACTTACAAACATTGCAAGATATATTTTTTTTTAATGTAATAAATAATGATCTTTACAAATCTACGACAATTATGTAGACACGTGTTCTTTTGATATTGTAATTGGCTTGAGTCAATGATTTCCAAATGTACTCGTAGGTGTTGAAGATTTTGAAACAAGGATGGTTTCGCAAATCGTAAATAATGTTTGGTTGAATACTATTGTAAGTAATTTTAATATCCCTTCCTTTTTCCCTTCGAGCAACGAAGGAGTAAAAAGGGTTTTTATTAATCTGTGCATATATAGTATAATCGTCGGAAATCCAACTTCTATATTTTACGAAAATGCACTTTATGTCACTTAAAAACTCTTAAAAGTTTAAAAACACGACTGCATTAGAACATTACCACTCTTTTTTGGGAATTTGGGTAAAATTTATTTCATTTAGTTTTTTTTTTTACTCACGGGATCAAGGCGAATGTAACGAAACCTCGCACTCTAAAATCCTTTTTTTTTTTATTCCCCTTTTCGGAGGGTGGGAGGATTAAAAAATTAATGACGCATACCAGACAACCGGTCCTAGGTCTGGTTATGTGGGACTCACCTAGTGCATACCCGCTAAAAAAAACCTCCCTTTTGGTTTTGGAATTAAGAAACATACATTAGACACTTCTTTTTTGTGGCCAGTCGTGAAAGAAGCTTTCGTTTTTTTTATCTCCAAAATGGCGCTAAGGATAATATTTGTCAAATTTACGCCGTCGAGAAAACTTACCTAGTCTGTCCTGATTCACTACGCCCAGCCGTGCTCCTGCCGCGGGATCTAAGATCTGCAACGATCAGATCATGGCATCTGTTAGGGCTCAAACGGCACAGTTATTTACACGTAACTAGGTAATTAGTTACTTTGTATACGACTGTTTTCTGAAAACAAGGGAAAAGAAAGAAGTATGAAGAGGATGGCAGAGGCTTAAACACATTAAGAGAAAACTCGGGCGCCATTTTTTCCTTACAAACGTAGTCCCCGTTCCCTCCCTGGGTAATGAATGACAATAGAGCAAAAATGTTTGCTCCATCAAACCTATATCTACCATGGCCATGACCCAATGTTTTGTTTTTCCCATAATCTAATTATAATAGGAAGTTGCCTTCAAAAACTGAGAAAATTGCCCAATTGAAACGTCATTTTCAGACATCCACCAAAAAGCAAAAGCGTTTTTTTGATTATTTTTGAAAAAAATATTAATATTGCTCAAGTTTTGGAGGAGAAAATAGGGGACTACAAAAGCTGTTTTTGACAATTTTAGTGCCTATTATGGGTTTGCGCTGCAGTTCTCCCCTTCTTGCTGTATACGGAGAGGTTTGGGGGAGGGAGACAGCAACATTTTATTCAAATACCTATTCTTTAAACCGCGTTTCCTCTTAAAAACCGACTTCAATCAAAACAGCTTAGAACAATTTTGCTACAAAAAGTACTCAACCGATATTGATACAATTTATATATTATGTTATGAACAACCTGGAAGCATAACCTTTCAATTAAAAAAAAAGAATCATGTTATCGTTTTAAAGTCGGCGAAGAAATCGCATAACGTAGATACTCAAAAGAACACAGTCGAGTTGAAAATATCCTCTTTTTTATCCGACTGCGCTAGAAGGAGGGTTATGTTTATCGAGTGTATGTGTATTTATGTATGTATGTGTATATTTCTTTGGCACGCTTGATGGATTGGACAGATTATGGAGTGCGAGGTGTCGATGTCGTTAGATTCGTCTTGATCCCGTGAGTGACATAGGATATATTTTAACCTGACTACCCAAAAAAGAGGGGTCAAGTTTTCATGCAGTCGAGTTTTCAATTTTTAAATAATTTGTTTAGTTTATTTTGAAGTCGAGTCGGTCGAAAAGAGGCCACTGTTGTCGCATCAAGCTTAAATGCTGCCTGAGGAAAAGTTAAGTTGACGATTATTCCACAGACATGAATACTGCTCTTAAATCTAAGATGAAGATGACATATCCTACTAATCCTACTAATATTATAAATGTGAAAGTTCGTATGTATGGATATTTGTTACTCGTTCACACAAAAACATAAGGACTGATCGTATCTGGCTGAAATTTGGTAGGTAGACAGATTAGGATAAGGCTAGTTTATAATATACTAGTTGTTTCCCGCGGCTTCACTTGTGTGGACAACGTTTCTATGACTTTTCGAGGGTTCGCAGTGCGCGAGGCGCAAGCGGCTCGCGACCGTGGAAAAAGTAGCCTATATTTTAATCCAGGTCCTAATCTGTCTACCTATCAAATTTCAGGCAGATCCGTTCAACAGTTATTGCGTGAAAGAGTATAAAACATACGTTCTTACAAACTGTCGCGTTTATAATATTAGTAGGATGTATTTGTTACACCATAAACTTGTCTTCACACCGCGTTGTGTGGGACTTATTAAGTAACATTACGAAACTACTGTCTGCTGAACCTGAATTAAAACCTCAAAAGCCTTCAAAACATCGTGAAAGTCACCTGTCTTTCATTCATTACTTATCTTCATAATAAAGATATATCTTAGCTATAGCTCTACCAAACTTATGAACAAAATAACTAAAAATCGTGTTACGGTACTTTGTGCCTTATGTTACTTAGAATAAGGTGATAGGTACAGATTGTCAAGTAAAGCATGGAGGCGAAGCTAGTCAACAAGTTGAAAGGTTGTGAGAAAGGTGGTTCCTTACGCAACTGTGAATTTGATACAAATCATAAGAGTGAGCGTTTAGAAACAATTCAGAAATCTTTTTTTTTTTTTGTAGTCTTGTGAGTTGTGAGTTTATTTTTTATTTTATTACCTATCAGTATTCCTTTACAGTGTCGCCATCACCACTTCGTGTATTTCTAAAAAGTGATTAATAAACACACTGGTTTGTCTCATCATGAGACTCTTATGCATGAGTGATAGATTGCTTCGATGATACCAATGATAGAGCTGGCCTGAAGAATATTCTTTAACACAGTGATAATATGGCTTACTATCTATAAATGCTTTAAGGGTCCTCCTGGAGGCTCGAGTTTCCATACAAATGTTAGTTCCGCTTTAATATAAAAATTACATACCGGATTGAATCCAAACTTTGCGAATATATTGAATAGACACATATCGATGTTTGTAATTAGTTTTAGATGTACTAATATAAAAACAACAAATAACAAGAGCAGTTTCAAACTTTCAGTACAAAACTAATTTAAGCCTTTGTTTAGTTATGTTTCAATTTACTACGATGAAAACTAATTACAAACATCGATATGTGTCTACTCAATAAATCTAAGAAATTTAGATTCAATCCAGCATGTAGTTTTTGTATTAAAGCGGAACTACCTTTGTATGGAATTTAGAACCTGCTGGGTTCTATATTTCATCGCCCCAATCGAGCCTGGCAACACGTCCAATTCCACCGGATATCGAACACAAGACCTACTCGTGTGAATTCATAGCTTCTCTATAACCGCCTCCGTGGTGTAATGGTTAAGTCCATTAGCTTCACATCAAGAGGACGTGGGTTCGATTCCCGGCGGAGTCAAATTTTGTAAGATTCCATTTAGTTGGTCGTAGGGAATTTTCTAAACCCACCTGGCTAGCTACCACCATCTTATCTAAAGTCTTGCCGCCAAAAATCAAAGTTAACGATGTTAATGTGTCCCAGCTTGAAGATAGGATAGCCAGTTCCCTAATGCGTTGGGGTTTCTTGGTAAGCCCGCTTACAACTTCGGCATCATCGTCACTTACCTACTATCAGGTGAGGTGATGCCAAGGACTTACCAATTGTGAATAAAAAATAAATCCTTAGGCACTAGCTGAATGAAGTATCTACCGGCATAAGAAGGATTATATCTTAATCCTCGAAAGTCCGCAAAGTACTCGTAATCCTAATAACCTTTGGTTTGCTTTGGTATCACCAGAGGTTAATAAACTAGGTGTTACAGTAATTTATAGGCAGCGGTAGCCACTTTCTAACTGGCGTACCGTCAGAATTTTGCTACCTTTCATAACAATTTTTTTTTAAATTACACTGGGGAGATGAGAGTTTTCCTCATCTGTGAGAAACGGTTAAAGTTCCTCACTTGTTCCATACACAAAGTTGTATTGAATATTATCACGTTCGGTTACGTTGACAACTATGAAAATAAAAAGAGATTTCTCTTTCTGATAATAGTGCACGCAAAGAAAACAATTTACTATATTATTGTCTCTTTAATGATATGTAATGTGACATACAAAGAGTGTAATAGAGTAACTATAGAACATACGACAACTAATTAAGCTGGACACAACAATCAGATTTCTTATTTGGTTCCCATTCATCATGTTAGAAATGCTAATTAAAGTTTAGATATCCTGTGTTATATAAATCTATGTTATGTGATCTTCAAGGCAAGAGTGAATAGGCATTATTTGAGTTTGCGTGTACCATCCTCGACTGAATCATCACTTTCCACCAGGTGAGTTGCAGTCAAGCGCACTCAAATTTTAATTAAAAAAAAATGAAAAATCTACTTTTTGTCGTAAAACAGTTAAAAAAAACTAACGTCATAAAATTTATGTCAGCGCGGTTACCCCCTGATACGAGTGCCAAATAAAAGAAATTCAAAAGCATGCTAAAGCCCAGTAACAAATTAGGTAATTACAGACATTTGGCTCTTAGTAAAAACGGCCCAAATATATGATAGATAAGTTTTTACTAACTATACCGGCTTAGAATAAGGTCATCCTTTCTCTTCCCGTTGGTGGGTCTCTTACGTGACGACTAAGGCATATTCCCAACTCTTTGACTAAGGGAACTACAATGTAAACTAATTACAAACATCGTTATGTTTCTACTCAATATATTCACAAAGTTTGGATTCAATCCGGCATGTAGTTTTTGTATTAAAGCGGAACTTTTTTTATTATTAAAAATTTTAGTGCGTTTGGCTGCACCTCACCTGATGGTAAGTGCAGATGCAGCCGAGGATGTGATACGCAAGCTCAAATAGTGCCTATTCACTCTCGTCTTAAAGATTCCTAAATTATACGAATCGGGGAATACAGACGCCTGAAGGGAATTCCACTCCTTGGCCGTTCGCATTATGAACGAAGACGCAAAACGCTTCGTGCGTAAAGGTGGAACATTGACGACAAAGGGGTGGAACCGCCCTCCGTGCCTGGTAGTCCGATGAAATGGAGAGGGGGGAATGAGGTTGTAAAGCCCAGGAAATACGTTTGTATGGAAAGTCGAACCTCCTTGGGTGGGACACTTCAGTGTCCCGGGGTGAACTGTATTACTGTTGAGCAGTATCAAGTAGTGCACGTCAAAAGTCGCGTGCATCTGCTAGTTTAAGATAAATATGCATTTAGGTAGCTATAATTTACTGCAACGATAACTTGTGAACCTTATTTCCGGCATAGATACAATACATCATGTTATTAAGATAACCCCTGTCCTCTTCTAACCTAATGTGTTAGAATAGAAATCATGCAAACAAACTTTAATTGACTATTTGTGCTGCGGTTAATAAGGGTCGATCATGATCAAAACCGGTTATTATGACCACTTTCTCAATCTGACAACTTTTTCATATGATTTTTCTTATCTTCTTGAGCGTCTACTTTACGGCGGCCGGGCAAAAGCTGACTTTAAAAAAAAAAGCGGTCAACTGCGAATCGGACTCGCGCAATAAGGGTTTTGTAGTCTTTTCAAAATATTAAATGTATATTCTAATAAAAATCAAGTTAATTGATTAAAGATAAATTAATTGTTATTATTAAACTTATCTGGCAAAAGTTGTTAACCATGTTTGAAAGTAGCTCCCTGCCTAGTCAAAAAGCCCTCCCTGCAGTTCCCACTGCCCAAACGTGCCCATGACCTTACTGCGTTCCCCCGCTGGGATACCTAGCGAACTGCGTCGAGTCAAAAAGGAGCCCGATCTCGGGTCCAGGCCCTTTTCCCTCATAGGACGCCCTAAATCGCCTACAAAAGACTTATATAGCCTCAGACCACCACAGCCCCGCTGTCTCGAGAGCAATGGGAACGAATTTATACTTAATTAAGCACCAGACAGGTATATTTTGTGTGTTTATGAGTGGCTGCTGTCTCGGCCGCTCATCAGAACATCAGCTGTGTGCTTCTTAGATGAGAGGGCACGAATATGCTCACGCAGGTGACGTCCCAAAGCAGGCATCAACCTTTTTGCCAAGGGATCAGTGTGAGTCCATCCGGCCGTTTCCCGTCAGTGCAACACAAACCGGGAGGCTCCAGGGCACAAGGTATTACCACGGAGACAGCAGCTCCCGGAATGATGTCATTTATTGCCTGATGCCTAGAAAACCGACCTGCGCTCTTCAAGCAAATCAGTCCATTATGCCCGTCAGCTTCCACTGCCACTTCCACAAGTTCGCATCTTTAGAGTGTTGTCGTCTAAGAGCGTCCCCATGTGGGGTGAGGGTAGGGCCTGTAACCAGGCACCAGATACCGGTTTGGACACGACATAGATTCGAGCGTGGTCTGCTCCCCCAGCTAGTTCCGTTAAATCTATGAGGAGCCGCCTGCATACGATATCGTTCCATCCCCTTTGGTGGCCAAGGTTTTCCAGGGCGATCGCCAGTTGGACAAAATATATCCCGCACGCCCGAAAAACCTCCGCCACGAATGGAATGCAGTTAACGTCAACGTCAAATGGAACAATACGAGTAAAAAACAAAATTATATTAGCAGTTGATATTAGAACATTTTGAATGGAAAATCTATTACCTTTTTACAAATCCAACTGCACATCTTCAGTTGGTCGATTATTACTCCTAAATAAAAGAAGCCTACATAGCCGTGATAGTTTTCCTTTTAAATTGATTACATATCCTACTATTTTAAGATGTCCTTAAATAGCAGTCTATAGTTGGTAGGGACACTTGTCTCTAACCAAAATTAGAAATTTCAAGCTTAACATTTCGCAAACGTTTCCCTTTATCGAAAAATCGTTTTAGCCATACCCTTAGTAGTAGTTTTTAAAGTAATGTCTTGCACCTTAATTATTTTTTTTTTACATTTTATTGTAAAAAAAGCGTCGGTGGCTCAACCGGTAACGACTCGGTCCATCTAACCAGAGGTACCGGGTTCAAATCTGGACGGCCAATGTACCAATGAGTTTTTCAAAAACTTACGTACATACTTACCGATTGCTTTAACGGTGAAGGAAAACATCGTGAGGAAACCTGCACACGCCTGCGAAGAAACTCGAAGGCTGTGTGTGAAGTCGACCAACCCGCACTGGGCCCGCGTGGTCGACTAAGGCCTAATCGCCCTGATTCAGGGTAGGCTCGAGCCTCTCGGTGGGGACGCATATGAGCTGTAATGATGACATTTTATTGTACCACTTTGTCGGCTTTATTATTATGATTTATACACATGCCAAATTACAACTTTCTAGTACTAATAGTCTCTGAGCTAAGCCGCGGACAGACGCACAGACAGACAGACATGGCGAAACTGTAAGTAAGGGTCCTTTTTTTTACTCACAATTGGTAAGCCCTGGCATTATCTCACCTGATGGTAAGTGACGATGACCTTGTTGACTAGGGAACCATAAAAATTAAAATATTAAATTTATACACTCTTGGAGATGTTTTTAAGAGTGCGCCCAATGCAAAAATTTAGATAAACGGTCTACTTTTAAACACATAGGTCAATGGGAAAGAAACTAATAATTCAGATTTAAAAATACTAAAGGCTGGCAAAAAACATGTAGAAGCCGAGTATCCGAATAAAATTTTGGGAAACAATCTGGTATTCTTTCAAAAAAATACAAACTTCGCACCAAAAAAAATAACAGTTTTAAATCAAATGCTCTAAATTATCAGCGACGACACCACATTATTTTGTACGAATTACATAGCTAGACTAATGTTCTAGTAAAGTAACGACTATTTTTCTTATTTATGCCTATATTTTGAACAAATAAATAAAATTACAACTAAAATTATAACCCGGAGCTCAAAGCCAACTCATCATTGACTGTATCATACGATTTTCGACTATAAACAAAGCGGGGTAGAAACTGAATATACAGTGCGTCAGTTGTCGGGCAGAGCTCGACGTGTTCAGTTGTCTCCGGACGCTCTGTATGACAATCCATTCCGGCGGAACGCGTAATTTATTTTATTATTTATAAAATTCTAGTGTAAATAAATATTGTAAATTAGACTGTTTTACGTTTATATAGGTACTTACCTAATGGTTTAGTGGTTATGAGTGGTAATATTATAAATATTTAGCTGTTTCCCGCGGCTTCAACCCGCGTGGACAACGTTTCTATGACTTTTCGAGGGTGCAAACGTCCCGCCGCCCGCACAGTATATGTAAAATCATTGTTAGTTAGACGACAAACATTTGTAACCACTTTTTGATGAAAATAAATCAATAAATGTCAGCTATCAGGTTTCTATAGTAGGTAAAAGCTAGGAGGCGCTGTGTGAAATGAGTTGATATTTTATTATTTTGTATACTCGCTTAGTACTTATATTTACCTGTACAAACATAACTTCAGGTGTTGCAGTTATAGTATTTTTAGGGTTCCGTAACTGTATCCGAATTGTGAATATAACACAATTTCAAAAACTGCGATTGTTACTTTTAAGTTCATGTCATCACCACCTACCAAACCGATTCTTACAAAGTTGACCCCGCCAGGAATTGAACCCGCGACCCCGATGTCTGGCGGCAAGACTTAGATTAGATGGTGGTAGTTAGCCAGGCGGGCTATAAAAATGACCCACCACCAACCAAACCGAGTCTTACAAAGTTGACCTCGCCGGGAATCGAACCCGCGGCCTCGATGTTTGGAGGCATGACTTAGATAAGATGGTGGTAGCTAGCCAGGCGGGCTATAAAAAGTCAGAACTTTGTAAGACTCGTAGGTGGTGGGGACTTTTTATAGCCCGCCTGGCAAGCTACCACCATCTTATCTAAGTCTTGCCGCCAAACATCGAGGTCGCGGGTTCGATTCCCGGCGGAGTCAACTTTGTAAGACTCGGTTTGGTTGGTGGTGGGGAATTTTTATAGCCCGCCTGGCTAGCTACCACCATCTTATCTAAGTCATGCCGCCAAACATCGAGGCCGTGGGTTCGATTCCCGGCGGGGTCAACTTTGTAAGAATCGGTTTGGTAGGTGGTGGGGACTTTTTATAGCCCGCCTGGCTAGCTACCACCATCTTATCTAAGTCATGCCGCCAAACATCGAGGCCGCGGGTTCGATTCCCGGCGGGGTCAACTTTGTAAGACTCAGTTTGGTTGGTGGTGGGGAATTTTTATAGCCCGCCTGGCTAGCTACCACCATCTTATCTAAGTCTTGCCGCCAAACATCGAGGTCGCGGGTTCGATTCCCGGCGGAGTCAACTTTGTAAGACTCGGTTTGGTTGGTGGTGGGGAATTTTTATAGCCCGCCTGGCTAGCTACCACCATCTTATGTAAGTCATGCCGCCAAACATCGAGGCCGCGGGTTCGATTCCCGGCGGGGTCAACTTTGTAAGACTCGGTTTGGTTAGTGGTGGGGCATTTTTATAGCCCGCCTGGCTAGCTACCACCATCTTATCTAAGTCATGCCGCCAAACATCGAGGCCGTGGGTTCGATTCCCGGCGGGGTCAACTTTGTAAGAATCGGTTTGGTAGGTGGTGGGGACTTTTTATAGCCCGCCTGGCTAGCTACCACCATCTTATCTAAGTCTTGCCGCCAAACATCGAGGTCGCGGGTTCGATTCCCGGCGGAGTCAACTTTGTAAGACTCGGTTTGGTTGGTGGTGGGGAATTTTTATAGCCCGCCTGGCTAGCTACCACCATCTTATCTAAGTCATGCCGCCAAACATCGAGGCCGTGGGTTCGATTCCCGGCGGGGTCAACTTTGTAAGACTCAGTTTGGTTGGTGGTGGGGCATTTTTATAGCCCGCCTGGCTAGCTACCACCATCTAATCTAAGTCTTGCCGCCAGACATCGGGGTCGCGGGTTCGATTCCTGGCGGGGTCAACTTTGTAAGAATCGGTTTGGTAGGTGCTGGGGACTTTTTATAGTCCGCCTGGCTAGCTACTACCATCTTATCTAAGTACCACCAACCAAACCGAGTCTTACAAAGTTGACCCCGCCGGGAATCGAACCCTCGGCCTCGATGTTTGGCGGCAAGACTTAGATAAGATGGTGATAGCTAGCCAGGCGGGCTATAAAAATTTTCCCACCACCAACTAAACCGAGTCTTACAAAGTTGACTCCGCCGGGAATCGAACCCGCGATCTCGATGTTTGGCGGCAAGACTTAGATAAGATAGTGGTAGCTAGCCAGGCGAGCTATAAAAATGCCCCACCACCAACCAAACTGAGTCTTACAAAGTTGACCCCACCGGGAATCGAACCCGCTACCTCGATGTTTGGCGGCAAGACTTAGATAAGATGGTGGTAGCTAGCCAGGCGGGCTATAAAAATTCCCCACCACCAACTAAACCGAGTCTTACAAAGTTGACTCCGCCGGCAATCGAACCCGCGACCTCGATGTTTGGCGGCAAGACTTAGATAAGATGGTGGTAGCTAGCCAGGTGGGCTATAAAAAGTCCCCACCACCCACCAAACCGATTCTTACAAAGTTGACCCCGCCAGGAATCGAACCCGCGACCCCGATGTCTGGCGGCAAGACTTAGATTAGATGGTGGTAGCTAGCCAGGCGGGCTATAAAAATTCCCCACCACCAACCAAACTGAGTCTTACAAAGTTGACTCCGCCGGGAATCGAACCCGCGACCTCGATGTTTGGCGGCAAGACTTAGATAAGATGGTGGTAGCTAGCCAGGCGGGCTATAAAAATTCCCCACCACCAACTAAACCGAGTCTTACAAAGTTGACTCCGCCGGGAATCAAACCCGCGACCTCGATGTTTGGCGGCAAGACTTAGATAAGATGGTGGTAGCTAGCCAGGTGGGCTGTAAAAAGTCCCCACCACCTACCAAACCGATTCTTACAAAGTTGACCCCGCCAGGAATCGAACCCGCGACCCCGATGTCTGGCGGCAAGACTTAGATTAGATGGTGGTAGCTAGCCAGGCGGGCTATAAAAATTCCCCACCACCAACCAAACTGAGTCTTACAAAGTTGACTCCGCCGGAATCGAACCCGCGACCTCGATGTTTGGCGGCAAGATTTAGATAAGATGGTGGTAGCTAGCCAGGCGGGCTATAAAAATTCCCCACCACCAACCAAACCTAGTCTTACAAAGTTGACCCCGCCGGGAATCGAACCCGCGACCCCGATGTCTGGCGGCAAGACTTAGATTAGATGGTGGTAGCTAGCCGCGTTGGGGAATCTTGGTATGCCTACTTCTATCTTCGGCATCATCATCACTAACCATCAGGTGAGATGATCCTAAGTAAGGGCTTATCAATTTTGGATTACAAAAATACTATCGGGTCGATTTATAAAAATAAATATTTGATTAAAAATACATATTCGATTTTTCTGACTGTATTGCATATACTGTGCTCTAGCTCCACTCACGACTCACGTTCTCGATGGCGGCTGCCGGCTGGCCGCTGGCGATCGTAGCTATTCGCAGCGCCGCCGCGTGTTTGGTTTTAGAACTAGAGCGGGGGGCGATGCAAGACGCGCGGGTGAAATCTGATTTTTTCACGGCATTAGGCGCGTTCTTAAGACCTCTAAAATATTAACTTTTATCTCAAAACGTTTTAACCGCCTTCGTGGCGTAATGAATAAATCCAATAGCTTCACATCAGAAGGTCGCGGGTTTGATTCCTGGCGGAGTCTAACTTTGTACGACTCGGTTTGGGTGGTGGAACTTGGAAGGGCCTTTTCTTAGTCCATCTGGCTACCACCATCTTATATACGTCTTGCCGCCAAGCATCAATGTTACTAGCGTTGTTGTGTTCCGACTTGAAGATAAGTTAGCCAGTTCCCAATTGCGTTGGGGAGTCTTAGTAAGCCCGCTTCCATCCTCGGCATCATCGTCGCTTACTATCAGGTGAGATGATGTCAAGGGATTACCAACTGCGAATAAAAAAAAATGACATTCCTTCTAATGCTTTGAACTCGGAGCTTGGAGCGTCGGTGGCGTAACGGCTAGGGCTGCCATCTCCTGTCCGGGAGGTCGTGGTTTGAATCCTGCCACGTACCAATGTGATTTCGAATTTAGATTTCATATGTACGGTTATCCAAACCTGCACACGCCTTCGGAGAAACTCGCAGGTTGTGTGTGAAGTTGACCAACCCGCACTGGGCCCGCGTGATCGACAGAGGCCCGATCGCCCTAATTCAGGGTAGGCTCGACCCCTCGGTGGGGACGTATATGAGCTGATATGATGATGATGATGATGATGCCACCTTCTAATGCTACTATTAATTAATGTAGTTTAAAGTTACTATCAAGATAGTGAAACTTCAGTTATACTTAGTTAAAAAGTTATTGATCGGTCAATATAGTAATCTACATTATCTACAGTAATCCACACGCTACAATTTTCATCTTTTTCCTACTGTTGGTTGATAGTATTCCGCAAAAAGCAATGTTCTACAGGCAGCGTGCGTAGCGTAACAAATCATATGACAGGTCTGATGAAATAGATAGCAGACATATTTAAAAAACCGGCCAAGTGCGAGTCGGACTAGCACTCCGAGTGTTCCGTACCACCACACCTCTCCACACAACTACATAGTATTATGACAATGATATCTATTAATATTTTTAACAAAAGACATCAACGCGAGCGACAAAAATATACTTTTTTTGTCATTCTGTTCGGACTCCTTAGCGCGAGTACGACTCACAGTTGACCGATTTTTATTATTTGTTGTTTTACTTCAGTCATCATCATTACAGCTCATATACGTCCCCACCGAGGGGCTCGAGCCTACCCTGAATCAGGGCGCTTAAGCCTTAGTCGACCACGCGGGCCCAGTGCGGGTTGGTCAACTTCACACACAACCTTCGAGTTTCTTCGCAGGTGTGAGCAGGTTTCCTCACGATGTTTTCCTTCACCGTTAAAGCAATCGGTAAGTATGTACGTAAGTTTTTAATAAACTCATTGGAACATTGGCCGTCCAGATTTGAACCCGGTACCTCTGGTTAGATGGACCGAGTCGTTACCGGTTGAGCCACCGACGCTTTTTTGTTTTACTTCAGTACTTACATTTAATCACACCAAGCTTCACGTTTGTATGTATTACTGTTTTTACGATAGAGCTAAATTAAAAAATGCTTCTAAAGACCTATAAAAAAAACCAAGTTTTTTGTAAGGAGAACCACCTTATTTTTTAACTTTTTTTAATTTTTGTTGTTATATTTTGTTGTTATAGCGGTTATTCTGTGAAAATTTCAACTATCTCACTATTACGGTTCATGAAATACAGCCCGCTGACGGACGAACAGACGGGCAGAAAACGGAGGCTTAGTAATAGGGTCCAATTGGTCACCCGGAATCCTAGAAATGGACTTCCCCGTTTAATAATATTAATGCAAAGTGGATTATGTAACTAATTTTTAGATCGACTAATTTTTTTATCAATTAAAGTACAGTCAAGTTCATTAAAATCAACCATTCAGATACTTTCTAACTCATCCACATAATGGCATTAATAAGCACTAGTATCGCCTCTGGTCAAAATCTGACCTATATTCAATTACTGTTTTTGCATTTGGCCCGTATATGGCATAGTACCTGTCGAATGATTCATTCCACCTCTTTTAATTATAATAAATAAGTATTAAAAAACCGGCCAAGTGCGAGTCAGAACCGCACACTTAGGGTTCCGTACCATCATACTAGATGGCGTTAGTTTCTTCATGTTAAAAAAAACACGCTTTTTATGTGGACTTTCCTTCTTTTTTACTTTTTCTATTTTTTAGTATTTATTGTTGTAGAGCGGCAACAGAAATACATCATCTGTGAAAATTTCAACTGTCTAGCTATCACGGTTCATGAAATACAGCCTGGTGACAGACGACAGCCAGATGGACGGACAGCGAAGTCTTAGCAATAGGGTCCCGTTTTTACCCTTTGGGTACGGATTACGGGACCCTAAAAAACATACGACAATTCAATTCACGTATTAATTTAATTGTTGTTGTAATCCTGGAGAAGGGATTTGACCAGCAGTGGACGTGTTTCGGCTGATATGATGATAATGATGATGATTAAAAAAGCGTCGGTGGCTCAACCGGTAACGACTCGGTCCATCTAACCAGAGGTACCGGGTTCAAATCTGGACGGCCAATGTACCAATGAGTTTTTCAAAAACTTACGTACATACAACTTACCGATTGCTTTAACGGTGAAGGAAAACATCGTGAGGAAACCTGCACACGCCTGCGAAGAAACTCGAAGGTTGTGTGTGAAGTCGACCAACCCGCACTGGGCCCGCGTGATCGACTAAGGCCTAATCGCCCTGATTCAGGGTAGGCTCGAGCCCCTCGGTGGGGACGTATATGAGCTGTAATGATAATGTAAGTAATAACTTTTTTATAAGTTCCTGAGTGTAAAGTATCATACAGACTTATATATGGTATATAGGTATCCTTACCCCTTGGATAGCATGGTTAATTGTGCCACACGTTATGAGAGAGAATCCTTACTAATATTATAAATGTGAAAATGTGTTAGTTTTTACCTTTTCACGCTTCAACACTTTAACCAATGTTGATGAAATTTGGCATGCAGGTAGCCTGTGTCACTGGGAAGGACATAGGCTACTTTTTATCTCGTGAAAATAGCATAGTCCGATGCAGTTCCTGAGGGAACTGAAAATATACCTTTTTTTTGGTTAGTTTCTTTAACATTGCAACGGAACCATGGATTGCTGTGATTTTTTACACAGAGGTGGCTGGAGGGGTGGGAAATGACATTATTTACTAATTAGCATATCCTGACTTGGTAGAAGGGATCGAGGGATATGGGGAAAACTCATTTCCGCGCTCGCGCACGTCAGCGTCGCAACGCAACTACGGACACAGTTGAGATACTAGTTACTTCGTGAAGTAGTTTTTTAGGTATAGAATTGGTTGAGGGGGGGGGGAAGTGACATAGACTTCTAATCAGAATAGCCCTATACCGTTCCTGAGGGATCTGAGGTAAGCTCATGTCTGCGCTCGCGAGCCGCTTGCGGCTCGCGTACCACTCACCCTAAAAGATAGTCATAAAAACGATGTCCACGCGGGCGAAGCCGCGGGCAAAAGCTAGTAATAGTATAATTATTAACTGCTGTTTTTCTTAGGCAACCAATTCAAACGCTATGAGATCTTTAACAGTAACTAGAGCATTGTCAATTAAAATTTCAAAAATAACCAACTGCATAACTTTTCTGTCTCTTTTCAATACCAACTTTCCACATAAGTGTACACTCTTCTCTCTATCTATTCCGATCAGCAAGAACCGTTTTGATAGGCCATTGAGCGTAAGATAAGTTTTTGCAGAATATTCCACTGTGTTCCGAAAATAATGTTTTCGAATTAATCCTTAAAAAATTATGTAATAATTAACATTTTCTAATCTTAAAACAGAGTAGTAGTAATATACATGAAAAAATGTCTAACTAAAGGGCCCTAGGTTTGTTGTATGTACTATAGTTACCCCACACCACAAATTTCAAAGGGTATTCCACTAGGTATTTATAGTCACTCATACATAAAAGACGATACCTTTAACTTTTCAAATCTTTACGAACATAAGTAAGAACAATACGTTCAAACCGTAGTAGAAGATTTTTGCGTCATTCACATTATATACAGTAATAATCCGCCAATAACAGTACATACTTTATGTGTAACGAGCTGGATTGAGTATACTCGCACCAACATTGGATAACGGAATAGGGATTTTAGACATATTTGTACTATCATCCTCTCTCTCACTCATCCTGATCTTGGTGGAATCGCGGATGAGCAAGCAGTTTTGCCATTTTTACTTGCGAGTGACTGAGTAGCGAGCGGCAGCAAGGGACGATGTA
Source organism: Coleophora flavipennella (assembly GCA_947284805.1). Classification (NCBI taxonomy): domain Eukaryota; kingdom Metazoa; phylum Arthropoda; class Insecta; order Lepidoptera; family Coleophoridae; genus Coleophora; species Coleophora flavipennella. Next base: position 12,981,510 of record OX369273.1, read on the forward strand.
AAAAAAACCAGTCAAGTGCGAGTCAGAACCGCACACATAGGGTTCCCTACCATCATACTAGATGGCGCTAGTTTCTACAGTTCCGTACAATCATACTAGATGACTCTAGTTTCTTTACGTTTCAAAAAACACGTTTTTTGTATGGAGACTTTCACTTTTTCTAATTTTTTGTATTTGTTGTTATAGCGGCAACAGAAATACATCATCTGTGAATATTTCAACTGTCTAGCTATCGTGGTTCATGAAATACAGCCCGATGACAGACGGACAGACGGACGGACAGTGGAGGCTTAGTTATAGGGTCCCGTTGGTCACCCGCAGGGTGTACGGGACCCTTCGCATCGGCCCACATTTACACGTTCGTCCATCAATGCCCCTTTTGCTGGCCGCTGCAGTAATGTACTTTAACTTTACTTTTTGGAATCCATTCAATCGTATTTTAATTACCTACATATTATCTTACCGGATTTTTCGGGTTATACTCTAATAGCAATATATTCCTAACATTTTATAATATAAACATTCTAAGTATTCTTCGCTCAAAATTGTCCCGTAGACATGTACAATCGGTGATTCAGGCTTTCGACGATTTGGTTTTTCTGTGAAATTGTCCATAGATCAAATAATCCTTCGATGAAATTGATAGATAGTAGATAGATAACACATTTATTTGTCACTGCAATCACACACATATTATTACAATCATACATAATATAAAACAAAACATAACAAATTAAAAAGAGCAAAAAATTATAATAATACAAAAACATATATGTGTGTTGCAGTAGTACAAAAGGGCCGTGACTCTGTGTGTTGATTTGCTCTTGCGAGCAATACACTGGTAATTCTGCCACATTGCCAAATTGGCGTCGTTGAAATGGTTTGGTATTTTATTTATTTATTTTAATACATTTTTCGTTTGTCATACTTACTACACAACTAAATTAACTGCCGATCCAATTCGTTGTTTCTGACAAGGCCTTCATTATGGCATCCTAAAGGTAGTGATGAAGAAACATTCTCTAACTAAACCACACCCCGGACACTGCATACAAACGGTCGTGAAATGACATTTCTAAAAACAAATGACGAAGCAAACAAAATCACGGCGAAATCCCATACGTTCGACAACCAAACTGTAACCAATCTGTATCAATATGGGTGACGAGGGGGTGAGGTCGCAATCTAGAGAGCGGCAGGGAATGTCCATACTGTACGTTATTACTAATATATATATATATATATATATATATATATATATATATATATATACTTTGACTAAACTATGAATTATAAACAATTTTACAATGGTTTGACTCATAAAAGGATTAGAACAACTAAGTGAATGTAGTATCAAAGTGGTCATAGATTATACACCTGCATGAATTAGGAACAAGACACTTATAGGTAAATGGTGAAAAGTTGTAACCGACCCGATATCCCTGACCTAAGCTATGTTATTAAGGCGAGGTGTTGATTGAAACGGTTGTCTCTGTCTTTTTCTTTACGTGTAAAGAGTGAAGAAAATAACCAAACTTTTTCACTTCACACTTTTTCAATGGTTTTTCGTTTTAATCAAAAATTACAATGAAAGTAAAAAAAATAATAACATTACTCACTTTGTATTATCATAAAAAATATAGCTGTTTATTTTTTTTAATTTATACTTCAAAGTATTAGTCATAACTAGAGTTGAAATTAACGGTGTAGACCTATGTTTGAGATTTTTTACTATCGAGCCAAAACTGCTCAATCATGTTACTAATAGCTTTTGAATTTTGAGTTTAGGGAACATCATCAACAATAAGAGTATTATTTTTCAACCTTGGGTTTTCTATCGTTTATGAGTAATTGACGTCAAAAATAATTAAAATCTGTAATATTACCGCCTTAATAGTTTGATTCCATTCACTGAATTGTAACCTACCTATGATTAATGTGGGTTCAGTAAACAACCCATCCTTAAAAAGTGGCATGTCAATATGTTCATCATATCAGCCGAAAGACATCCACTGCTGGACAAAGGCCTCCTCAAGGATTTCCACGACGACCAGCCCAGCGCTGCCCGCATCTAGCGGTTTCCCGCGAACTTCACCAGATTTTCGGTCCATCGAGTGGGAGGCCTGCCTACGCTACGTCTTACGGTGCGCTTTCACCACTCGAGAACTTCACTGCCCCAACTGCAATCTGTTCTACGAGCTATATGCCCTGCCCACTGCCACTTAAGTTTAGCGATTCTGTGAGCTATGTCGGTTACCTTGGTTCTCCTACGGATCTCCTCATCTCTGATTCGATCTCCATTGCTCTTGGGATGACCTAGAGTCTTCTTATGAGGCACATAGTAAGCCACCATGTTTCAGTTCCGTATATCATCTCTGGCAACACACACTGGTCAATAACCTTAGTCTTGAGAACGCCCAAAATATTATATAAGTGAATTAAAACATACGTACCTATTCAATTTAATATTCTTTATTTCATTACAACAGAAAAAGAAGAAAACAACATAGAAGAAATATTATGTAGTTTGTTCTTAGTTTAAAGTAACTAATAAAAACACGAGTGCATAAAAACATAATCCTTCTTTTTGGGAAGTCGGTTAAAATGTATCCTTTCCTATGTCACTCACCGTATCCAGGCGAATCTAACGATACGTCGCACTTTAAAATCCATCAAGCCATTTAGACGATATCGTGGACTAAACAAACATACATAATATTAGACCTGAAAACAATACACTTCTTTTTTGTGTGCAGTCATGTAAAAACAGCACAAAGTCAAAGAACTTAGTAATAACATACAGTATGGACACTCCCTGCCGCTCTCTAGATTCCGACCTCACCCCCTCGTCACCCAGGTTGTTACACATAGTTTGGTTCTCGAGCGTATAGGATTTCGCCGTGATTTTGTTTGCTTCGTCATTTGTTTTTAGAAATGTCATTTCACAACCGTTGTATGCAATGTCCGGGGTGTAACAAAGTTATGTAAGTGGAAAAGTACAACATATATTTTTCACTGTTTGAAAAAAATAGGTAGAAAACACCGTAGCTACTTTTTTCTGAAGGCAGGTGTAACAAAATTGGTGTAGGTCCCGTTAACTGGGACTTCTACTTATCATACTGAACAATTTTTGTTCTACCATGACTTTTCTGAAAAAGCAAAAAAAAACAACTCTTCATAAAAATCGATCAGCTGATCGACCAATTTTGTGCATTTTTGTATGGAGGGTCCATTTTTTTTTTGAGAAAGGTTTTTGAGGTTTCTTGGGGAAAGTGTTTAGTATAAAGAGTAGAAACTCCAGTTAACGGGTCCTCCCTATACCAATTTTGTTACACCTGTATACAAAAAAAAGATTTTTAAACATTCCGTTGAAATCTTTTGTGTGGACCACCAAGCTCGGACATCAACGAGTCTCACACTTCATTTCGAATATATTTGTCTACAAAATTACAAGTGTTTTTATCATTTTTGCTACATATAATTAATGTTATCTATTTACTAAATTTAAATTTAAAACAAAGTAGACTTTACTTTGTTTTAAATTTAATTTAGTATGTAGGTATGCAGTTACTTTTTTCTTCCGTACTTCACACATAAAAAATTACAAAATCACACAACACCTACTTAGGCAAATGTAATAGTCCTGTCTGTTACGCATAATCTATGAAATCGCAAGTCACCAGCATGCGGCATGGTAGACCTTGGGGTTTGCTTACTATTGTTTATCGTTAAATCTTTGTAAATTAGCCAAGCCCTTTAATTGTAGAAGGTCTGCAAGTGGTTTGTATGCAGCAAACTAGAAAAAAAAACATACCTATTGCATAGGTATTAGATTATTATTGAATTATAATCAGAAACTAACAATCAAGTTATTCTATCACCAAACCAAACTGTAGGTATAACCAATCTGTATCAATCTGGGTGACGAGGGTGTGAGGTCACAATCTAGAGAGCGGCAGGGAGCGTCCATACTGTATGTTAGTACTAATATATACGAGTATATACTTTGCTATCACTAAGAAGTGACGCCAAAAATATTTAATTTCCAACTAGATTTCGCCTGCGTCGATATAGTTTTTAATTATAAATAAATAAAAAAAAACTATTTTATTTCAGACTTTTGGTTTCTATAGATTAGATTTATAGAATATATAGTATCTATAAGTATAAAGGAACATCTTAAATAATTATAAATAATAAAAAATCATTTTAAATATTAAATAAAATTTACATGATATGATGATGATGCCTGTGGTGCGGCTCTAGAATATAACCATGGGGTCGTACCATCTCTTCCCAAGGGCACACCCCAGACACTGCATACAACGATCTTGAAATTACATTTTTAAAAACAAATGACGGAGCAAACAAAATCGCGGCGAAATCCCATACGTTCGCGAACCAACCTATAACCTATCTGTATCAATCTGGATGACGAGGGGGTGAGGTCGCAATCTAGAGAGCGGCACGGAGTGTCCATACTGTATGTTAGTACTAATATATATACTTTGCCAAGGGTGTCCTAAAATACGAATATTATGGGATCAAAAACCAGAGGATGGGCAACAGCGTCCTTTCCGCGGACACTGCCCTCAGTGATCGCCAACTCGCCTGCCGAACTTGGGGAGGCCTATGTCCAGCAGTGGACGTCTTTTAGCTGATGTGATGATGGTGCCTTTCTTTGAGTGTATGTAGTTTTTATATGATTTTTTTTTTAAAAACCACATATCTTTGTCGATCAGTTAATAGTCCCTGCAATCGTCTGTTTTTATACTCACATTTATAGTGAACTTTAAAACATGTTGATAAAATTGTAGATTGTATGCCTCGGAGTAAAGCAAGGAATTTCTATATTATGTAATATTAAGATATATAGAAATTCCTTGGTAAACAGAATACAAATAAAGTAATAAATAATGCAATCTCCTTCTGTTAAGTACTTGCATTTTATACTGTATCTGAGTCTGGCATGCAATCTCTTTAGAGCCCCGACCTCGTCACCGGTCCGTTACGTTAGTAGTATTCCTTTGCGTCTCGATACAAGACGTGTTGACGGGACGCCATTTTGAAAAAGAAAAACAAATACAAAGTATTGTACTTAACGCGTCATTTTCACACGGAAGTTTTAAACCGGTAATAAAGTTAAGTTATCGATTTTTTTTATAAGTGCTGTGAACGTGCCTGATTGGATTATTGGGTTTTAGGTGCAAAAAGGATTAAACAAAGCTCGTTGTGAAGAGGTAAGTGTTAATATTATTTGAAAAGTAAATTTAAAATAAGTATATAAATACAAATATTTAGATAATATCATTTCCAAGCCTCCATTGCCGTGAAACCGGATCTGTTTAAACCAAAAAATTATGCAGTAATATATTTAAACGCACGTAGTATTTTATGATTTTTTAAACCAAGAAATTTCAAATGAATATTCTTTGTATTCATTTAATTGGATTAACAAGTCAAAAACGCGTTCAATGAACTTTTAAAAGCACTAAAATTCCAATTTAAAACCATTGGCTTTAGAATGTGAAGGCATAACCTGTTTTCTGCTACGGTATTATTTCCGTGCAAGATCTAAAAATGTAATAAAAAGCTTTAGAAACTTACTTATTTTGTCATGAGTACATTGAGATAACCTCTATATTGCATTTTCATCATCATCATCATTACATCAGCTGATGCCGATGGATTACCACAACGACAAGGTCCTGCGCTGCCCGCATCCAGCGGCTTTACGCGATCTTCACTAGGTCATCGTCGGTTCACCGAGAGAAACGCCTCCTATGATAGATGTTTCTGTGCACGGTCTCCACTCGAGAACTTCACTATCCCAATGACCATCTGTTCTACGAGCTATGTGCCCTGCCCATATAGCTGTGTCGGTTGTTTTGGTTCTCCTACGGATCTCCTCATAATCATGGTATATATTGCAAACTACATCAAAATAATGAAACCAAAACTCAATTCATTGGCTGGCTAAATATTATCAGAAAGGTCCCAGAAAGCTGTAAGTTTTCTGAAAACAATATCCAGGACATGGCAGGTCAGATAAAAGTGGACAATCTTTAGAAAACGAGAGTAAAACAAAAACCGGCCAAGAGCGAGTTGGACTCGAGCACTAAGGTTTCTGTACCAAAACATCTTAAGATCATACTAGATGTCGCTAGTTTCTTCACGTTAAAAAAAAAATTCGAGCGAGACCTACAGTACTCGCATATGATGTGTAACATGTGACAAAATACTTTAGGTTAGTTAGATTTGATGACGATATTGTACCTGGGTGGCGGATCTGACAGTAACGAAAAAAACCGACCAAGTGCGAGTCGGACTCTCGTAAAGTAGAATTCCGCGCTTTCGCGACTTCCTGTTACACATTTCCGTCCCATGTTACACATTTCCGTCCCATTTCACGAAATCACTCCCACAAATTGCAAGAAAGCGAGAGCAAAGATGTTACACATCAAAAATACGTTTCTTGTATTGCCGCCCCCTCATTTTTTTTTTTTTTTTGTTATAGCGGCAGTAGAAGTAAATTTAAACTGTCTGCTTTTTATGGTTCATGAAATACAGTCCGTTGAAAGACAGACGGACAACAAAAATAGAAGGACAGACTTCGTAATAGGGGTCCCGTTGGTCATCCTTTGGATGTACGGAACCCTAAAAATTTATTTTAATTTATTTCCATAAACACATAGGACTTATAACATTTGCTTGACACTTAAAATTCATTATTGTATTCATACGATACAATCTCAGGATACAATACACAATAGTACGAAGTATAATTAAGTAATCTTACAACTACTGGTTAGTTCATTCGCTTCACACCAGGAGGTCGCGGGTTCGATTCCCGGCGGGGTTAACGTTGTAAGACTCGGTTTGGTCAGTGGTAGGGCATTTTCATAGCCCGCCTGGCTGACTACCACCATCTTATCTACTCGTAAGTCTTGTCGCCAAACATCAGTGATAGATAACAGAATTGACGTGTTCCGCTGTGAAGATAAGATATCCAGATTGCGTTGGGGAATCTTGATAAGCCCGCTTCCATCGTCAGCATCATCGTCAGCATCATCGTCACTTATCATCAGGTGAGATGATGCCAAGGGCTTACTATTAATCCTTACTAATATTATAAATGTGAAAATGTTTGTTTGTTTGTTACCTTTTCAAGCTTCTAACACCTCAACCAATCTTGACAAAATTTTCCATGCAGGTAGCCTGTGTCACGGGGAAGGACATAGGCTACTTTTTATCAGATGCGGTTCCTAAGGGAACCAAAATATACTCTTTTTTGGTTAAATACTTTTAAATCGCAACGGAACAATGGATTGTTGTGATTTTTTGCACAGAAATGGTTGAGTGAGTAGGTGGGAAACGACATAATTGACTAATCACCCTTAAAGACAGTCATAAAAACGATGTCCACGCGGGCGAAGCTGCGGGAAAAAGCTAGTTGTGAATAAAAAAAACAGAAAAATACACTAGTGTTCGTCATACTTACCTACATTCTTATTTCGAATGTGGTTTATGTATTCTTTAGGCAACGCATTGCAATGTTTTGTGTCATTCAGTAGGTAGGTAGATAGGTAACCGACTCAGATTTCAATACGGATTCATATTTGGAAAGAGCAGCTTATCCAAATATATATATATATATATATATATATATATATATAAATTATATATATTAGTACATATGTTTTTAGGGTTCCGTACCCAAAGGGTAAAAACGGGACCCCATTACTAAGACTTCGCTGTCAGTCTTTCTGTCCGTCTGTCACCAGGCTGTATCTCAAGAACCGTGATAGCTAGACAGTTGAAATTTTTACAGATGATGTATTTCTGTTGCCGCTGTAACAACAAATACTAAAAAAATAGAAAAAATGACAAATAATAGGGGTTTCCATACAAAAAAAGGGTTTTTTGTGAAACATGAAGAAACTAGCGCCATCTAGTATGATGGTACGGACCCTATGTATGCGGTTGTGACTCGCACTTGGCCGGTTTTTGTCATGTTTATGTGTTTAGTAGTGGAGTATACTTATGTCATCACTGGCTTTTGCCTGTGGCTTCGCCCGCGTGGACGTCGTTTTTATGACTATCTTTGAGGATGATTGGTGTGCTAGCCGCTTGCAGCTGAGCGAGAAAATAAGTTTTCTGAAGATCCTCGGGGAACTATGTCAGGCTATGCTAATTAGAAGTCTATGTGACTTCCCACCCACCCCCTGAATTATCCCTGTACAAAATATTAAGCTTGGAAATTAGTTTTCTCCAGATCCCTCGGGAATATTGGGTTATGCTGATTAGCAGTCTATGCCACTTCCCACCCCCTCAACTATTTTTATACAAAAATCACGTCAATCCGTAACTCCGTTGTGACGCCGATGTGCGCGGGAGTGGAAATGAGTTTTCTCCAGAACCCTCCGAAATTATGTTAGGCTATGCTAATTAGTAGTCTATATCACTTATTCCTACCTCCTCAACCATGTCTGTGCAAAAAATCACGACAATGCGTTTCTACATGCGCAAGCGTGGAAATAAGTTTTCCTAAGATCCCTCGGGAACTATGTCGGACTATGATACTAAGTAGTGTTGTCACCTTCCATCTCACCCCTTCGAATCTCACCCTCTCAACTAACTCTGTCAAAAAATCACAAAAATCCGTTGCGATGTCAAAAAAATCGAGCAATAAGTCTTACAAAATATAGTTATGATGTAGATACCTTCTCGTAAGATAGCCAGTTCCCCGTTGCGTTGAGGTATGTTGGTAAGGCCGCTTCAATCTTGGCATCAAAATCACTTAACATCAGGTGAGATAACGCCAAGGGCTAAGGAAGTAAGTAGTATCTCATCTGTGGCCAAGGTACCAATTGTTGTTAAATTAGAAATATAATAAAAAATATAAACCCGACTGCATAAAAACTTAACCCCTATTTTTTGGCCAGTCATGTAAAAAACTAAAAAAGTATTCTATGTCACTCACAGGATTAAGATAAATCTAAAAACACCTCGCTCTCCAGAATCCATCAAGCCGAATAGACTACAGAGCGTGTCAAAGAAATATATAACCTCTGCTTTGGCTAGTTGGGTAAAATGTATCCAGCGTCACACATGGGATCAAGACAAATCTAACGACATCGACACCTCGAATGCCGTTTAAGCTACGGGCATGCCAAAGAAATAAACATAAATGCGTACACACATACACTCGAAAAACATAACCCTCCTTCGGGCACAGTCAGGTAAAAAGAGTTTTTTTTTTCAGTTTTCTCTGGAACTTTATCGGACTATGCTATTTCAAAGTGACCATTGTCACTTCTCACCTCCTGAACTATCTGTTACTCCGTTAGACGTGAAAGGACAAACAAAGAAACAGCTATTCCACGTGAAGATTAAAGAAGGCCTATGTCCTTCTCCATGCCACAGGCTACGTTCATGCCTTTCGTTAAGATTGGTTGAGGTTTAGAAGCGTGAAGAGGTAACACATTTATAATATCTATTAATTTAAAAAAATAGTTAGATGTACGCACGCATACACTTACAAGTACAACTCACACCTTTTCCCATTGAGGTACGTAACGTGCGCACTACAGACCTCCTACAGACCGCTATTCGCTTCTATTGTGACATTTATCACGTTGGTATCTACATCATTTTTTCCCTTTTTAGGGTCCCGTACCCTAAGGGCAAAAACGGGACTCTATTACTAAGTCTATCGTTCGTCTATCTGTATGTCTGTCTGAATGTCTGTCTGTCTGTCCGTCTGTCACTAGGCTGTATTTCATTAACCATGAGACATCGTTTTTATGACTGCCTTTGAGGGTGTGTGGTTCGCGAGCCATATGCGGCTCGCTCGCGGGGACATAAGTTTTCTCCAGATCCATATCCCAGATCGAGCTATTTTTATCAGCAGTCTATGTCACCCCCTCAACTAATTCAATACAAAAATCACTTCGATCAGTTGCTCCGTTGCGACGCCGGCGTGGGCGAGAGTGGAAGTGAGTTTTCCCTAGATACCTCGGGAACTATGTCAGGATATGCTAATTAGTAAATTATAAAATTTCCCACCCCCTCAACCATCGCTGTGCGAAAAATCACAATAGTCCATTGTTCCGTTGCGATGTTATAGAAATTAACCAAAAAAAGAATATTTTTCAGTTCTATAGACTATGATATTTTCAGGGGATATAAATAAGCCCATGTCCTTCCCCGCAACACAGGCTACCTGCATGCCAAATTTCATCAAGATTGGTTAAGGTGTTGAAGCGTGAAAAGGTAACAAACAAACACATTTTCACATTCATAATATTAACTAGCTTTTCCCGCGGCTTCGCCCGCGTGGACATGGTTTTTATGACCGCGTTTGAGGGTGAGTGGTGCGCGAGCCGCTTGCGGCTCGCGAGCGTGGAAATGCGTTTTCTCCAGATCCCTATCCCAGATCGGGCTATTGTGATAAGCAATCTTTGACACTCCTCAACCATCTATGAAAAAAATCGATTGTTCCGTTGCGATTTTAAAGAAATTAGCCAAAAAAAGAGTATTTTTTTCAGTTCCCTCAGGAACTGCGTCGGACTATGCTATTTTCACGGGATAAAAAGACGCCTATATCCTTCCCCGTGACACAGGCTACCTGCATGCCAAATTTCATCAAGATTGGTAAAGGTGTTGATGCGTGAAAAGTAAACAAACAATCAAAAAAATAAACAAAAACACATTTTCACATAGATTAAGCATAGATTATGTTATTGGCCAGTTTAATATTAAACTTAGTTGCCGCCCCAGTCTGCCAGGATACTGTTACTTAACCACTACTTAACCTACAAGTTTATTAACATTTTCCATTGGAACGTTCACGTAAATAATGACGTGACACACGTTACGTGTTATTTGCGTGCCTTTAGTGCTTTACCGTTACATTATGTTGACAGAAGCGATATTTTCTTTAAATACTGTTATTACCGGAACTTGGAAAGTAAGTAAACATACAGGCTGTGGCTTTCAAGTATCAAGTGCGAAATAAGTACGACGCAGATGCAAAAAAAAAATTCCAAAAAATTTTGGACTTTTTATGCTAATTATTCGGTCCAATCGGCTAACTTTGTATGAAAAGTCCAAAAAAAATATTTAAAATATAGTTTTCTGAGTGATGGATTTTTTATGGAAGCTCTTTTACTCCAACCCACTAAATCTTAGAATTTTGTTGATGATTTTTGATGTCATGGTGACCCTTTTTGGGGGTGGAATTTGACAGAGGGGGTCTTAGCATCGGTAAACTGTAACTTATGTATGATTATACTCAGCAGGGATCGAGATGAATCTTAAAACACCAAGAGTCATACTTACTTCATCATCATCATCATATCAGCCGAAGGAAGTCCACTGCTGGACATAGGCCTCCCCCAAGGATCTCCACGACGACCGGTTCTGCGCCGCATCCATACTTACTTAAATTCATCCAATAACCTAAAAATGTTAATTAAAAATCAAAGACCCTAGTGCATAAAACCATAACCCCTTTTTTTAACAGTCGGATAAAAATGTATTCCATGTCTCTCACGCTATCAAGATGAATGTAACGACATCTCGCAGTCCATAATCCATCAAGCCATCTAGGCCACAGGCTCAGCCAAAGAAACGGACATACATACATACATACATGCACTTAAAAAAAAATTAAACTCCTTTTTGGTCTAGTAAAAAACCGGCCAAGTGCGAGTCAGAACCGCACACATAGGGTTCCGTACCATCATTCTAGATGGCGCTAATACGGACGGACGAACGGACAGCAGTCTTAGTAATAGGGTCCCGTTTTTACCCTCGGGTACTGAACCATAAAAACACAATTACTATCACAATTTTGATTCCTTACGTTTCGAGGCTTTTTGAAATGCACTGACCACTATTGATAAGCCTTTGCTCATCTTTCTTTTTGCTCGACCTGATGCTAAAGATGAAGCGGGCTTACCAATGTTCCTCAACGCAACGAGGAACTGGCTATCTTATCTTCAGAATTATATCAATGCTGTTAACATTGATGTTTGGCGGCAAGACTTAGATAAGATGGTTGTATCTAGTCAGGTAGGCTTAGAAAATGCCGTGTACCAGCAAACAAAACTGAGTGTTACAAAGTTAGTTGATACTTCTGATTGTAGGTTCTGGGTGGAACTTTATATCACACATATTGGTATATATATCTACACTAATTCCACATAAAAGAAATAAAACTGCGTTAATAATTTGTCAGCGACCGGTTTCGAACACCATCTTCAAGCAGACACGCAGTTTTATTTCTTTTATGTGGAATTAGTGTTATAAAGTTAGACCCTGCCGGGAATAGAACCCGCGACTTTCGTGTGTGAAGCTAATGGACTAATCCTTACGCCACCGAGGCTTTATCTGTAACCTACAGTCTTTAAAGCCTTAGCAACTCATTTGCATAGTTCGACTCGTGAGACCCATGTGGGTCATCGCGGTCACATCTGATCTGAATAACGGGACCTGCTGACCAGTCTGCACACGGCTTTGTGACTTGTGTAGCCACTGGCCACTAAGTGTATTGCTCTATTGATTTCACAAGGTAGGAGCAATAAATTATCCAAGATCCTAGACTTCAGGGATTCTAAAATTTAAATTCAAAATCCGCTTGGGATTTGATTTATCCGGCTAAGGGATTCTAAAATTAAAATTCAAAATCCGCTTGGGATTTGATTTACCCGGCTACGGGACAGCCACAAAGAAGGTTAATGAATCCCACAGGCTATGTGTGCTTCTTAAAGTCAGTTAAGTAGTTTTGTTTTGCTGTACGAGAACTTACATACATAGCCTGTGGGATTCATTAACCTTCTTCTTAAAGTCAGTTATGTGGTTTTGTTTTGCTGTAAGAGAACTTACATACATAGCCTGTGGGATTCATTAACCTTCTTCTTAAAGTCAGTTATGTGGTTTTGTTTTACTGTACGAGAACTTACATACATAGCCTGTGGGATTCGTTAACCTTCTTCTTAAAGTCAGTTATGTGGTTTTGTTTTGCTGTACGAGAACTTACATACATAGCCTGTTGAATTCATAAACTTTCTTTGTGGCTTTCCCGTAGCCGGTTACATCAAATCCCAAGCGGATTTTGCTTCTCAAAGTCAGTTAAGTAGTTTTGTTTTACTCTACGAGAACTTACATACATACACTGTGGGATTCATAAACCTTCTTTATGGCTTTCCTGTAGCTGGGTAAATCAAATCCCAAGCGGATTTTGAATTTTAATTTTAGAATCGCTGTAGTCTATCTTGGATAATTTATCATAATCCGGCCGTTCTATTCAAGGATTTACATTTTATTTTTTACCCGACTGCGCCAGAAGGAGGGTTATGTTTTTCGAGAGTATGTATGTATGTATGTATATATGTATGTTTGTATGTATAATTGTTTGGCACGCTCTGCAGCCTGAACGGCTGGATGGATTTTAGCTTGAGACGTGTCGTTAGATTCGTATTTACTGTGAAAGTGACTCTGGGTATATCAAAATAAAAAAAACAAAATGGCGGATTTTTGGCGCAAAATTCAAATGTTTGACACGCTCTGCAGCCTGAACGGCTCGATGAATTATAGCTTGAGGGTTGTCGTTCGATACGTTTTTACTGTGAAAATGACACTGGGTATATCCAAATAAAAAACAAAATGGCGGATTTTTGGCGCCAAATTCCAATGTTAGGCACGCACTGCAGCCTGAACGGCTCGATAGATTTTAGTTTGAGGGGTGTCGTTAGATACATATTTACTGTGTGAGTGACACTGGGTATATCAAAATAATAAAAAAACGAAATGGCGGATTTTTGGCGCCAAATTCAAATGAACTCATTCAATAATAAAACTAAAAAAATGAATAAAATAAAAAACGGTAATTTAAAAAACTAAAAAACCCGCCTGCGTTTCTGTGTAATTTGGAAATGAAAAAACCCTAAAACAAGAAAGTCGTCATACCCGATTGCACTTAACTTAAGAAAAATTGTAGCAGTCGGGACCCATTCTAGAAATGGAGGCATAGTGAATTGAGAGCACATACCTATATTACATTGCAGATTACTCCAATATACTGACTAGACGGCTGACTTTCTAGAATGGGTCCCGACTGCTACAATTTTTCTTAAGTTAAGTGCAATCGGGTATGACGACTTTCTTGTTTTAGGGTTTTTTCATTTCCAAATTACACAGAAACGCAGGCGGGTTTTTTAGTTTTTTAAATTACCGTTTTTTTTTTTAAATGAAAGGTATTGATGCACAGAGATTTGTCACCACCATCAGGCATTGAAAAACCCCGCGAGCCGCCTCGTGCACTCTTTATGACATGAAATTCGAGTAAATAAACTTGATCCATTAAAAAATCTTGAATTTTAAAACTCTTAACTGACGAATTTACTGGAACTGAACAACTTTTGTTCTAAACTTTTAAACAAACATGGATGAAAGCAGTGCGTAATACCGGTCGTATTACGCACTGTAATCGATTTGTAAGAAAAGGCCAAATAAAAATAGATTTCAGTTCAAGAACAAAAGTTTTTCAGTTTCATGAGCAGAAAAACCATCGTTTAAAAGATTTCAAGTTGTGAACTTGAAATCGTTGGCCAAATTTTAAAGAAAATATCTTTCGATAAAACTGAAAAACTTGTCTAAACGAACCTCAATTGAAATATAATATATTTTAGACTTTTCATACAATTTGCCCAATCACTTAGTAATCTCTTGGTATGCACAATAAACTTCACAAAGCTTAAGAGAATTGTAAAGCTGCGACTTTTCATACAAACGGCGTTAACGATTTTCACCTCTTAAATGTTTACCGATTTGGACCAATTTTTGATAGGTTGTCAGTCAGAACAAAAGCTAGGCTTATACGTTTCGTTTTTTAAATTACTGATTATAAATGAACAAAAAATGGCATAAAATTCTATAAAATTAAACTTATTAACTTTATCAAAAAAACAAAACACTATCAAATTCAGAAATTATGTATTTTCTAAAGTTTGACTACTGTAGATTTACCGGTGTAATTTCAATAAACATATTATAAAATATAAAAATTATTAAATTTTGTTGCAAACGAAGAGGCCCTATATTTCATAAGTATTGGAGTTTCATCATCATCATAATATCAGCCGAAAAAAGTCCACTGCTGGACGAAGGCCTCCCCCAAAGATTTCCACGAGGACCTGTCCTGCGCTGCCCGCATCCATCGGCTTCCCGCGAACTTCACCAGGTCGTCGGTCCACCGCGTGGGAGGCCTGCCTACGCTACGTTTTCCGCTGCGCGGTCGCCACTCGAGAATTTTACTACCCCAACGGCCATCTGTTCTAAGAGCTATGTATCCCGCCTACTACCACTTAAGTTTATCAATTCTGAGAGCTATATCAGTTACTTATCAGTCTATAGAAATAAATTACGGAGCTGAAAAACGTAGACCCTGCATTCTGATTCTGACGTCTAACCAGCGACATTTATTGGGTCTACATTTGCATTTCAAACACATAACTCACCTGCAGTAAGTATAAGACGTTTCCGTCTTTCATAGAATAACCTAGAATATAAAATAATAGGCAGTTTGTAGTAACAGTGGCAGTAGAAAGGCGACATACTAGCCCCGTTCCTTACTTCGCTTGAGAAAAGCCGACGCATGTTTGTAATCTAATCAAGCTTTTCTAAAATCCCATTTTATGTCTTTATCAGCTGTTGCCCGCGACTCTGTCTGCGTGAATTACTGACCATGGCAAATTATGAAAAAACCACATGAAAGTTAATCATTTGAGATTCTAAATCCAAATGATTTTGGGAAAACCTAAAAACTTGGGTCAAATTTAACTTGCAAGATTCCACCCTTACAAACATACATACATTGCAAGTATTTAACTTAAAGCTGTAAATCTTGTCATGTCATCATTACATTGATTTTGATGTAAGAACCTTCATCGTGTCAGCTCATATACGTCCCCACCGAGGGGCTCGAGCCTACCCTGAATTAGGGCGATCGGGCCTTAGTCGACCACGCGGGCCCAGTGCGGGCAGTAAGAACCTTAATCAATTTTAAAAAAAACCTGTAGTTGATTGTCAACGCTCACCGGAAACGCTTACGCGCTATTGATATGAAACGGGACTTTTCCGGGATGAGCAGGATGCCAATCAAATTAACCGCCTCCGTAGCTCAGAGGCAAACTTCACTGGCTTTACACAGGAGGTCGCGGGTTCGATTCCCGGTGGGGTCAATTGTAAGACTCGGTTTGGTTGGTGGTAGGGCATTTTCAAAGCCCTCCTGGCTGAAGATAAGATCCCCATTGCGTTGGGGAATCTTGGTAAGCTCGCTTCCATCTTCAGCAACATCGTCACTTACCACCAGGTGAGATGTTGTCAAGGGTTTGCCAATTGTGAATAAAAAAATAATTAAAAAAAAAGAAAACGAACAACTAACCACCATACCAAATGGCAGCTTGATAGCTGTAATAGTAATTGTGTGACATACCGAACGTCAAGAACGTCGATAAGTACGAACGAACGTAAAGAGCGTCGGTGGTGTAACTGTTACGGCCGCTACCTCCTCTCCGGGAGGTCGTGGTTCGAATCCGTGGCACCAATGTGTTTTCGAATTTCGATTTCATATGTACGTTTATTTATTGAACAGTTTATTGTGTACAAATAAGATAACAAACAGGCCTAAAAGAAGTCATACAAAGGGTATTACTTATTTCTAATATAAAAATTTCTTCCAGCAAACCCGGGAAAAAGTTAGTTTTAACTGAAACGGCAGACAGGTACACAAAGAAAGAAGCTATTATAGTATTTAATATAAAAATACAGTAGTGTAAAATTCATAATTTTATAAATAATTTTATTGAATACATATACATTATACAGGGCTACTTATATAAATACATATATATAGAATGTATATTACATACAATACATTATATACATACATGGCTTATCAACCTTTTTATCCGACGCTCTTAAGGTGTAGGAAAACATCGTGAGAAAACTTGCACACGCCTTCAAAGAAACTTGAAGGTTGTGTGTGAAGTCGACCAACCCGCACTGGGCCCGCGTGGTCGACTGGGCCCGCCCTAATTCAGGGTAGGCTCAAGTCCCTCGGTGGGGACGTATATGAGCTTATTAGAAGATACCGAATATACAGAAAGACGGACATGGTGTAACTGAGGTTCCTAGTTTGTGTAAATTATTTTATTACGAACTATGATATTATAATTTTAAGTCGCCATTATCTCAATTTTAGGGGTAAGTGAGTATAGCCCGCTCACATACAGAAAAGATCCCATGGTGCACTATTTGTCCATGATATTTTTAATTATTCACAATTGGTAAGCCCTTGAAATCATCTCGCCTGATGTAAGTGACGATGGTGCCGAAGATGGAAGCGGACTTACCAAGATTGCCCAACCCAATGGGGATCTGGCTATGTTATCTTCAAGCCGGAACACATAAATGCTGTTATCATTGCTGTTTGGTGTAATTTTTGGACTATAAAAAGTCGGATTTCGCCCCATGACCTTTCTAAGTAGAATTTGAATGTCATTTATTTAATTATTTGTAAGTATTGTAACTAGTTTTGTCTTACTTTGTTTTTGTTTTTTCATACTATCTTTTTTTTTTCCCCCTGTTAAGGGAGAGCGGAGGTGAATGCGTCTACGCATACCATAGGGGAAGCTTCGGCCGCAGGCCGAAGCTGCCGCTGGTTATGTGGGACTCATAGCTCTGCGCCTATATGCATACGTCCCCGTTACACTCGGAAGGTGTATGAATACGTATGCACAGGCCCAAAGACCACACTACCCACTAAACACCCCCTCGCGAAGTTTGGCAGCGTAGCCACCTTAAAACTACATCGGTGCGACGCCCCCCCCTGGGCACTCGATTTTGACCCACTTTAAACGGACAGATTTAATTCAAACTATGTACATTTATCAATAATCAGTGACAATACAATAATTTCATAAGTTTATCTCATTATCCTGATATAAAATTGAAAAATAAATTTAGTTAAAAAAAAATACGCTTTTAAAACACATCAAACTAAAAAGTGAAAAATAGTTCTTAATATAAGCTGAAAACAATAATAAATAAGCGAAAAATACTAGTATTATTTTGAAAAAAGCGTGGGGTGCTTTGTGCCATATTTTCGTATATCGAGCAACTCACGTTTTTTTCACAATAATACTAGTTTTTTTCGTTCATTATTGTTTTCAGCTTATATTAAGAGTTATTTTTCACTTTTTAGTTTGATGTGCTTTAAAAGCGTGTTTTTTAAACTATATTTTTATGACTGGCAAATAAATGAATTCTGATTCTAATAAAAACGTGAAAACAGTCCCCGAAAGTCGCAAAGTAAAATGGTATGTTTATGTGGCGTTTTACCCGACTGCACAAATAAAGAGTGTAATGTTTTTCGAGTGTGTGTATGTATGTATGTATGATGTACATATGTGTATGTCTGTTTCTTTGGCTCAGCCTCTAGCCTAAACGGCTGGAAGGATTTCGGAGTGCGAAGAGTCGTTAGATTTGTCTTGATCCCGTGAGTGATTATAGGATACAGTTTCTCATTCCTAGTACTAAGTGTAGAAATCGAAAAGTCCAGATCTAAGGATTAACAAGTTTGGTTATCATTTTTATTGCCTATTAACTCACATTTACGATAACTCTTAGGAAGCTGTCGTAGGTCAGTGTGACGTGTGTGGTTGGGACGATAGATAAGATAAATAGATAAATCATTTATTCACGATCACGAAGGTGAACTGACCTGTGCCACGGTTATTACCTGGATGGGTTTGACTGTTAGTGGAATTTTTCTCGACACGTTAAAGCCGTTGATGCTGGTTTCTATCACTAGATGGCAGTGGTTAAGTTGTTTCAAATGCCTTAAAAAACTTCTGAAAGTGGGGACTAGCCCTACAACCCCCACCAACCCGGACTTGGTCCGTGTGTGGAGTATGGCATAACCTTCCCCAGTTTAGGAAGAGCCCCGTGCCAAAGCAGTGGGAACGTTTCCGGGTTGTTAAAGAACGATGGTTTTTAACTTGGTCGGGTTATAACGGCTGCTAATTTTTGCTCGCTTACTTCATACTGGTTCTTATTTTTCGTCCTTCGAGGAAAATTGACTTGACAGGCCCCATTCATAGCTTATTGCTCATCCAATTTACTTAGATCTGTGTGCCAAGACAGCCATCCTTCATCAGTTACCAATACCAACATCAGTCTTCACACCACAAAGATTACGTATGACTTAAGACCGCATAGCCACGCTTCAGTTACTTCGTGGGTATTAAATTACTTGGTACAAGTCAGGGCTAGTGTCAGGTTACCTTCTTATTTTTATGTTAGCGTTGCACGCATCCGATGGCCTTAGAATGTAACTATGGTGGAAATAACTTTAGGAACAACCTTCAGATATTTAAAAGGAATTTGATTTAAAAGATGATGTTCTTGAAAAAAAAAATCTGCAGCTTCAAAATTACTTCAGGCCCTGGACACTTCATACAACGGGCCAGAAAGAAAATTTCAAAAAACGAATGACTGAACAAACAAAAAAGCGGCGAAATCCTATACGCTCAACAACCAAACTGTAACCAATCTTTATCAATCTGGGTGACGAGGGGGTGTCGCAATGTAGAGAGCGGCAGGGAGTGTCCATACTGTATGTTAGTACTAATATATATACTTTACTTCAGGGCAGGTATTAGGAACATTTTGAAAACAGTTTATTTATTAAGCAAAAGTTAGAGTAAAAGAACAGGAATTTCAACTTTATGCAGTTTTGAGATTGTTTTCCTGAGTAGGTTCCTAATCAGAGTTAATTTTCAAGAGATTTTTAAACCGAATATCTCCTAGCTCAGAAATTTAAGCATTTTAATGTATTCATAGATGAAACAGACAAACTTAAAAGGATTACCATTCATAGAGTCATCTATTAATGTACCTAGTGCCTGCCTATCCTAGGTACTATGAGACACCAACGAGTCGTCAGGGAGAGTGAGCTCAGAGGGATCACATCGATGATTGAAAATGCAGTTTCTAGGTTGTGAAGAAAGACGTAGAGCAATCTTTATTCACATCGAAAATTGGGCTCCACGGGCTGGCTGATTATAGAGTTGAGGTTACAGGACTAAGCTAGTGTTGCACTCTTGCTATAAAAATGTACACTTCGACTAAGGTTAAAGGGACCTCTGTCCTGGCTCGCGGTCACAAATAGAATGCCACTCAACTGTTTCAGAAAAGCTTTCGAACGACCTACTAGTTTGAATTTAGTAACTATTTAAACTAAGCTTTTTAATACGACCCGCGCATAGCAAGATTGCAAAGGAGGTGCAAGTGCGCGAACGCAGAGCAATACAATCTCTACAGTACCTATCTTTCTAATAATACCTTTAAACGAAAAGTTCTTGTATATGTCGCAGGATGATTTGATAAATCCGTCGTTTCGCGAAAATCCTAGGAATATTGCACACTATGGAGTAGAAAACTCCGAATAAAACGAAGTTGGACGGAGCCCCGCTTCGTTAAATAGGTTAGGTTAGGTTAGCATGTCTTTTTCTACCGTAAAAAGGAGCCCCGCATAGCGGGGCTCCGTTCGATTTGGTTTTATTCGGAGTTTTCTCTATGTCTAATTATCCGCGTTTTCGCAAAACCCCTAGAATTTTCGCGAAGATTCGATTTATCAAATCATCCTGCGACATATATATGTATATTGTATATATACCTATAATCTGAATCTCGGAAACGCCTCCAACGATTTGCTTGAAAATTAGTATACGGGGATTTTTGGGAGCGAAAAATCGATTTAGATAGATCTCATCTCTGGGAAAACGCTATTTCCCGAGACTTTCGCACTGGAGGCGGGCGCAAAATATGCCGCATATAGGTAGCGTATTTTTAAACGTTTTTAACGGCTCTGGGTACAATGCCCCGAGCAAAGCTCGGTCGCCCAGGTAGGTACTACCTATAAAACGCTGAATAAATGTAACTTATGGCACTGTTACAAAACCTCTTATCCACTATCAGTCAATAGTTCTCAAGACGCGATGATAAAACGCGATAAATTCCCATTTCTCACGCGAGAGCTACGAATATTTCTCTCTACACAGTTTGATGGTGTGTCAAAGATACTAAGATTAGTTTTTGTTTTTACGCAACACTGAGTGTGACTGTCTAAAGCAGCTTACGTATTTCGTAGACTTCTCATACAAATTTTTAGACATAACTTATCAGCTAATCAAGAAACCGGTTACTTTCCAGCAGGTCAGATGCAGCCAAATGCACACAATTAATAATTTTGACCAAAAAAACCGACTTCAAACAGGAAACTCAGGTTCCCCTCGATTTCTCTGGGATGCCATCATCAGATCCTGGTTTTATTATCATGGTACCAATCTTGGGATATCTCCTTTCCAATAAAAAAAGAATTATTTAAATCGGTTCATAATAGACGAAGTTATCCGCGAACACACATAAAAAAAATATATACGGTCGAATTGAGAAACCTCCTCTTGTTTTTAAAGTCAGTCAAAAATCAGTGTGGCAAAGAAATAAATAAAAATACATACACTCGAAAAACATAACCCTTCTTCTGGCACAGTTGGGTAAAAAGACAAACGATATTTTACTGGATAATTAATATGAATACTTAAACTAATCAATAAATTACCATTTTATGATGAAAAATGTATTGTTCTGAACGACTAAAACATAAACATACCTACTTACCCATTCTTATTATTATTACAGGTAGACATTCTAGATTCAACTAAGAACACTGCTGCTAGGACTAGACTACCAAGGCACAGAAAACCTATTTAATATACAGAAATAGGTACAGTAACTCTCTCTATCTCTCTCTCTCTCTCTCTCTCTCTCTCTCTCTCTCTCTTTCTCATACACACACACACACACACACACTCAAACCATTAATTTGCTTAGCAATATCTATACGTATTTTTTTTTCTTCTGTTTTCTTTTTATATATGTATTATTACGAGTATATTACGCTGATGATAACGCACCAAGTCTTATTGTCAACAGCAAGTGTAATAAAAATAAAACTAATAAATAAGTTCTTTGCTCGGGACTAGTTTCTGTAACACAGGATCTGCCTAGTTGTACTCTTTATTGTACTGTGGCCTAGTACAGTTACTAAGTAGGGCCTGCACACCCAGATGTTCCTAAATAATATAAGAACCATAAATGATAAGACTTCTTAAAGTGAGTTAACAATTTAAGTATTTATTTATCAAAACCAACGTAAGATATTCTAGGTGTGTACCTACCTACTTACATTACATAATTTAGGTACTTTACATGTGGATAACTATATTATGAGACGGTCTGGCTAGTCAATCATTGTTTACTGTGGAGTGCTAGTACGTTGTTGTTAGGTAGACCGTCAACCTGCCCACCTATCAATGTCAAACATGACATTCATTCCTCAACTCGTCTTCGAAACCTGTTCTGAACAATACTTTCACGACTAAGCCCTCGTCGTGCGCATGCGACGTCAATCGCAGCGAATAAAGATATTGTCTCGATAATCGTCGCAAACACAGTTAAGATTAGAAATGCGTGTGATGTGATGTGACTGATATCGGTGGTATTGTTATTTTTATTTAAATTTTCAAGATTTTTTTGTGTAGATTTTGGATATTTAGTAGGGAAAGCTAAACGGGGTAAAACTTTGTATATTTTTGATTGAACTTATTTCGCACCTGAAGGCTGTTATTATCCGACTGCCGAAGTAGGTGGTTGTTTTGAGGTCATCATATCAGCCGAAGGACGTCCACTGCTGGACATAGGCCTCCCCCAAGGATTTCCACGAAGACCGGTTCTGCGTTGCCCACTTACAGCGGCTTCCCGCGACCTTCACCAGGTCATCGGTCCACCGAGTGGGAGGCCTGCCTACGCTAAGTTTTCCTGTGCGCGGACGCCACTCGAGAACTTTACTATTTTAATAAGGACTTTAATGTTTTGAGGTCTATGTAAGTAATATGTCTGTTTCTTTAGCAGACAAATTAACAAAAACCAAAAATTATAATGCAAAATTATACTAAGTTGTTGCGATGGATGAAAGTCATTTTTAACGTAAGTTTTAAGCGTTTTCAATTATTTAGGGAAAATCACCCACGAGTGCTCATGGTCATCTAGCTCTGGGTGGCAATGAATCCACGACCCTCGGCCCAGCAGACAGCAGCAGTGCCACTAGACCAGCGGTATTAGTCAAGCTTGGTTCACTTCTTTACTTGTAATCGCGATAATCCTACCAATATTATAAACGCGAAAACGCAAAAACTACTGAACGGATCTAGCTGAAATTTGGTAGGTAGACAGATTAGGACCTGGATTACCACATAGGCTATTTTTTACATGCCAGCGGCTCGCGCACTGCGCACCCTCGAAAAGTCATAGAAACGTTGTCCACGCGGGTGAAGGGAAACAGCTAGTGGTACATATCAGGCTACGTCATGTCTGTTTTGGGTATGTATGTAGATCATCATCATCATCATCATCATAATTTAAGAGCCGTGCTCTTGTCGGTGTAGCTCTTTCAAGGTCTTTCTCTCCCACACCATCTCCTTCATATCTCTATACGTTTCCACCTTAACTTTCTTCTATGTATATAATAAGCGTCGGTGGCTCAACCGGTAACGACTCGGTCCATCTAACCAGAGGTACCGGGTTCAAATCTGGACGGCCAATGTACCAATGAGTTTTTAAAACTTACGTACATACTTACCGATTGCTTTAACGGTGAAGGAAAACATCGTGAGGAAACCTGCACACGCCTGCGAAGAAACTCGAAGGTTGTGTGTGAAGTCGACCAACCCGCACTAATCTAATCGCCCTGATTCAGGGTAGGCTCGAGCCCCTCGGTGGGGACATATATGAGCTGTAATGATGATGTATATATACAGACAGTAAAATAAAAATACTTTGAGTTATAATTATTGTATGCAACTAAACGAATTGGATGTAACCAGAGAACAATCATGCTCACAAAATAAAAAAACTTCGATTAGTCGAACAGAAAATGTAATTAAATAAGTTGTGTGGGAGTATGCAGTATTGAAAGGTATATAATAATATATCTACGAACACCTTCTTTGTGTAAACGTAGGTGAAATTCGAAGATGTTTCGTAAAATCCAAGCAGTCAATTAATAATAGATAATACGTAGTTTATTAAGAAGTTTGTGTGTCAAGGATTTGAACAAAAGGCAAAAAAATCTGCAGCGAAGAATAGAATAACATTTTGTACTAGCTAGCTTTGTCCTAAAATAAATACTTACTACAATCAATTGAATAGTTATTTTGCCTTTTTATATACATTTATGGATTAGAGAATTAACTCCTGTAATATTTTTAAGATACTAGTGGCTATGTGAGCTGTAGACATAAAATAATATTGCCCTAAACCAAAATGTATCCCAATCCGTGCAGTAATTTTGGCGCTAGAGCACCATGGACAAACAATCACACGCATTTTATTTTTTTAAGATTGTAAAGAAGACAGTTGATCCCCATCCAAAACTCTACTTCGTTTTTTTGCCTTCACAAAACCTTTTTCACTCCTTCGTCCCTCGAAAGTAAATCAATTCATTCAATTACTTTCTTTTTATAAAGAACTTACAATACAAAATGTTTTAAACCCTTCCTCCATTGCTGTGTATCATCTACCCGCATCAAAATCCTTCATTTCCAAAATTCTATAATTATATATTGTTTGCTCATGGTCAATTTAAAAAAAAAATTTGGAACCTCCATACTAAAATGCACAATAAAAATGCACAGTAAAATATTTTTTTTGCGATTTCAGCAAAGTCGTAGAACAAAAGTTGTTAAGTATGATGAGTAGAAGCACCAGTTGACGGGACCTACACCCATATTTTTTTATATCCTGAATATGTATGTATGTATGTACCTATGTTTGTTTAGTTCAAATCTTGCGATCTATTTTAGAGCGACTTCCAGGGGTCCGATTAAGCTGAAATTTGGAATGAAGCCGTATTCCCGGTGACAATAGATACTTTTATTATTTTGAATTTGATCTGATTATGAACTTAAGAGGTGAAATCAAGGTCCCAGAATCGTCTTTTATTTTTCAATAGAATCGTAGGAAAAAGAATATGCTCACCTTTTTTGGAATTTGGAACCTATTTTTTTTTAATTCATTCGAGCATTTGGATTTTTGAGCATAAAAACTCTTTTCAAATAAAAGCTTATACCAAAAAGCTTTAAGGTTTTTCAAAAAATATTTATTTACTCCTAAAACGCAAAGTCACCAATTTTCTTCGTCCCATAAATACTGGGGCTATCCAATTTGGTAATTACATAATGTATCTAAAAGTATCAACTTTCAACCTCAAATGGCTCATAATTATTGTTAATAACTTAATTTAATGTTAGTAAGTTCCATGTTCGATGCGAGCCATCAAAGTAATACGAAGTATGTTTGTTTATCATGCTATGTAGGTATATAGGATGTGTACAGTGTATTTTTTTAAGGGATGACGACAGCATCAAAAATAAATTAAGAACTCTTGATCACTAAATTGCTCTCCTACTTAAACTTTGGAAAACCTTACTCGTTTGGTTTTCTATCAATTCTTTGATTATTAATTCATCAAAATCACAAAATGAGTACATAAATGACGCTGCAAAACTATGACGTCACGGTTAGGTATTTTAAACATTTCTCGAACAAAATGTCGTTTTTGACAGATGATAAAAAGTAAATCAGATGACTAGCATTCGTCATCCCTATATTA
This sequence comes from Coleophora flavipennella, assembly GCA_947284805.1. NCBI lineage: Eukaryota > Metazoa > Arthropoda > Insecta > Lepidoptera > Coleophoridae > Coleophora > Coleophora flavipennella. Next base: position 13,007,311 of record OX369273.1, read on the forward strand.
GTAAGCCCTTGGTATCATCTCACCTGATGGTAAGTGACGATGTTGCCAAAGATGGAAGCAGGCATACCAAGATTCCTCAACTGAATGGGCAACTGGCTATCTTATCTTCAAACCGGAACGCATCAATGATGTTAACATTGATGTTTGGCGGCAACACTTAGATATGATAGTGGTAGTTAGCCAGTTGAAAAATCCCTTCCACCAACAATTCTGTGTCTTACAAAGTTAGACACCGTCGGTAATTGAACCCGCGACCTCCTGATGTTAAGCCAATGGACTAACCATTACGCCCCGGAGACGGTCCTGAAGAACTTTCCTCATAAAACACATAGTTCACAAAGAAAAAAAACAGGCCTTTGTAATTCAAAATCACTTGAGTTAGGTAGGTACAACCATATATGTGCCGAGAGGGTAGGTCCTGTATTTTTGAATTCCAAATTTTATCTTCAAATATTTCCTTCAAATACTGGGTGCATCAATTTTGTTAATTTGTTACACCCTGTATAATAAGCTACTTAGTAATAGAACGGTAACTGTTTTGTTTATTTTATTCCGAAAATAGAACCCTTGTTTGTTTTAGGGGATGCAGTGAAGTGCATTTTTGTCTACTTACTGAACTGTTAGTGCAGGAAGGCAATACGATGGCACAGTATTACAATATAGCGGCTTACAGTAGTGCAACGAATGTACTTACACAGAACAACGGAAGGGTACTTGCGGGGCAGCGGGCGGCGGGGCACAGCCTGGCAAACTCCGCGAGTTTGCCAGGCTGTGCCCCTACGCCGTGGCGCCATCGTGCGACATCAAAGGCGTTGCGCTACTGTAAGCCATAACGTAATACTGTGACGATGGTATTGTCTATCAATACCAGTATCATCTGCAGATGTGCTATGCCTTAAAAAAAACATTATTTTATCACTAGCTTTTGCCCGCGGCTTCGCCCGCTTGGACATCGTTTTACTGACTGTCTTTGAGGTTGAGTGGTGCGCGAGCCGCATGCGGCTCGCGAGCGTGGACATGAGTTTTTCCCTAATCCCTCGGGAACTATATCGGGTTATTATAATTAGCAGACTATGTCACTTTCACCCCGTCAACCATCTCTGCAAAAAATCACAACAATCCATTGTTCCGTTGCGATGTTGAAGAAATTAACCAAAAATAAAGAGTATTGTTTCAGTTCCCTCAGGAACTGCATCCGACTATGCTATTTTCACGGGACAAAAAGTAGCCAATGTCCTTCCCAATGACATAGACTATCTGCATGCCAAATTTCATCAAGATTGGTCGAGGTGGTAAAGCGTGAAAAGGTCACAAACAAACAAACAAACACATTTTCACAATTATAATATTAATGAGGAATAAGGATATTAAATGAACAATAATGTAAAACTTGATCTTTCTTCTAAAATTCTAGTTTGTGGAAAGATAATAGTTTCAAAAAAATAGTGTTGTAATTAAATTAGGTTTTCTCTTAAAAATAAAGTATTTGGAAAATGTAATCTAAGTATGCACAAAATAGAATCTTGAACTGGAATTTGCTTATGTGTATAAATAAAGTTTTATTATAATCGGGTCATCGCATTTTCAAGAAGTTAGTAATTTAAGTTTGTATGGGAAACGATTTTGTGAATACGCTCAAAATTTTCGATTTAATCCATATTCACGTTCAAAAATTCCGTTATTTTTTTTAATTATTTATTTATACCAATTTCAAAACAAAATACAAAACAATTAATCATCTAGCACCATTAAATCGAATGGTTTGTCTAAGTAAATAGATAAATAGATACAGGTAAAACTAATAAAAAAGCGTCGGTGGCTTAACCGGTAACGACTCGGTCCATCTAACTAGAGGTACCGGGTTCAAATCTGGACGGCCAATGTACCAATGAGTTTTTTCAAAAACTTACGTACATATAATTACCGATTGCTTTAACGGTGAAGGAAAAACATCGTGAGGAAACCTGCACACGCCTGCGAAGAAACTCGAAGGTTGTGTGTGAAGTCGACCAACCCGCACTGGGCCCGCGTGGTCGACTTAGGCCTAATCGCCCTGATTCAGAGTAGGCTCGAGCCCCTCGGTGGGGACGTATATGAGCTGATATAATAAACCTAATAAAAGCGTGTTAAAAACTGGCACATTTTTTTGAAGTGAGTGACAGTAGTCCACTTCAATCAATATTGACGTAATAAAAACACTTTAATAGTAACATTATATATCATTGCTTTATTCCATCTACCAACTAGCAGAACAAATCCATTAAGTTCCACCAACGAAGGTCCCTCTTAAAATAACAGAACTTAACTGATAGATAAGCAAAGTAGCTCTGTAGCTTGCCCTATAGTGAGTGGGAGAGTGCTGTGAAATAACACAGACGGTGCACAAGGGCTTGGGAAGGGACAGGGCCGGGGAAGTAGCCAATTAAGTGCCCACTTAGACAGAGAGGGATCATCCATACTGCAGTGAGGAATGCACCGAAATTCTGGAAACATACGGGTCGATAGAGCGTAGAAGTAAGTTTTACTAATTATTTTTTTTTATAAATGTTCAAGGCTACACTTGTAAATATTGTGCGTCTGTGGCGTAACGGTTAGGGCCGCTACCTTCCCGTCCGGAAGGTCGTGGTTCGAATCCTGCCATGTACCAATGTGTTTTCGAATTTCCATTTCATATTGTATACGTTTGTCAGACGCTCTTACGGTGGAGGAAAAACATCGCGAGGAAACCTGCACACGCCTGCGTAGAAAATCGAAGCTTATGTGTGAAGGCGACTAACCTGCACTGGGCCCGCGCGGTCGACTAAGGCCCGATCGCCCTAAATCAGGGTAGGCTCGAGCTCCGCGGTGGGGACGTATATGAGCTGATATGATAAAAAATTGTTCAGGGCCATTTGACACACAGTCACCTGGCCCCAAACTATAATGCCACAGATTACTAATTAGTTAATGCCCTGTATTATGAGAACCAGAGACAGTTTAGATAATATACACACTTATATATATACATAGCATCGGTGGCTCAACCAGTAACGACTCGGTCCTTCTAACCAGAGGTACCGGGTTGAAATCTGAACGGCCAATGTACCAATGAGTTTTTTCAAAACTTACGTACATACTTACTGATTGCTTTAACGGTGAAGGAAAAACGAAGAAACTCGCAGGTTGTGTGTGAAGTCGACCAACCCGCACTGGGCCCGCGTGGTCGACTAAGGCCCGATCGCCCTAATTCAGGGTAGGCTCGAGCCCCTCGGTAGAGACGTATATATGAGCTGATGTGATGTGACATGATTCATATACATACAGGTGACTGGGTACATATATGACTGCAAACAAATCAATAAGCTAATAACCTAAGTTTGTATAAAAAATGACCAATTTTTCTTCGATTACAGCATAGTTGTAGAACAAAAGTTATTCAATTGTATGTCTAGAATTGCAGCTATTTATGATTGAATTAGATAATCGAATGTTTGCCCTGAGTGGGGATCGAATCCATGACCCTTGGGCCAGCAGGCAGGAGCGCTGCCCACTGGCTGGAGTAACGAGTCAGTCAAGTTCCTTGAAATAATACCTACGTATGTACGTATATTTTTATAACAAACCAAAGACAATACAGTCTGTTGTACCATAAACAAATAATAATTATCATACCCGAACTTCGTTCACTGTTATTTAATGCAAGTTAAATATTTGTATTATCAAAGTACTTAATTAAATTATTAAATTGAATAAAAAAATGTTATGCCAATCATTCAATTAACTTGAGTATGTTTGAATCTCAATTCACGTGTACTGTTTATAATTAAAATTTTATGAACTTTTAAAAGTTATTCTTACAATATACTTATATTGTAGCGCGCATCGGATAATTTTATTTAGGGATGCATCCGATATCGATACCGATACCGATATATCGGCGATACTTCGGGTTTACCGATATATTGGTATCGGCGATATTTTTATGGCAGATTCAACGATACTTTTCAAATTTCGCGCTTTAAAATGTAATGTAAACGCGCGTGTTGTCCCATCTATTTCGTTGTAAACGAGGCATCTGTCGCACCTGAGAGACTATTTTCCACCGCAGGTCTTATTCAAACAGACTTGCGAAATCGCCTTTGCCGGCAAAACTTAAGAATGCTTTGTTTTTTAAATAAAAATCTTATAAATGTTAATTTTGATAACTAAAACTATAAATTCGTTGTGTTTTATTGATTCTAACTTCCTTTTTACCCGACTGCGCCAGAAGGAGGGTTATGTTTTTCGAGAGTATGTATGTATGTATGTATGTATGTATGTATAATTGTTTGGCACGCTCTGCAGCCTGAACGGCTGGATGGATTTTGGCTTGAGAGGTGTCCTTAGATTCGTATTTACTGTGAGAGTGACACTGGGTATATCAAAATAAAAAAAAAACAAAATGGCGGATTTTTGGCGCCAAATTCCAATGTAAGGCACGCACTGCAGCCTGAACGGCTCGATAGATTTTAGTTTGAGGGGTGTCGTTAGATACGTATTTACTGGGTGAGTGAAACTGGGTATATCAAAATATAAAAAAACAAAATGGCGGATTTTTGGCGCCAAATTCAAATGTTTGGCACGCTCTGCAGCCAGAACGGCTCGATGGATTTTCTATCAACTGACAAGTTAATAATCTGCGTAAATTTAATGTGTGTCATTCTGTATATAGGTTACTATACAAACTCATTCAATAATAAAAGTAAAAAATGAATAAAATAAAAAACGGTAATTTAAAAAACTAAAAAACCCGACTGCGTTTCTGTGTAGTTTGGAAATGAAAAACCCTAAAACAAGAAAGTCGTCATACCCGATTGCACTTAACTTAAGAAAAATTGTAGCTGTCGGGACCCATTCTAGAAATGGATGCTTAGTGAATTGAGAGCACATACCTCTATTACATTGCAGATTACTCCATAGTGACTAGACGGCTGACTTTCTAGAATGGGTCCCGACTGCTACAATTTTTCTTAAGTTAAGTGCAATCGGGTATGACGACTTTCTTGTTTTAGGGTTTTTCATTCCCAAATTACACAGAAACGCAGTCGGGTTTTTTAGTTTTTTAAATTACCGTTTTTTATTGAATTCAATAAGCGTATCGGTATCGGTATCGGTATCGCCGATATTTTTTTAAGAGTATCGGTATCGGTATCGTATCGGCAAAAAGGCGTATCGAGGCATCCCTAATTTTATTATTGTCTTTCTCGTATGTTTTTAAAACTTTCGTGCGTGGTTTTTGTATCGCGTGGGTCAACTAAAAATAAAAGAGGATTTATTCTGACAGACTAGGTACAGTGCGGTTGAGTGCGGCGTCGGCGTACCCTCCACTACGCCGATACACGCACAAAAGAAGTAACTTATGTAGGGAAGGGCAGGGTTCTTTAAAAAAATTGGTAAATCCACCAAAACTGAATTAAAATATATTAAAAACGTAAACAATGAAAAATGACAGTATGGTTGAATAGCATGGGAATCGAGGAACCATTTTAAATTAAAAAACAAAACAACGAAAAAGTAAAAATAGACAAAAAGATGATATAAAAGTAGGTTGAAAGTATAAAAAAACCGGTAAAGTGTAAGTCAAAACCGCGCTTAAATAGTTCCGTACCATCATACTAGATGGCGCTAGTTTCTTCACGTTTAAAAAAACACGTTTTTTGTATGGGGACCTTACTTTTCTAATTTTTAGTGTTTGTCGTTATAGCGGCAACAGAAATACTATAACGTTCCATTTACGTCTAGCTATTATCGTTCATTAAATACAGCCTGGTGACAGACGGACAGATAAACGGACAGCGGAGTCTTCTAATAGAATCCCATTTTTACCCTTTGGTACGGAACCCTAAAAAGAATCAAAAAGATTGACTTCGCTACAGCAGTGTAGATACAGATAGGGCTTCTCGTATCAGATGCAGTGAGAGAGCAAAACCACGGTATAAGAAACCATACACTGCATTTATTTATCAGTTTTATATTTTATCAATATTTTGCTGTTAGTCTTCCTAAAATAAATAAATAAATACAGTTGTCCAACGCCTTTGATGTGTGGCGGCACCTGCAGTAACCCGCCACAGAGAAAGCTGGAGCTTAACACAAATATGTACAACATCTAGAAATTGCTACTTCGCTACTAAGTCTATGTCACCGAGATATTGTGAAAACCGCGATATTACAATCTCACTAGTTAGATTATGATATGACGGTTAGTTGTGAATCGGATCACAATATCACGGCCTATTCTTGTACCTCCGAATAAAACCGATGATTTCTTCTGCTGCGAAGCATTCTGCTACCCAGGTGGGGAGCCTCGCTGTTAACTCAATCAAACTGACCGAACCAAACATCGCTCGCTCCGCGAGCTCATTTTTTAAATTGTTTTTCACTTCGCTTAGTGTTATTGTAATGGCACTACTGAGTTTACAATGTCACTAGTGAAATTTACAATCTTACGGTGACATAGACATACATCTGCCAGCCATCCACGGTTGGTTCACGTCCGGAACCCAGGCATACCACCTCGCCTGACGGAGATATTATCTCCTTTTGCTCTCGTCAAGTAGGAACACACCGTTCCTACCTTGGTGACTCTGACGTGTGGCTGCCGACAACTTGCTGCTGCCCGAGGTGAAGTAGCAGACCACAGAAAACTCGACGTCACTCTCGTGTTGCAATGGTCCTGATTAAAACCTTCAGTACTATGCGACTGTGCTGCTGAGGCTCGCCGTACCGGCTGGAGGCTTGATGATGTTGTAGTATCACGCTGCTGGTTGGCTGGAGATGTTTGGTTTGAGTCAAAGTTTACATCACTAGCTACTGGCTACTGTTGGCTACCTCCTCCTGTTCCTCTTAATTTGAAGGAGTTGTCCCAAACAGTGACTATGACAGTTTGGGCTCGACCTCTTCCGTCCTACTTACTCCCTACTTCCATCAACTTGCATAAATTGCCCTTGGATCATCGCCCAGAACAACCCAATAACTAAACACACAAAAACCGAACCTCGGTCCTACCCTTTTTCTTAGCATTCCAAAGGAAGTAAGTAAAGACAGGCCTCCGTCACTCCATGTACTTGCGCGCTATAATAACCTACCGCCCCGCCGAGCGTTCTCGGGCCGTTTGCGGACCCAATTCAGTGCGGTTTTCACAAACGAAGCGCACGCACGTATTTCAATTTAAATCGTTTCGTTCGTTCGTACGCGTACCTACGATGCCGTCTGGTGCCTTATGTTCAACAATGTGCAAAGCAAATATGTGCAAAGCATTCAACAAAACATCGTCTTTTTATGGAAAGTTAAAAGTACTAACAGATGCGTTTTATATTTATGTAAGAGAACTTGAGACTATGTTTATTAATAATTTTGAAAAAAATATAAAACAAAGGCCGGGGGTAGTACTCTATATGAAATTTTAAATGACATACATTTTGACTCTCCCTGCCCTAGTTTCCCAAAACAATATCTAATAAAACTTTTTAGTAGATTCAGGATTTTTGCTACACTAAAATTTAATAACCGAGAATTTAGAAAGGGTAAGAAATTAATAAAAAAATATATAAAAATAAAACACATGTAACTCTTAAAGATTTTTTCATTTTACTTACACACTGACCTCTAAAATTATGTGTTATCTAGATGTATTGCACAGTCAGCACCAATTTATAAAAAAAATATATTTTTCTAGCTGTTGTCCGCGGCTTCGCCCGCGTAGAGGTATGAAAAATTGATAAGAACCTATTCTCAGACCTACCCGATATGAACACAAAATTTCATAAAAATCGGTCCAGCCGTTTCGGAGAAATATGGTTACTAACACTGTGACACGAGAATTATATATATATACTAGCTGCCCCGGCGAACTACGTACCGCCTTACATTACATTACACTGCCCTACCCTACCCTACCCTACACTACACTACAATACCCTACCCTACACTACACTACCCTACCCTACACTACCCTACCCTACCCTACATTACCCTACCCTTCATACACTACACTACACTACCCTACCCTACACTACACTACACTACCCTACCCTACACTACCCTACCCTACCCTACATACACTACACTACACTACCCTACACTACACTACCCAACCCTACCCTACACTACCCTACCCTAAACTACCCAACCCTACACTACCCAACCCTATCCTACACTACCCTACCCTACCCTACACTACCCTACCCTACCCTACCCTGCACTACCCTACCCTACACTACACTACCCTACATAAGAACCTTCTCCTGACAATAACAAACTCGACAAAAAAGAATTAGCGAAATCGGTCCAGCCGTTCTCGAGTTATGTGCTTACCAACACATTTTGCGATTCATTTTTATATAATAGACTAGCTGTCCCGGCGAACTACGTACCGCCTTACATTACACTACCCTACCCTACCCTACACTACCCTACCCAACACTACACTACCCTACCCTACACTACACTACCCTACCCTACACTATCCTACCCTACACTATTCTACCCTACACTACACTACCCCACCCTAAACTACTCTACACTACCCTACATTACACTACCCTACCCTACCCTACACTATTCTACCCTACACTACCCTAACCTACCCTACATACACTAACCCTACACTACACTACCCTACACTACACTACCCTACACTACACTACCCTACCCTACCCTACACTACCCTACCCTACACTACCCTACCCTACACTACCCTACCCTACCCTACACTACCCTACCCTACCCTACTCTACACTACTCTACCCTACACTAACCTAACCTACCCTACATACACTAACCCTACACTACACTACCCTACACTACACTACCCTACACTACACTACCCTACACTACCCTACCCTACACTACCCTACCCTACACTACCCTACCCTACCCTACACTACCCTACCCTACCCTACTCTACACTACCCTACCCTACCCTACATAAGAACCTTCTCCTGACAATAACGAACTCGACAAAAAAAGAATTAGCCAAATCGGTCCAGCCGTTCTCGAGTTATGCGCTTACCAACACATTTTGCGATTCATTTTTATATTATAGATAGATAGATAAATGATACAATTTTAAACTACCACCTATAAGTCAAAACATATTCACAGTTCTATTGAACATAGACACAAAAAGTTATGTTAATTTAATTTTATCGAAGAGGCAGCCCTGCGATCGCGCGGTGTGAAGCAAAGTACTGCGGTTGCTGACGCGATGGAGTAGGCTATTATAGCAGTAGGTATTGGAAATTTACTACTGAGTGAAGTATCTGTTACGTAGTAACTAATTAGTAATCTGTGGTAAAGAGCGGCGATCGGCCAAGCGTGTCCTTTACACTCCAACGATATTCCCACGATTGCTCGCGTCATCGTCGTCTGGCCTCCGGGCTCTGGACACGAAGTAAATAGTATATCATCTGTGTCTGGACGTCCAACATTGTTAAAAGAGGATGCAATGACCTTTCCTAACCAATTCAATTAAAAAAATAAAATTTGACTGCTTGTAATATATACCTTATGTCACTCAACCAACGGATCAAGACGATTTTAACGCCACTCACATTCCAAAATTCACCAATCTGTTTAGGATACAGGCTTAGGTCTCAGCTGAGGAAACGGACATTCATATTCTACATAAATACAATATACATAGGTACATTGGAAAAAAACGTTACCCTCTTTTTTGGGCAGGGCGGGTAAAAGAAACGAAAGAGCATTGCCCCGTTTTCCGAAAACCAACCACAGATCCCATAGTATTGAGAACACACGATAAGAGAGAGACGATGTGAAACACAATTAAATTGGGTATGTTCAAAAAATTTAAGGGATTTTTTAATTAACATTAATACTATTTTAAGAAACAAATATGACTTATATTTTTTTATTACTGATTATTTTTCTGGTGACGTTAGAGGCTCAAACACAATGAAAAATAAGACTATTAATTAATGCCAATTTACTACGAGTTTCTAGAGAACGTTATTCAGTTCTAAAATGGTTTTTCGCACACAGACAGGATCATCATCATCAGACAGTATACGATTTACACATTGACTAGTATTATTAAAATCATATGTGCTAGTAGGTACTGGCAGTCCAGCGCCTGTACCAGCACAAGACTCGGTTTGGTTGGCGGTAACAAGGAACAAGGAATCGCCGTCGTTTGCAACATTTTTGTGGTTTTATTATTACATTTGTACCTACACTGCACAAAATTTCCTAGGGATAATTTAAAGATTTTTCATACCAAACATGTTTTATTTATCTATAAACATTCATCATATCAGCCGAAGGAAGTCCACTGCTGGACATAGGCCTCCCCCAAGGATCTCCACGACGACCGGTTCTGCGCTGCCCGCATCCAGCATAAACATAAAAATAAAATAAAATACTATAAACATTACTTAGGACATAATATGTGTAGGGTAAAAACTTTCAAAATGGGCAAGTGCATATTTACCATCTAATTTCTTATATTTTCTGTAAATAAATAAGGGCATAGCATGGGCAATGAAAACTGAGTTTTTATATTTTTACTAGCTGTTTTCTGCGGCTTCGCCCAGTCAGATCCCGTTAAAAAAAATTCCATACCTATCGAATATACACAGAAAATTTCATGGAAATCCGTCCAGCCGCTTCGGAGGAGTATGGCAACTAACACTGTGACACGAGAAATTTTATATATAGATGGAAGAGTGGTACAGATTAAGTAAAATTAGTATTACTCAATTCATAGTAGGAATCAATGTGTTTGTACAAAAACCACTAAACCAAGATTCGTTTAAACGATAACTTAGATCTTGAAAGTTTCTACCCCACTATACTTCGTAAAATTTATCTTAATCGCTGCGACAGCAGATAAGATTGATGAAAGTTCAATTAGTGTAAAAGAGATACAACATATAAATTGTACGAAGATGACAGCTGTCGCCACGATCAAGCTAAATTGTACGAAGTGTAGCTTTCCCAGACACCTTGTTTTGTATGAAAAATTCAGTGTATTTCGAATCGATCAGCTGATTGCATATAAGTTGGGCATAGGTATTTAGTTAAGCAGCGCTGGACCGGTGGTCGTGGAAATCCTTGGGGGAGGCCTTTGTCCAGCAGTGGACGATTTTCGGCTGATATTATAAGATAAGATAATCTTTATTGACAAAAACCACCTAAAGGTACAGTGCTATTCCATATAATGATAATATGTTATATTAAATGAGGAACAAAAAAAAATTTGTGGTAGTTGATAACAGGAAACATAATTAGGTGTACTGATCTCCAAACTAGGGGGACCCTGTATCTTGGAGATCAGATTCCTTCTTTAAACATTAAATTAAAGGCAAGTAACTGTAATGTATGATGATGATGAGGTATTTCGGAAGCCCAAAAAATTTTAAAAGTTAGATACATAAATTACACCAGTTAATCGGTCAAAATTGAACTGTTATGTTTTCACCCTATACAGTACCCCGTTAACTGGGGTTCTACTTATCATACTGAACAACTTATGTTCTACAAGTTAGCTAAAATCGCAAAAAAAATTGAACTCTTCATACAAAACAATCGGTTGATTGACCAATTTAGTGCATTTTTGTATGAAGAGTCGAAATTATTTTTTTGAGAATTGCCTGTGCATTCCTTGGGAAAAGTTATTCAGTGTGATGAGTAGAATCCCCAGTTAACGGGTCCTACACCATTTTTTTACACATAGGGTAAAAGCCGTATAGTTTCCACACACTGTTTGAAATCACTCTATATCTCTCAGTATGAAAAGAAAAATACTTTATTTGTAAAACTGGCCGGTACTTTGGTTTTTTATCTACGAATTAATGAAAAGTAAAAAACATTATATTTAATACCAGCTGTCCCGGCGAACTTCGTACCGCCTTACATTACATTACACTGCCCTACCCTACCCTACCCTACACTACACTACACTACCCTACCCTACCCTACCCTACCCTACCCTACCCTACATACACTACACTACACTACCCTACCCTACACTACACTACTCTACACTACACTACCCTACCCTACCCTACCCTACATACACTACACTACCCTACACTACCCTACCCTACACTACCCTACACTACCCTACCCTACCCTACCCTACACTACCCTACCCTACCCTATAATTTGAGATTTAAACTATCCTATCTCTCAAGTTGGATCGAACTGCACATGGTGTGCGAATTTTATTATAATCGGTTAAGTGGTTTAGGAGTCCATTGGGGACAAACATTGTGACACGAGATTTATATATATTTAATATTTTTAGACTTTTAGCGATTTTTGCGGAACTCTATATTTTGTGACATCTATCCCACATAGGGAATAGTTGCCTAATTCATGTAAATTACGTTTAGGATGGTGCCCCGCCGAGAAATAGGACATATACCCCGTAAAAACTTTGATCGCATTTTGTTTTCCCATGCAATCGTACAGAGATATGAGACACATTCAACTTAGTGGTAATTGAGAATCTTTCGATAGATTAGTAAAATAGCATGCGATTCATCCGCGAAACTAGAGTAATTACAATCGGGGCAACTATACCCCTGGGGCAACTATCCTGGTTTTACCCTACATACCTAAATAAAAGAGCCGTTTTCTCTATAAATAGAATGGATATTGCCCGCGCAGGTTCTTCTCATAAATTACCCAACAATAATTTAGTCAATAAAATAGTCTGACCTCCCAGTATGTAAATTGAAGAACCTATACAATTTGCCACGGTAAAAAGAGACAGACCATAATAATATAATACAATGAGAAAATCCTCTATGCGAGAGAGAGAAAAAGCATTTGCCGGTTCGTTGCACCCTAAACTTGTTTTGAAGTTGTTTGAGATAAACCTGTAAAATAGACATATTGAATGCAATTATAATTAACTATACAGGTTGTAAAAAACTGGTGTAGGACCCGTTAACTGGGGGTTCTACTCATCATACTGAACAACTTTCCCCAAGGAACCCGGTCAATTCCCAAAAAAAATTAACCCTCCATACTAAAATGCACAAAATTAGTCGATCAGCTGATTGATTTGTATGAAGCGTAATATTTTCAGAAAAGTCGTAGAACAAAAGTTATTCAGTATAATTAATAGAAGCCCCAGTTAACGGGACCTACACCAATTTTGTTACACCCTGTATAAATCCTAATAACTCTATTAAATAATATTAAATAAATAATAAATAAATAAATAAATATTCTGGGACAAATCACACATGGTCATCTGGCCACAACGTAGGATGTTATAGGTGTTATGGGAACCAGAGATTGATATACTTATATAAGGTATAACAAAAATAGCTGAAACTATTTTAACTGATGCTTCTAATCATGAAACTGAACAACTTTCCCCATGGAATCCATAGTCAAATCGCAAAAAAAAAATTGACTCTCCCATACTTACTCGATCAGCTGATCAGCCAACTTTGTATGGGAAGTTTAATTTTTTTTTGCGATTTGACTATGGGTTTCACGGGGAAAGTTGTTTAGTTTCATGGGTAGAAGCACCAGTTAAAATAGTTTCAGCTAATTTTGTTAGACCTTTTACACATTTTAATACATACATATATAGATTAAACACCTAGACACAGAGCAAACAAATCTGCTCATCACACAATTTTTTGCCCTAGGTGGGGATCGAACCCACAACTCTCGGATCAGCAGTCAAGAGCACTAACCACTGAGCAACCGAGTCAGTCAAATGTGTTACGGCCACGTTACGGCTGGCCAAAACGATAAAATTAGTTTGCTGTTTGTTTTTTTTAATAAATTCTAAATCTGACATATTAGAACATTCACAATTTGCACATTATTTTTCTTAATACTTACTACACTACTAACTTTTTGTGTTTGTAAGTACCTCCGCCGCCCATTTGTAGATAATATGTAACATCTTTGCTCTCGCTTTCCTGCAATTTGTGGGAGTAATTCCGTGAAATGGGACGGAAATGTGTAACATGGGACGGAAATGTGTAACAGGAAGTCGCGAAAGCGCGCGCTATTCGATCTGACGAATGAGCTTTGCTCTCGCTTTCCTGCAATTTGTGGGAGTGATTTCGTGAAATGGGACGGAAATGTGTAACAGTGATTTGTTACACATCATATGCGAGTACTGTAGGTCTCGCTCGTTTTTTTTTAATATTTATTTACTTCTTAACTTTTAAATCCAGTCGGCTTAAGACTTTTATTATCTCCCCAATACTTCGCAGTAACTATTATATAAAGGATATAAAAAAAATTGGTGTAGGTCTCGTTAACTGGGGGGTCTCGTTCTACTCATCATACTGAACAATTTTCCTCAAGGAAATTTAGACCCTCCATACAAAAATTCTCAAAATTGATCGATCGATTTGTATGAAGAGTTAAAAAAAACCTAATCACTCCGGGAATGCCGACAGAAGTAATAACTTTTTACTGTTTTATAAGTTTTGGCCCTCCGACTGTTCCTGGCGTACGAATAGGTTTACAAAGTTTTGAGCCCACGAGTGTTGCTGGTACGATGACGCTGACTTCCACCTCAAAAAAGCCCAACGCGCCTAAAAAAGTTTTTTAACTTCAAAAATTTTCGTTTTCATTAAAGTCATAGAACAAAAGTTGTTTAGTATGATGAGTTAACGGGACCTACAACAATTTTGTTGTACCCTGTATTAATCTGTGTTACTACCTACCGTGGGTCTATAACTATAAATTAACAAATATCAATTAAGTTTAGATATAATTTTTACCGTTTCCGTGTTGTTGTGACACAAACGTCTCTCGGGCGGCGAAATAATAAGTAGGTAGGTAGGTAGGGATGAATACTGCGAAAACGATGTTATGAGATTTTTGAATCCATTAAACAAACTTGAAATAATATAAATTGTATGGCTTATGTATAACTGCATATATCACACATACATCATACAACAAAAGACAATTAATTTTTGTGGGAAGATCACATTGTACCGTAAATTAAAAGAATGTTAAAAGAATTTTATCGAAGGCTTAAAGACGAGTTCACGAATTAAAATAATAACTTTACGAATTAATTAAAAATTTGACTGCACAAAAACTTAATCCCTATTTTATGGCCAGTCGGGTGAAAATGTAACTCACGAGATCAAGACAAATCTAACGACAACTCCAACTCCAAAATCCATCAAGCCAAAATAAATAAACATAGGTACATAATACTCGTACCTACATATATACACAAATAAATAAATACATACATATATCATCATCGTCATATCGGCTCATATACGTCCCCACCGAGGGGCGAGAGCCTACCCTGAATTAGGGCGATCAGGCCTTAGTCGACCAGGCCCAGTGCGGGTTGGTACATATGAAATCTAAATTCGAAATCACGTTGGTACGTGCGGATGGTGGCGCATCGGGAGCTGAGTCGTTCCTTTCCCTCTAATATGGTTGATGGGAGCGATGGCTGACTCTCGCGTTATACTCGTGACCGGGTGCTGTCCGCGTGAAGTGGCCTTACTCTTGTTAAATGCATTCAATGATTTTTATGTATAACTTTTCGTGTCATATTGTTTTCATGTTCTAATGACATAATCTGGTTTATATCAAGGATTTAATTTTGATGTTATTAACTAATTATTGTTTATTTCTTGATTCTTCACAAATGACATTGTTATTATTATTTTATGACTATCAGAAAGAGTGTAACTTGCACCTATTTTGAATAAATA
Source organism: Coleophora flavipennella (assembly GCA_947284805.1). Taxonomy (NCBI): domain Eukaryota; kingdom Metazoa; phylum Arthropoda; class Insecta; order Lepidoptera; family Coleophoridae; genus Coleophora; species Coleophora flavipennella. The sequence goes on from OX369273.1 coordinate 13,023,021, forward strand.
TATTGAATTGAATTGAATTCGAACCACGACCATTCTCATACATATGTACATAAATATATAACCCTTCTGGCGCAGTCGGTTAAAAAATAAGTTAATTATTCCTTTAGATGATAGATTGTATGTTTAATATTAAAAAAATGTACTAGAGGTTTTTTACTTTTAAAATCGCGGTCAGAGCATGTGACTTTTAGGGTTCTGTACCCAAAACTGTCTGTCCGTCGGTCTGTCTGATAGGAATTTCACAGAGTGTATACTTTTATCGCTATAACAACAAATAATAAAAATAAATTTAAACTAAAAATTAAAAGTGGATTTTTTTTATGTGAAAAGGGTTTTAGAAGGAACATAGTATAAAATCTTGAACGATGCGGCACGGAACTTTTCGTGTGCGAATACGACTGGCACTTGACCGGTTTTAAGCGAATAAATAAATAAATAAACATTCTGGGACAAATCACACAAATGGTCATCTGGCCCCAAAGTAGGATTCCCTGTGTTATGGGTTACCAGAGACTGATATACATACTTATATAAGTTTAAATACATACATGTTTAGATATAATTTAACACCCAGACACAGAGCAAACAAATCTGCTCATCACACAAATGCTTGCCCTGGGTGGGGATCAAACCCACGACTCTCGGATCAGTAGTCAAGGGCATTAACCACTGAGCCACAGAGTCAGTCAAAATCAAATCGATCGATTGTTTATTTTTAATTGATATAAAAGCCCTTGGCATCATGTCATCTGATGGTAAGTGAGGATGTTAATATTAAATTGAACTTTTGACACAGTATATATATTAGTACTAACGCTTTTGATAAGACAAAACAAAAAAACCACGCTTTAAAGATTTGCAAAGGCCTCAGATTAAAAATAATGTAGATATTGAGTTTCATACAACAATCATAACAAACAGTGGGGTAACGGTTGTTCTATTGTACGTATGCATCTTTACCTTAAGTGGCGACCTTAAAATAATGTTTCAACACGTGATAGGACCTATCCTTTACTGTAATTGAGACAGGTGCATTTGAGACATGTCATAGTACGTTTCGGCATATTGACGGTAAGTCTGCCAACGCGTGACTGTAAGCAAAACTCTGTTCCTTCGTGATTGGAGCAGAGTTTTTTTACACCTCGTTTTCAAGCGCTGACTCTAAATCTACCTTTTATTTTTGATCTGAGGCAAAAGCAGACAAAGTGCCTTTTTACCTGTATTGTTAATTTGACGATAACAAGTGGTAATTGACTGTGGGAAATAGATAACACAAAGAAAGTCAATTGTTTTGTTTAATTGTAGTGCAGTTATGATTCTGTTCATTTTTAACCCCTGACGCTAAAAGAGGGGTGTTACAAGTTTGACGCCAACGTCTGTGTGTGTGTCTGTCTATCTATCTGTGGAATCGTAGCTCTCGAACGGATGTACCGATTTTGATGCGTTTTTTTTCGCGAAAGCAAGTTTCCTTGCGTTGGTTCTTAACTATATTTGGTAAAAATCGATTCAGCAGTTTGAAGATCATCAGCTCGTTTCTAGGTGATGAAGGGATGTGGGCAATTTGTACCGGTCTGATCGATTCAAAATTTGATTTGCTGTTACTTTAATGATATTCAAAAAACATAGTAACCTAGACCTGATGCTGCAGCATCTCCTGGAATCTGCAGGATACTCAACTCCTCACCAACTTACAGCAGTGGTATCGTGTTTGGGCTCATTGGAATAGGCTCATAGGTTTAGATAGAACATAGTAATTTTGACCTGATGCTGCAGAATCTCCTGGAATCTGCAGGATAGTCAACTTTTTACCAACTTACAGCAGAGGTATATGCAGAGGTAAAAAAAGTAAATATTATCCTCTCCTTTTTTAGCTCATTATGAGGTCTCAGAAACTTCCACTTCCACAATTTCATCATTTCACAATGTGGAGATAGGTTTAGTTTTGACTGTAGCGTGTCTACAAGTAATATGTAAAGTTTAAAAAGCATTAAAAAAAAACCCCCGACAAAAACTTCTTAAAAGTAAAAAAAATAAAATAATATGTATTGGCCCAGTGTAATATTTTGATCCAAGAGTCGTCGCGTAGGGGGACCGCTAAGTTAATAAAATGAAAACAGAATTCAAATGATTTACTTAACTTCTTTACTACAACTAATTACTTCTTCTTCTTTGCGTGTCGATGACAAATCAAATCATTCCGGCCCAGAACTTAGCCACTTCGACTGCACTATTTGTGGCGTCCATTAAGTCCTGCTGCGAACAGGTGACAGGGCAGGCAGGACAGGAAACTAAATGAGCCATGGACTGCACCGCTCCACACACACAGTCCAAATTTGGGTTTTCCGAGAGTCCCCACCTGAACATTACTAATAATTTCACAAGTTAGCTGTCCCCCTACGCGACGACTCTTGAATCAAAATATTACTACTTATATTAAACTTAAAGGGCCAATACATATTATTTTATTTTTTACTTTTTAGAGGTTTTTGCCGGGGGTTTCTAATAGTTTCTATTAAGTTACTGAGTAAATTGAAACAAATTAACAAAGTACATAATAAGTAACTTACAAACCATCGACGAACCAGGATCGTTACAAACTATAGCGATGACAAAGAGATGTTGCTAAAGAAAACTAATCCTAATTGTATTGAAATACTAATGGTGTGTGTTGCCAGTGATGACATACGGACCTGAGACATGGTCGCTTACTATGGGCCTCATAAGAAGACTCAAGGTCACCAAAAGCCCAAAGGGCAATGGAGCATGCTATGCTCGGAGTTTCTCTGCCTGATCGAATCAGAAACGAGGAGATCCGTAGGAGAACCAAAGTAACCGATATGGCTCTCATAATTGCTAAACTTAAGTGGCAGTGGGCGGGGCACATAGCTCGTAGAACAGATGGCCGTTGAGGCAGTAAAGTTCTCGAGTGGCGACCGCGCACTGAAAAACTTAGCGTAGGCAAGCCGCTGGATGCGGGCAGCGCACAACGGGTCGTCGTGGAAATCCTTAGGGGAGGTCTATGTCCAGCAGTGTACGTCCTTTCGGCTGATATGATGATGATGATTACTAATACTAATAACATTTTTAAGAAAAACAAATGAAAATTATTTCATACATTACATCAAGTTTGCCACACTCTGTGTGTGTGTGTGTTTGTTGCACTCTGTATAAATACAGTAGGTATATAAACATAATGCGGAAACAGACAAAAACCCTATTAACTGTTTGCTCTAAAATTTTCGACTTTGAACTTCATTAGCGCTACTTAAATGCGCTAAAGAAGGGCAATCAAAACAATTATAGTGCTATTATAAGTAATAATTATAACCGATTCGCTTCCGAACGTTCCTAATCTATTGTTTGTTTACTATTTTAGCATTTGTAGGTTACTTAAATTTTCAATAGATACGTGAATCACGAATATCTTTTTGTTTTGTACCGCGTACAAATCGAATGAGAAAAGGTTTTATTTCTTTTAAAATATAAAATGGGTCAAAAGTCCAAAAGTTTTATTTTATTGATAGGTATTACTTTTAATACAGTCAGTGACCTAATTAGGGTTTCAAAGTGAACAAGGAACCCTTATAGTTTCGCCATGTCTGTCTGTCTGTCCATCTGTCAGCGGCTTAGTTCAGAGACTATTAGTACTAGAAAGCTAGCTGTAATTTGGCATGACTCATGATCGTGAGTAAATACATTATATTATGCCAACAAAGTAGTACAATAAAATCTAGAAAAAAAAATTGAGCGTACTTGCCCTGTATATAGAGAGGGGGTAAACGCACCCTATCGTGGGGGGTATCCTTAAATAGGTCTTTTAAAACTTTTGAGAGTTAGCAAAACTTCTCTTCGATCGAGGGATCCGTTAACGAAATATTAAGCTTTAAAGTGTTAATTTTGTTACAGTCAAGTGTCCGTTCCCCCACCCCCACCCCCTACCAGCTAAAGCGCTATTTCAGGACTTCTAAAAAAAATAGAAGGACATCAAATGATCAAAAAAACAAAGGACATCAACGATGACGGCTAAATATGCTTTCTTAGTTTAGGAGTAATAGTCGACCAATTTAAGATGTGCAGTTGGATTTGTAAAAAGTTCATATATTTTTCATACAAAATGTTCTATTACCAAATGGAAATAAAATTTTGTTTTTTAAAATACACATTTATTTTTTGAAAAGACTGCAGAACATTATTCCCGACTCGCACTTGGCCGTTTTAGGACCTAACCAAAATATTTTAATATTTTTGTGTAAACTTTAATTTACAACTACCAAACATTAAGTAGTTGTTTTGTTTTCTTTATTTATTTACATTAATCATTTATGTACTAACTTGTGGTGGGCGGTGCGTGGTTCAAGCGGCTCGCTGAGATATAGTATAAACCTTCCTAGCTCTTTCTATTAGTGAAAACCATTCCAAAATCTGTTGCATGGTTTAGAAGGTGGTTTAGAGTTAAGTGGATAAACCTTAAACAGACGACGGAGGGCGACTTCTTGTAGTTATACCAAAGTATATAATATATTAGTACTAACATACAGTATGGACACTCCCTGCCGCTCTCTAGATTGCGACTTCACCCCCTTGGCATCCAGATTAATACAGATTGGTTACAGTTTGGTTCTCGATTGTATGGGATTTCGCCGTGATTTTGTTTTGCTCCATCATTTGTTTTGTTTTTAGAAATGTCATTTCACGACCGTTGTATGCAGTGTCCAGGGTGTGGTTATACTATGGTATAGATTTAATAATATTGGAGGTGAAAACGAAGTCTAGTTCCATTTCGATGCACTTATGCACTTACGGCAGTGCATCCAAATGGTGCACTTATGGCACTTACTAAAATGCTATATTTTGTTTGTTTCAGGTTAGTAAGGTATACACAATCTTCGCCATGTGTTTCTGCTTGCAACAGATTTGGTAAAGTACCTAAAAAAAATAAGTTTGATGAACAGTTCAATCTTCCGAAAACTGTATCGCGCATTGTTGAAAATAAACATGTAAAAACAGCTTGAATCAATATGAAATTTGAATCATCATATCAGCCGAACGACGTCCACTGCTGAAATCCCCATTGCGTTCGGGAATCTTGGCAAGCCCGCTTCCATCTTCGGCATCATCGTCACTTACCATCAGGTGAGATGATGCCACGGGCTTATCAATTGTAGATTTTTTTTTAATACTAAAACCGGCCATTTTAACCGCCTCCGTAGCTCAGAGGCAAAGTTCACTGGCTTTACACAGGAGGTCGCGCGTTCGATTCCCGGCGGGGTCAATTGTAAGACTCGGTTTGGTTGGTGGTAGGGCATTTTCTTGGCCCGCCTGGTTAGCTACCACCATCTTATCTAAGTCTTGCCGCCAAATAGCTATGTTGATATCATTGGTGTGTTCCGGCATAAAGATAAGATAGCCAGTTCCCCATTGCGTTGGGGAATCTTGGTAAGGCCGCTTCCATCTTCGGCAACATCGTCACTTACCACCAGGTGAAATGTTGTCAAGGGTTTACCAATTGTGAATCATCATTACAGCTCATATACGTCCCCACCGAGGGGCTCGAGCCTGCCCTGAATCAGGGCGATTAGGCCTTAGTCGACCACGCGGGCCCAGTGCGGGTTGGTCGACTTCACACACAACCTTCGAGTTTCTTCGCAGGCGTGTGCAGGTTTCCTCACGATGTTTACCATTGTATACAATTGTGAATAATAAAAAATAAAAAAAGGGCGAGTCGGACTCGCGCATTGAGGGTCCCGTACCACCACACCTCTCCACACAAGTTTGACGGTGGTACGTATTCATTGATCAAAGCGATCGACAGAAAAATGTTTTTTTTTAGTTCGGACTCCTTAGCGTGAGTACGAATCACATTTGGCCGGTTTTTATGACTTGTTGTTTTACTTCAGGATTAGTTTTATAATCACACTAAGTTTCACGTTTGTGTATGTATTACCGTTTTAACAAAAGAGCAAAAACAAAAAAAATCTATAAAAAAAAATTGTGTGTGTCAGCTCCGACGCACGACTGGAGTTTACTCGCGCTTGAAAAAAAACTATAACTCACTTCATTTCTACTATTGAACACGACCTTTTTGGTATCGAAACTTTTTCGTAACGCTGTCATTCATCGATATATTTTACTCCTCACATTTTTCTCATACCGGGCCTCTTATATATGCAAATCGATTCTTAAGGAGTAAACTCCAAAAATATGGTAGTCCACATGGAATGGGACCTTGTGGCGGAAATGAGTTATCTACTGAAATGAAATCTAGAATCATAGACCTAACTATTATTTCAAGAATCAACCTCCTAGCTTTTTTATTTTTTTTATTATAAATTTTTAAAATTGATCCATCGATATATCCAGTTTCAAGAAAATTACAGATAAAGTTCGGAGTTCCAAAAACCTACCATATAGTGTGAAGTTATGTAGCTGATGGTATATTGCAATTGACCATGATGTAATCTAACGGAAAATCACATAAGTTGTACATGAGCTTTCCTACTTTGGGAGCTAGTGAAGCCCAAACACAACAAGGTGCAAATTATCGACAAAGCATTGAAAATACAATAACTCCCAGATTCTACAATAGTTTTAGCTATTTTCGACTTTCTAGTAATTATATTTATTGGGGAAAATCAAACATACAAATAAAACTAAAATATCTAAGATGCAACAGTTATTTTTATTTTTTTTCTTCATTTCAATTCTTTTATGAAAAATAGACTCTATAAACAAAATCCTTATACTTATTCATAATTACGTCATAAAGTTTACATATATCAACATAATTATCAACCTCACAAACATAATTTGCCTTAAATCTAAAAGTTTTAACAATTTTTATTTATGTAGGAACGGTATATTTTTCGCCATACTTCAGAGAAAAGGGACCTTATGGGAGACACTTAACCCAATTATGTAATCAAAACATGAAATATCAATATTTTAGTGCAATTCTGCCATAATTTTACTTGCAACTAATTTAACAGTGACATTAGAGATCAAATATATATTTTTAAACGGTTAGATTTCAAATCAACGATGAAAAACTTTAGTAAGAAGGAGAGATTTAATAAAAGGGCCCTTACGGCGGCCTTTAGTAAAAGTGATCTAAAAAGCCTCGTTTGTTATATTTTTAAGGACTCTTTTCTTTAATATCTCTTTCTTTTGTGATGCACTCAAACCAGCAAACTCGTCCATTTTAGTAAATCAAAAAGGTATGTTTGTATGGTGATAATAGTACATTTATTTTTTTTACATTTTTTTATTATTACAAACAAGCCACCCCATCATGCCCTTAAGGGAAGTACGGTTTTGCTGTTACACCCTGTATAAAATATGTGTACAAGTAGGTAGGCAATCTTTTTAACTGGATTGGAAAATTTTACTTGTACCTACACACTTTTTGTATGTTGCTCCATTTTGTAAATAAATACAAACAAACACACATACATATACATAATTTAAATGCAAAAGTAAACATACAAGGTACGTCAGGTTAGAAAAAGTTAATGTGCTAACTAGAGATTTGTTACCATAGATGGGTTACGCACTAACAAACAATTGAAAATCGAAGCCATTTACACACACAATGTTATAGGTAGCTCTCTTCTATTGCACTGAATGTTACTAAGAAAAGAGATGCCAATTGGCATCTTTTTTTGCTTCACTTTTTAGACGCAAATAACCTATCTACCTCCCCTTATATTAGCATATCTCTGGTGCTAACTAACTTTATCTACGTTTAACTACCCTATTGAATCTACTCTTACTTACCTATCAAAAATAGTTTGCAATCTACATATAGGTATGGTATGGTACAGTCTGTACAAACGGCAAAGTTATTTCCTTTGCATTATTTATTACCAGCTGTTAATAAGGACCTAAAAAAAATATTTTATTGTATAATTAAATCATCTCGCCATAAGGTCCCTTTTCTACTAAACTTAACAGGGATTTAAAACCCTTAATTTATTGACCTATATCAAAGTGAGTTAATTGAAAAGATACTATTGATAACGTTCTTTTTATTAAAGCAATAAAAGAAAAAAACGATTTCCTGACACATTTCACAAAACTTAGATTATCTCAGAAACTAAATCCCGCCATAAGGTCCCTTTTGATTTGGATTAACTGTTTTTATTTAAATATTTAAATATTTTGGATTAAGTGTTTATTATAAACACGTTTCTTGTTTGGGGACAATTGCTACATTTTTAAAAGACTTCAAACAAGGAGGAGATTCTATGTTCGACTGTATGTTTTTTTTAAATCAATGTCCACCGATTTTTCCGTCAATTGTGGACCGATTTTACAAATATTTTTTTTTTATTTGAAAGTGTATACACCTGAGATGGTCCCATTGTCACCAAGTCAGGATATGATGATGGGATTCCAGGGAAATCAAGGGCAACCCTCAAATTTAATGGTAAACTTTTATTTTTATTCTAATCTTTATTATTCAAATTCAGTGAAAATATCAGCCAGCTACCTGGTACGATTGCAAAGACAGCCATTTAAAGTCGGACAGACAGACGGACAGCGTAAACTTAGTAACAGGGTCCCGTTACCTGGTAAGGAACCAATTTCGTAACCAATCGCCAAAATTCAGGTAGGCTCGAGCCCCTCGGTGGGGACGTATGAACTGATATGACGACCTGTTCTTGAAATTGTGCCATGTCATGAAAAAAGTGACAATCGTCATATAAATTATAATACAGTATGATGATGCAACGGTACGAAAAGTATTTTTTACTTTAGTGCTTTTTCGACGGTGTTTCTCATATAAATTAACCTAGTAGCAAGCTACTACATATTATTATAATACGAATAGTTACAGTAAATAGAACATCATGAACGCTTTTACTCATCCTCAGTAGCTTAGTGACGTAAAACAATTGTTTTTCTACACTTTCTCCAATTTCGTGCTCATTGCGATGCGGTTTCGTTACGATAGACCTGTCATTATAACCTCGTCAGCTCCAGAAGACAAATATTTTTGTTGATTGTACTTTGGCCTGGCGTGAATTATTGAAGATTGGCACTTTTGCTGTACTATAGAAATATACCTATTATATACTTTTCATTTCTCATGCTCTAAAAGTACGACAATATAGCCCTACGAAGCGGAACTAAAGCAAAGTATATATAGTACTAACATACAGTATGGACACTCCCTGCCGCTCTCTAGATTGCGACCTCAACCCCTCGTCACCCAGATTGATACAGATTGGTTACAGTTTGGTTGTCGAACGTTTAGAATTTCGCCGCCATTTTGTTTGTTTCGTCATTCCTTTTTTTAAATGTCCTTTCTGGCCCGTTGTTTAAAGTGACCACTTTAGTCTCTAGGGAGTGAAAAGTAATTAGTTTTTTTTAATTTACGTCATGTGACATAGATGACAAACTCAAACAGCCAGTAAATATACTATTATCTGTGGAGTATGGACCATCTTTATTGAGAAAATGTTGAGAGTTTTAGTTCCATGGTTTTTCCACAAAGAAGATGGCGCCATGTGTTTTGAAATCTTTTGTGATTTTTATTTTAATTTAGTAATATTTATTAAATGTTTTTTGTACTGAATTGACTATTTTTCTCGCACTCAAAGTGAAAAGTATAGTTTGCACCTCGAGACCAAACGCCAACTTAATATACCCTCAGTTTCATTGACTCCCTCGCACGCTTAAGATTCAAACCACCTCTGGTATAATTATAATGGCTTCGTTTAGTCCCTCGATATAAAATATACTATTGCTTTGGCAGTCAACGTACAAGAACGTGTAATTTTAAACGTGAAAAGATAATTTATAAATGTGGGAAAACCATTGTGTCCCATTGCATCGCGTAGTACCTATAGGACATGCTTTGATTTAACTTGCAATGTTCGTATGTATGTAAGTTGTCCGCTTCAAAATTTGCAGGTTAAATTTGACCCACTTCCCGGTTTCCAATTGAGTTGAAATTCTGCATACACATTTAGTTTAGATGACAATAGCTAAGTGACGTCATTCTAAATCCAATATGGCGGATCAATTATTTTTATGCACCCCCTAGATATGGGTATCGAATGAAAGGGTTTGCTGTGAAGAATACGGAATATTTTTAAATAAAATTTGTACCTAAAGAATTTCAGGTTATTCGAAATAAGCTCATTTTATGTTCATAAAATCTAGCGAATTCATCTTTAACTGCTTAGAAATAGTTGTTTACTTTTGTATTGGTTACAACAGACTATATTCCAAACAGTACGTATATTTATACTTAATCTAAGAAGGTAGATACTTAAATTAATGCGATAATGTTAAAGCTCCTCCGTCCCTAAAATTAGCAACTCGATTCACGATGTTTCGAATATCGAACGAAATAGCTTGGAAATAAATATCTTGTCAGCTCGTTACGTCAATCGCCACGGCGAATCGTGTGAAAATTAAGGTTTTATTTCATTATAAATAAAATAGGAAGAATTTTCAAAAAGTAAGAAAACAAAATCATTTTATATTGTTTTGTTTACAAGTTCATAAATTGTCATTGTTTCGTTAAAAATTGGTGCAGTTCCATTATTACAAAAAAAAGATGCATTAGGATATTTTTTTATTTAGTTCTGTGTATTAAGATTTAATTCAAGGAAATCAAAATCACTCCTCAATTACAGTAATTTACAAAACTTTTTTTTTTCAATAAAAAAATCCTTAATTGAATTAAAAAGTGGTTACGAAGTTGGTCGTTGGTGGCGGTATAAGCCTTAAAACAATTTAAGACTATAAAATAAAATAGTTGAGTGTTTATGGTATAGAGGAGTGAAACAAATAAATAAAAACTAAATGAAATACACTGAATACAACTGTAAACAAGTACAGTTTACAACTGCGACACGGTTTCATCAATTACTGCAGTTGTTTGCAACCCAAGGTGTTAATGTTATAACCTTGTTTTTTAAAAGTCATTAAATATATATATTTTTTTAATTCATGTAAATGTTAAAGTCATAGAAATAAATAATTATAATAGTAACATTCGAGTGGTTTTAACCAAAACGAAGGGGCTGGTAGAAGATGGGCAAGATCACGGTCTCGTTCACCTTAGAGTTGGAATCACGGTTAACGGTTAACAATGCCATGCTTTTAACTGGTGAAAAGAACATCCACGTTATAACTCGAATGAAATGTGACAGCTGTTCTACCACTTTTTTAATTAAACGTCATAACTTTTTCACTCTCCATACAAATGTCATCAATGTAGCTGATCAACTTGTATTTTTCAATTTTTTTACGTTTTATGAAAAAGTGGTAAATCAAATCTAAAAAAGTTTTCTTAATTATAACTTAGACTAGTGGGTGCTCGCGGCTTCGCCCGCGCAGTTCCCGTTTTTTGGTGTTCCCGTGGGAATTTCCCGAAATCCTTTCTTAGCGGATGCCTACGTCATAACATCTACCTGCATGCCAAATTTCAGCCCGATCCGTCCAGTGGTTTGGGCTGTGCGTTGATAGATCACTATGTCAGTCAGTCAGTCACCTTTGAGTTATATATATTTAGATGTTCTTTAACGTAGGTCTAAGTATACATAGGTGTCTGCTTGTGCACTTCTAAATTCCTGACTTCGCACAGAATAATTAAGAAAAACAGCCCAAAGTTACTTACACCATTTAAAAACACCAATTACGTAAATACGTAAACTTGAACTAAAAAGAACATCCACGTTATAATTAGAAAGAAATGTGACAACTGTTCTACCACTTTTTTTTAATTAAACGTCATAATTTTTTGACTCTCCATACAAATATCATCAATGTAACTGATCAACTTGTATGAAAAGTAAATTTTTTGGCGTTTATTTTTAAAAAGAAAGTCTCAAAACAAACTTGTAAAATTTATCTTCATTTTAACTTAGATGTCCTTTAACGTAGGTCTAAGTATACAAAGGTGTCTGCTTGTGCACTCCTAAATTCCTGACTGGTTCGCACAGAACAATTTTGCAAAACAGCCCAAAGTTACTTACAACATTTTAGAGCACCAATTACGTAATTACGTAAACTTAAGACATGTCGGATAGAATTAACTTTCAATTAAGTGGCAGTCAGGGGTTAACCGACAATTTGTATGGTGCGGGCCTGTAGTTAGTTGTCTATAATGTCGTTACTGCGCGGGCGCAGTTGCTCAATTGGTAATGTGAATGCCCTTTTACTGGTTCTTAGGAAGTTTTGTAGTAAGCCCATCTAAAGAAATAAACGGAAATGATTTAGCAGCTAGGAATACTCGTATTAATTTAAAAACCGGTGAAAAGCGAGTCGGAATCTCGTAGAAAGTTTCCGTAAGATTTAAAAAAAAAGTATTTTTTTGTTTGAGAGACCCCTCTGATTTTTAATTTGATTTTTTTTATTTGTTTTATAGCGACAATCGAAATGCCTACTGTAGCAAATCTTTTTGATACCTACTTAATTCGATCTTCTTGCTGTTCGGTGTTTACAATTTATAATTATTTTCTCTGTATCCAATTGGATTGTTGGTCCAATTGTTTTGAAGGTTTCAATATTTGGTTGTCAAGCGGCATCCCCTACATGGGCACGAGCTACCGCCGCAAAGGCTAAAAAGTCGGAAAAGCTTTTTAAAACATGTCGACCCCCTCACAACTCAGCCCTCTCAAGCGAGATGCAACATGTGGCGTGCTCGAACACCGCTTCCTGATCCCTTTGTCCCGCTTTCTGAGAGTCTACCGGCTGGACATGTATTACCATGGCCGATCTGGAAGTCTTTAAATCGACTTCGGACTCAGGTCGGCCGGAGCAAGGAGAACATGTTCAGGTGGGGACTCTCGGAAAACCCAAATTTGGACTGTGTGTGTGGAGCGGTGCAGTCCATGGCTCATTTAGTTTCCTGTCCTGCCTGCCCTGTCACCTGTTCGCAGCAGGACTTAATGGACGCCACAAATAGTGCAGTCGAAGTGGCTAAGTTCTGGGCCGGAATGATTTGATTTGTCATCGACACGCAAAGAAGAAGAAGATGTAGTCTGTTATTTAGAAAATAACTGAATTGGTCTTCGCAGCTTTTCTCTTCGATCCTGTTAAATTTTCTAGAGTCCTTATTTTATTTCATCTGCGTTCCTGTTTTTTTTTATTATGTGCTATTAAAAAATGTAGCAAAGGTTCCCTCGCCGCTAATTTTGAGGTACGTTCGTTCTGATTCCTTGGTCGTCTCCCTTTATGTTTCGTGCTGATCTAAAGTGTGTTTCTTTTTGTGTATTTAGGGTTCCAATCAACTATTTTTTATGGTTCACTTGCTTGATAACTAGGACGAACGTCGCTCACCCAACGTCCTACATTGAGGCTAATTTTGTTCTCCTGTGCCACCGACATTTTACCAGTTTGTTTATCGGTCCAGCTTAGCAGCACAGGGAAGTACAACTTTAATTATATTTCCTTTCCCAATTCTGCGATCAAGATTCCTTTTGGACTTTACGAACATTTAAAAATTGATGAAGTGTTATATTATATGTTTTACGTGTTAATTTTAAGAATGAACTGATGTATAACAGCCCATACGTATGTGGTTGTCCCCACATCAACCAAATCGATTTTAAACAAAAAATTTTAGGGTGTAATTTTACATCGGCACTTTGTATTCAATAAGGTGTAATGGTCTTATCCATTTAAAATTATATTTAAATACGCAATGGTACCTTTTCCATTATTAATATTCATTGGACTTACCACCCTTGGCATCATCTCACCAGATGGTAAGTGACGATGATGTCGAAGATGAAAGCGCGCTTACCAAGACTCCCCAACGCAGTGTAATGAGTTAATGGCCATGTGGCCATCTTATCTAAAAGCCGGAACACATCAATGCTGTTAGCATTAATGTTTGGGGGTGGTGGTAGCTAGCCAGGCGGGCGTAGAAAATGCTCTTCCACCAACCAAACCGAGTCTTACCAAGTATGATTCCGCCGGAAATCAAACCCGCAACCTATTGATGACAAGCTAATAGACTTAGCCATTACTCCACTGAGGTGGTTATTACTACCTATCTTTCAACGACCATACAAAATGGTTTGTTTTGAACATTCGCCATGGTTCAAATGTGGGTCAGCCATGCGCCACGGACCGCTAATCGGTACCGCAATTTTCAAAGTTCTCGCTTTCGTTGTTTTATGGTTCCGAGGAAATTAGGTGGTTTATTTACGGGCTCATTACATTAAGTGCGCAGTTTTAAGAAATATTTATTTTAAGTCTACCTTTCATCTTAGCCTCCGTGGCGTAATGGATAGTCCATTCGCTTCACACCAAGAGGTCGCGGGTTCGATTCCCGGCGGGTTTAACTTTGTAAGACTCGGTTTGGTTGGTGGTAGGGCATTATTATAGCCCGCCAGGCTAGCTACCACCATCTTATCTGTCTTGCCGCCAAGCATCAATGTAAACAGCATTGATGTGTTACGGCTTAAAGGTAAGATTGTCAGTTCTCCATTTCGTTGGGGAATCTTGGTAAGCCCGCTTCCATCTTCGGCATCATCGTCACTTACCATCTGGTGAGATGATGTAAAGGGCTTGCCAATTGAGAATAATAAAAAAGGCTAACTGTTCTAATATTCTGAAATTGAAGGCCTTGGTTTACGCTTCCCCTAAAGTTATATACAGAACATCGAAGTATTATGTACTAAGGTACTAATACACAATAACAAACATAGTTTGGTACATACCTATACATTTTTTTCCCCTGAACAATTAAAAACGCTAAACACGTTAAAAACCGACTTCCATCGCAACAACTTAGTACAATTTTGCATTATTATTTTTGATTTTTGTTAATTTTCTAATACAGTACTACACGGATTTTGATAAAATTTATATGGGACCCCACGGGAAGCACTAGCTTTCAAATAAAAAAAGAATGATAAAAATCGGTTCACCCAGTCAAAAGTTCTGAGGTAACACACATAATATAAAAAACATACAGTCGAATTGAGAACCTCTGCCTTTTTGGAAGTCAGTTGAAAATAGGGTCTGCTTGATAAAATTTTGAAAGTTACATCTTCTTCTAAGGAAATAGATAGATTACCTATGTATTTCTGTAATAAATAGACCGTTACTATACAGGGTTACAGGAAAAGTCGTTCTAGATCCGTTAAGGGCGTGGAGTACCCATCATTTCAGACTTATTTCACTATGAAACACCTAGCCTAAACTTAACCCTTTTCGAGATAATCGACTTTTAATTTTTTAAATTAAAATTGCCGATTTTTAGGCTACTAAATTTAATTTTGTTTATTTTGTGTGTCTTATTATTATTATTATTGCATTTTTACATGTGTAATAAGATGCTTTAGGACGTCAATCATTAAAATCGTACATAAATCAATTGAATAGGCAGTAGTAGACAAGTCAAAGTTAAGAAATTTTAAAAAATATTAGAAAGTTTTACTTTTCCTGTAACCCTGTATATGAGAATATGATGAGAGGGTCTAGGACTCAGTACATCATCATCATATCAGCCGAAAGACGTCCACTGCTGGACAAAGGCCGCTCTCAAGGATATCCACAACGACCGGTCCTGCGCTGCGCTGCCAGCATCCAGCTAGTTTCACCAGGTCATCAGTCCACCGAGTGAGGGGCCTGCCTACGCCAAGTCTTCTGGTCTGTGTGCGCTACTCGAGAACTTTTCTGCCCTAAAGTAAACTTTATAGCTTTTTCAGATTGTGAACGGTGAAATCGGTCGTTAAAAGAGAAATTTCAAAAGTAAATAGCTCTTTTTATTACGGTGAAAATAGAACATTAACTGCCTATTGAAGTTATTATTTATAATGATAAACTATTAACTACTTAGTGAATCTATTCTAAAGATTGAAAAACATTTTGTAAGTTGTATTTGTTAAAAATAGCCGTCTCGGGACTACATCGGGTAGATGTGAAACATTTTACTGCGCCTGCACATTGTACACAGGCCAGCACATCAAGCTACTCACTTTGGACTTTGTACAATTCTTATGCCGAATGCGTATGGATCAGAATCGCACTACGAGTGTATAGCTTGATGTGCTGGTCTCTGTACATCATTAACTTTTGACGTAAAAGGACTTTAAAATCACATTAAAACCTGGACCGTGACGGAAGCTACGGAATACTGTTACGGAAGTGACGAAATAATCGGTTTCCTCCATAGCAAACACGTAATAAACCCCGGCTCCATAGCAAACAAGTAACAAATTGCGAGCACAGTAAGATGGTCAGTAAGGTTGTCTGGAATAGATTGCTTTTAGCAATAAGACCGCCTACTGTACATTATATACAATATCCCTATGTATTAGCTTTCGAAATTGTTTTTAGTGTACTATAAGTGTAAATAAAAAAAATAATTAGATACTAGTTACTTCACTCAGCAAAGGGCGAAGCAAGGAGCGCTCCCTGAAAACCGGAGGCGAAAAAAAAAGTCAGGGACACTAAAACTAAACGTTTCACGTTCAATCAAAGGCAGTGTGCCTTGACACAACCCCACCCAATTTTACTCCTAAACTAAGATATGTTCATCATCATCAAATCAGCTCATATACGTCCCCACCGAGGGGCTCGAGCTTACCCTGAGTTAGAGCGATCGGGCCTTAGTCGACCACGCGGGCCCAGTGGGGCTTGGTCGACTTCACACACAACCTTCGAGTTTTTTTTTCGCAGGCGTGTGCAGGTTTCCTCACGATTTTTCCTTCGCCGTAAGATATGTTCCTTTTAAATAAATTATGTTACCTATACCATTTCTTTCAGACGTCCTTAAATAGCGATTTAACTGGCACACTTGACTTTAGCAAAATATAGCATTTTAAAACTTAATATTTTGTAAACGAATCCCTGAATCCAAAAATTTTTTACCCATTTCCGCAATATTTTCGAACGTCTTATATCCAGGAAACCCAACACCATGGGATAGACGAGAAAAAAATCATCCCCACTTTTACATGTAGGGGAGGTACCAAAAAATTTTTTTTTCGAGATTTTGTTTCACCACTTGTTATGTATATCAATCAATCAAACAAAATAATTTATTTTAAATAGGTGTTTACATACACTTTTAAATAGTCAAAACGAAACTTATTGTCTATTACTAATAATGTCATGATTCAGATTACAGTCTCAGGTAATGATATTTGTAATAGAATCAACATATTATATATCTTTATCATTTACATAATCTATTATTTTTTTATTTCCTCTAGAGCACAAGCATTTTTTGACATGAGTCTTGAATTTATTCTCTGACAAACTAGTTACATTTTCTGGAATTTTATTGTAGTATCTCATACACTGCCCCACAAATGACTTTTTAACCTAACTTATTCTAGAAAAAGCTATTTTATTTACATTTCTTAAATTCAAATTATGCCTGTCACTGTTTTTAGGAAATAAATGCAAATTCTTACGAACGCACACGATGTTTTCATATACAAATTGACTAGCAACAGTTACAATATTGATTTCTTTGAATACCCATGGCAAACTGCAGCTTTCTAGTACTAAGAGCCACCACGAACAGACGTACATGGTGAAAATATAAGGGTTCCTTGTTGATAACGGAACCCTAACAAACGACCCAATTGCTAACCCTGACATTAGCTTACGAAAACGGTCTCTTAATCATGCTGTTAACAGAATAAGAACAAACCGCTACAATCAGACCAGACCATGACGTGGCGGCGTCTCCATACCCTGATAAATCACGTCGTCGGAGCTTGAATCACTGCTGGAAGCTTGAATCTTTGCCAATACGAGGCGCCTAGGTCAGATTACTCATCCACTATGATACTACACAATGGTTTTGTATGAAAACGCGTAACTTCTAGACTACATGAATATTTTGGTTATGCTACGGTTGCCATGTCACAGCCATGCCAAAGATGTCACCATCGGGAAAGTTCATTGAAGAATTATTACTACGCTTGTAATAATTCTTGAATGAGAAAATTATTTATTTTTTTATTGACTCACGCGTGATCGGTCCTTCGTCATAACTTAAGTGTTACCCCGCATTCAACTTACAGATAAAACCAATGAAGAAAATTTAAATTGCTGACTGAAGGACGAGAAGTTGGATATCAGTAAATGAATATACTAGTTACAATAATCATTAAAAGTGCTATAAAATTTGTATGATTTATATATAAATTGTCATTTTTAGTTAGAATTGCATGTTTGATATTTAAATCTTAATTTTTACATTCTATTTGTTTTTGATGTTTATGTTATCTTCTGACATTAAGTACTGTAAACTTAACATTGATTCAAAAATTTTAAAAACTAAATACCGCCTTCAAAAAAAAACTCAAAAGTATGAAATAATATTTTTAAATGAATACACGAAATTAACCAACAATAATAAAATCAATGGTAGGTACGAATCAAATTAGTGGCCTACATTTTTTTTAGGTCGGTTCCAGCACACATCTAGGACTTACCTATCAAATGTTTATACTAGACGGCTTTGCTGGCACCAACCTCAAAAAAAATTGTAGGACTCTAATTCGATTCGACCTTTGATTTCTAATGATAATTTCAATAATTTGTTGGTTTATTTCCTGTATTTATTTAAAATTTTAATTAGTTGGTACTTTTGAGTCAATTAATTTCTTTTAAAAGTCGGTTTTTTTTTTTTTTAAAACTTTTTATTTTATTTTCAGTGTTTCTATATAACAGCGTTAAACCCAATCACCTATAACACTATTTATAAAATTTTAATAAAATATCCTCCTACTACTAACTGTTAAAGAGTTGTACCTTCCATCATCAGCTCATCAACATGAGATGATGACTTCCAGACGCAAAAACTTAAATAGCTTTAGAAAACATATGAAACACGTAGTACGTGCCTATAAAATTTAAGGGTTACCCTCGATTTCTTTAGGTTTCCATCATTGGATCCTGACTTGGTGACAATGAGACCACCCGACAGTACACTCTTTCTAATATGTATAAAAAAAATTTTTGAAATCTGTCCACAATTGACAGATTAATCTGTGAACATACATAAAAAAACGAAAATAATTACATACAGTGAAACATAGAACCTCCTCCTTTTTTGAAGTCTGTTAAAAATAAAATAATCAATTCTAACCTAATTAATGCCAGGTAAAAATTTTAACGTGTTAGATTAGACTAGGAATGGCAAAAAAAATTTTAATATTTTTTTTAAACTTGAGTAGAAAACTGTAAATGAGCGAGCGAAGCGAGCGATATTATAGGTTCGCTCAGGGGTTTGATTGATTATACAGTCAAAGAACCTCGCGAAAAGTAGCAAGAAAAGGCGAGTTAATAAGGTGACGAGTTAGGAAAGTGACAAAAGAAAAAGGTCAAGTTTAAGAAAATAACGAAGGCGCACTGAGCGAAGGAAACAACATCTGAACTTTATTATAGTATTTTAATGATTGCTTCAACGTATTCTTATGATTATGAAACAAATAAGATCAAGGTTGACGGTTAAAAATATGCAGCGTGAAGAAGAGATTAACTTCGACTTGGATTTAGTTTCATAAATCTTAATAACTATTGCTGCAACAGAAATGAAGCATGACTTTTGAAATCATCATCATCATATAGCTACATACATGGCTCGAAGAACGGATTGGGGCAGTAAAGTTCTCGAGTGGCGACCACGCACCGGAAAACGTATCGTAGGCAGGTTTCCCACTCGGTGGACCGATGACCTGGTAAAGGTGGCGGGAAAGCCGCTGGATGCGGGTAGCGCAGAACCGGTCGTCGTGGAAATCCTTGGAGGAGGCCTTATGTCCAGCAGTGGGCGTCCTTCGACTTTTGAAATAACAGACACAAAACTGGATTAGATTTGAAAATTGACTAAAAACAATCTCGAGTTCAAGTTACTTATTTTTTATTTAGTGAGAAAATAATTTTCGAAAAACCTAAAAGCTTTTTGGTACAATCTTTTAGTGTCACACGATATACATATGCATGCAAAATTTCAGCTCAATTGGTAACCGGGAAGTGGGTCAAATTTAACTTGCAAGATTTCATTACAGACTACGGGACAGGTGAACTAAATATAAGCTTGTAAAAAAAATAGGTTGACATTGATAGCTTTATGCAAGTATAAACGTAGGAAATTACAAAATTGTTATATTTGATTTGTTATCTTTCCTTTTGCTTTTATAATTGAAAGGCTAAGCAGATCAATCAATTCATAAACGTCATATTCAGTTGATAAAAATAACACATACTTAAGAGGAGTGTTACCCTAGCGCGCACAATATAAACGAAGTTTGGTTCTTATTTAAATATTAATCAATCAAAATTATTGCAAATTATGTGGAGCGTGATAGGCATACACTCCTCTTAATTAATATATATCTCGTCTAATTCTATGTCTCAATGAAAACATGCAGTAATTAGAATGAATTTAATTTTGTCCACTTTGTTAACCGGTTTTGCCCAATGTGCCGTGTTTCCTGTTTCTAGCCAGCACTGGATAGCTTTATAATTAGCTTCCAGGTTTTTGACCTGCCGACCGACATTATTAATTTTGATGTATACATAGTGAGTAGAGCCTGCATTATGTGTGTAGGAAAAATGAAAACTTTATGGATGAAAAAATTAGAAAGGGAAGCGTGGAAAGGAAACATCGCGAATATCTATGGACTAAATTTAAAAAGCAGATTATATAATTATGATGTTATATCATTGGCGACGAGGAACTTGTATCAAACAGGCGCGTTTCCGCAGGTCAGAAGCTGAAAAAAAAAGAAAAAAACGAAACGAAAAATGAAAAAAAAAAAAGGATGTTATTGACCGGTGGACTTTGAAAGCAAAATTTCTGATAGCAACTGATGTTGTTTGTGTGGTCTGTAGTCAAACTGAAACAACACCTGCCGATTCATCAAAATACGCAATTTTTTCATATACATACGTATGTGATTCCATTTTCACTTCATTTACATATTATGTATTTTTAAATTTTTTCAACCACATTCAACATATTGAGTTCCGCAACTTTCAGAAGACTTATTCTCTACAGACAGAACCACTTTTTAACACGTTTTTTTTCAAATTCCTTTTCAAGGAAACACCATTTGCTTTTATAACGCCACATTTGTCTGAAACAAACGCACATTGTTGTTTCTCCATTCGTTTTAGTTTGTTTGAGGCATGTGCAACTTCCTTTGCAGCTGAGACCCTATCTACTGGACGAGGCCGGCCTCCCGAGGCATTGAAACTGGGACTGTTTTAAAGCCCAGTTGAAACCTATGTTGATCAATAATCATACGCTGATCTCAGAACCTCAGTACCCACACAGTCAGATCACACCTACAGAACTCCATACAACAAAGAAACAAAAATAAGTATCTTCACTTAGTGGTATTATAGGTGCGTATGCTTCTCTTTGCCTTAGTATCAAAGTGTCGCAGCCACCGGTCTAGTGCCACTTCGTTGCGGGCGATTATAAAGGCAGTTGTCGCTTTTTAGGGATCCGTGGCAGGTAACGGGTTCGTGCTGATAAACAAAAAATGAAATTGGATTTCGGGTAACTTAACAAAAATTAAAAATATGTATCTTGATACTAGTGACAGCTAACAAAAGGAATCATTTGAACCTTGCAAATGACCCCATTTATCTAAAAAAAACAATTGGCAAGCTAAACAAGTTAAAAAACAACCGACTTCAATCGCAACAACTACAAGTCTTCTATATTTCTTTGTTTTTGTTATTTTTAAAAAAGTACTAAACCATTTTGATAAAGATTATATGGGACCAACCTCAAAGAATACCCTACCCAATAAAAAAATCTAAATCTGATTACTATTACTTAGTTAATTAATTAGATTACTTAGTTATGCGTGATCATACATAAACTTGGTTTGATTAAAATAGTACAAACCCTAAAAGTAAAACAACAAATAATCAAAACTGACCAAGCGTGAGTCGTACTCGTGTTAAGGATCTCGTACTGAATTATAAACTAACCAATTTACTTAAAACCCGAGTGCGTGAAACATTACCTCTCTTTTTTGGACAGGCGGGAATAATGTATCTTAAGTCTCTCACTGGATCAAGATGAATCTAACGACATATCGCACAAAGAAACAAACATAAATACATTCACCTAAAAACATTAACTTCCTTTTTGATCAATCGGGTAAAGAGACATTATTCTGTCACTTTTGTTGATGTCTTATGACAAATGAATAGCGGTGTGGTGATCCGAAACCCTCCTCGGTGAGCGAGTCCGACCTCACTTGGCCGGTTTAATATTCTTTATTCTTTGGTATTGATATGTCAATACGTCATGTAAGAGCGTCGGTGGTGTAATAGCTAGGGCCGCTACTCCTGTCCGGGAGGTCGTGGTTCGAACCTCCTCCTTTTTGGAAGTCGCTTGAAAAAGCAATTTATTTTTGATTGGTTTACAGGTATTTTCATGAATTCGGTTAAATCTACTTTTGTTCTGACCATTAAATTACTACTACATGGTTCTGGCACATGCGGATATACTGAAACAATAATACTCTAGCAATACGTTACAAAAAAAAATCTTCGGTGGCGTAATGGCAAGAGCCGCTACCTCTTGTCCGGGAGGTCGTGGTTCGAATCCTGCCACGTACCAATGTGTTTTCGAATTTAGATTTCATATGTACGTTTATCCGACGCTCTTACGGTGAAGGAAAACATCGTGAGGAACCTGCACACGCCTGCGCAGAAACTCGAAGGTTGTGTGTGAGTGAAGTCGACCAACCCGCACTGGGCCCGCGTGGTCGTCTAAGGCCCGATCGCCCTAATTCAGGGTAGGCTCGAACCCCTCGGTGGAGACGTAATATGAGCTAATGATGATTGATATGTATATAGGGTGACTTTTAATTACTTCTTGATAGTAAAGGATATGAATGTACTCGTGATTACAAACAACTTTCCCAAAGAAACTATAATATGTCAAATATGTAAAAAAAAATTTGGTCCTCGATACATTTTTGCCGCTTTGATAACTTAATATGTATTTTGGAGTAAAAATTTTTTTTACATATTTGACATATACTTTCTTTGGGAAAGTTTTTTTTAATCATGAGTACATTCATATCCTTTGCTATCAAGAACTAATTAAAAGTCACCCTATATAGTATTATTTGGTTGGATTAAGAGCTCGTAAGCGGCTGCTCGTCCATAATCTAAGGTCTTTGTCTGTTTGTTGCACATGTGTTGTAGATCAGAATCTGACTTTACAGCAATTAGCTGGTTCGCACTTAGATCATACTGCTATCTGCTGCATACTATGACTGGAAGATACCTGTTATGTATAGATTAACAGTAGGACTCTGAACGTGACTTGCCTATGTGTTTATTATCTTATTTTGCGATGGATCTATTTATAAAATAAGGAAACGCAAAAAAGGAAAAGTATAAATGATTCCAACGAATTCAGAACGGCCTTCTTTTTTGAAGTCGGTTAAAAACGTTAAAAGCAACAACCTACTTCAATTGCAACAAGCAACAAAAATTTTGCTACATTTTATGGTTTTTGTTAATTTCCTCAAAAAGCACCTTATCGATTTTGATAATAATTTTATGGGACCAACTTGGCAACATACTCTATCGATTAAAAGAAGAATCATGAAAATCGGTTCACAATCTGCGAAGATATCGTGTAACAAACATACACCTCCTTTTTGAAATTGGTTTAAAAAGGTATGGTCTCTGCTCAGGATGCCATATTGTTTGGATTTGAAGGCCGACCTTGAAAGGAATGTACAATTTAAATGAACTATATTGCCACAGTACAACTATACATAACACAGCAGTCATTTATACGTATAAAATAAAACTAAAAATAACTTAAAAATAAACTTAAAAAAGTCTAAGTAAGGGGGCGTTGAAATTACGTAACGTGATTTGGGGGGAGGAGGGGGGGGGGGGGGTCTTGTAAAACGTTACGATGCGTTACAGGGGCGGGAGGGGGGTTCAATCAACGCGTTAAGTAACACTGTTTTTTTTTATTTAAATAAAAAAAATGGAATTAAAATTATCCCAAGTTTTCGTTTATGTTTTACGGGGAATTCCTCGACTGTATTGTACGTCATTTTTGTTTTATTTTATTTAATATAACTTTTACAAAAAAAAACATTACTCGCGTTACATAGGGGGCGGGAGGGTCAAAAATCTTCAACTTAAGGTTCAATGAAAAAAAAACTACTGCTAATGGGCATTGGAAACAATGTGATAGATTGCAATCGGAAATACGTTAGACGTTCCATGGAGACGACGACAAAAGGTCAACGGTAAACATTGAACCCTCGGGACTAGCCACAAAAAATGTGCAACAAAAACGCCAACTGGAAGTTATTGGGCACAAATGCATAGCAACCGCTGCAGCAGCCATTCATGAGAGGAAACGAGACGAACTGGTGTGAATAGGTGAAAACGTCTGCATGCCTGAGAGAGCGAGGGAGATTGCATTCCAAATACAAACACAACGTACAGGCTGCAGCGCCATCGCCAGCGCACCCGCTCCGCTCACACCGCCACCGTCCGTATCGTAGTCCGTTCACTCAGTGACTCGACTCGACTTGCGCGCGCGCACCGCACCGAGCGGCCGTTTCTAACTCCCGCGGAAAACCAACAACCCACAAATTCCAATTTTATAACCGCCATGGCGTGACAACTCTCCAATATCTTGAGGTTTGAGTTTCTCACAAATACATAATTCGTGCCAGTGATGTCATTTTGAAAATATCATTTTGTGACCCCAAAATTGGATTGTATAGTGATACTTTACTGTGATTTGTGTTTTACTTGACTGTTATTATATATTAAGGAAGGAACCGAGGATACTTTCACTGGACTGAAAGTTGAAACAATCTTTCGGATAACTTCGCAAGTGTGACATTCCTGCTTGATTTCCATCAAAGAAGAGGTAAATATTGCTAATGAAACTGCTAAAATACATATAGATAAACTTCATGATGAACACAATAACGATGTTAATAAAGAATCTAATACAAATCAAGATAAAACAGATGCCGAGGCCGACACAAAAAAAACGTTGATTCGAAAGAAAACTGTATTTGTTAAAATTACTAAATCACGTGAAGATGTTTTTGTACCTTGCATCTACCGGGTGATGTTATCATAACATTGTAAGTGATATCTGAATCATCTCCATATATAGATAAGGTTTCGTGTGTAAAGATAAAACCGGTCAAGTGCAAGTCGAATTCGCGTGGAGACGGTTCCGTACCATTACGTTTTCCATAAGAACGTTATGATTTTTCGGCCCTATATTTCCTATTTTTTTTTTTTATTATTTTTGACTTAATAGTTTCGGAGATAAGAATAATGCTCGATTTTCGTATATTTACTTTAACTTTTTTTTTAAACTACTTATTTTAAAATAATAAAAAATATGTGTTATAATGAGACCTTTCTTATTATATGTCACATGGTGCCCTTTTTTTGAAGTTTCTTATTTCCCCCCAAATTAACTCCCAAAATCGAAATTCGTCCATTCACGCTATACGATCGTAATTGGGTCATGTAATATGTACCAAATTTCAACTTTTTTCGTCCAGTAGACTCGTCTCGAAGAAAATCTGGTGTGACAGGCGGACAGGCAGACAGATCAGGATCCTTTTTTTTAAACGGATGTACGGAACCCTACAAAATGACATATTTGCTATTTAAATTGTACAATTTGCTAGACAAATATTTTTTTAAAATGTCTGAAGAATTTACGATAAGCAATCAAAGAATGCAATAAAGAAGAATTTGTAGTTTAATGAAAATTGACTAAACACTTAAGATAGTTAAGTACTTACATACCTACTTCCCATACATTATGTAAATAATCATCAGTACAAATGTTGAAGATTTACTTTAAACTATTCGAGGTGAAGGAGCGTAACTTAAGAATTTTAATAGTTATTTATGAGACAAGGGTGGTAAAAAGGTAATTAACAAACGAGTGACATTTATAAACCCGTGCCGCGGGTGAGGGTTTACCATCGTCACGAGTTTGTTATTTACCTTTTACACCCATGTAGGTATCATAAAACGTTTTTCAATATAGTTGTGAGAAAACAGATAAAATACGAGCACCACAAGGTTGCTATCAAGGTTTCGGCAACCAAATAAGTTCATTTTACGTAATTTGTGGCTCATTTTAAATTTAATCCGGAAGAGTAATCTCCCTTTGTTTTTTCCTTACATACACAAAAGTATATTTTTATTAGAAATAATATTAACTATTCATTATTCTATTCGTATTCAAAACTTAAATTTCTCAATTAAATATTTTAACTAGGCATACGTACGCAGTTTTTTTATACATACATATTACCATAAAGAGATAAGGCTTGGGATCATATATCATATTATGTTAGCATGAAAACTTCCTTGGAAAAGATGACCTATTCCTTGGCTATTCCTATGCTCTTTATTCATATTTATTCTCCTTTCTTCAATTAGCGTTATGTACTTAACCCCTCGGAAGAATAACCTATCTCTAGTCGCACCGATGTGCTTTTAAGGTGGCCCTGCTGCCAAAGCTTAGGGGGAGTTTAGTGGGTAGTGCGGTCTTGGGACTGTGCATATTATATATATATATATATATATATATATATATATATATATATATATATATATATATATATATATATATATATATATATATATATATATATATATATCTTTAATATATATAAATCTCGTGTCACAATGTTTGTCCTCAATGGACTCCTAAACCACTTAACCGATTATAATAAAATTCGCACACCATGTGCAGTTCGATCCAACTTGAGAGATAGGATAGGGTAGGGTAGGGTAGTGTAGGGTAGGGTAGGGTAGTGTAGTGTAGGGTAGGGTAGTGTAGTGTAGGGTAGGGTAGTGTAGTGTAGTGTATGTAGGGTAGGGTAGTGTAGTGTAGTGTAGGGTAGTGTAGGGTAGGGCAGGGCAGTGTAATGTAAGGCGGTACGAAGTTCGCCGGGACAGCTAGTTTATTTATATATTATATACCTTATGTATATAATAGGAATGTATGCATGCATATAGGCGCAGGGATGTGGGTCCCACATAACCAGTACAGCCGGCTGTTATTGGTATGCATAAACGCCTTCTCCTCCTCCCCTCCACCGCAGTCCGAGGGAAAAAATTCTCATTCAAAAGTCTTAAAGAAAATTCTGTATCTTTGGTTATTATTATATTTTTTTATATGCTAGAAACCTCCGAGCTAGAAATTAAAAAAGTGGCTAAGTAAAAAGCACGTGTGAGGTAAAACCTATTTTGCGCAAAGTAAACTAGCGTATAAAGTAGGTACTCACTTTTCAAGCAACTGTATAGTAAAAATATTTGCTATTAATACAGAAAACTTTTAAAAACTTTATTTGCTATAATGCAGGTATTGTTATAGTTTTCAACTACATTTTAGACATAAGATATTGCTAAAACTCAATAGTGCGTGCGGTTCGCCGCAAACATTGTCATATTTTCGCTAGTAAAGACACAAGCTCAAGCCACACAGAGGCGGTACTGCGGGAAAGCGGCGCGGGAGCGAACCTGCGGGAAGCGAATGCGGTCCGGGGCGTGCCACACACAGATACGGTGCGGGCCCGCGGCGGGAAAGCGGCGCGGGAGCGGCCAGTGTGACACCAAAAGCGGCCTATTTATATTTTTTCCCACAAAATATCTTTTCTTAGGGTGTTTTTGTAGTTTTTATCCTTAGTATTATATAAACATGGATGTGGTTGAACCAAATAAATTAGTTTTTCTGTCGAATTCATAATGACAGGTGAAAAACAACTAATAATCTCTTAAAAAGTTGCAAATAAACACAACTCGCAATCCCGCTCCCGCGCCGCGCCGCGCCGGACCGCGCCGCTACCGCTCTGTGTGGCCCGTTGCATAAGACTGCTAAGGACACAACTCCCGCGCCCGCATACCGCCCCGGACCGCGCCGCTCCCGGTCCGCTTTCCGTTCCACTGTTTGTCATAGCGGCCGGGCCGGTACCGCCCCCGGTCCGCGTCCGCTCTCTGTGTGGCAGGTTACATATAAACTAGAAGGTTACAAAAATATCCCGGTCCGGAACGCTCCCGGTCCGCACCGCCGCCGCCTCTGTGTGGCTTGAGCTTTAAAGTTTCATCATCTGATCAAAACGAATGTCTTACGCAGAACGAGCACGATTTGCGGCTTTGTACCTAGTTGTTCTATGTTATGTACCTATGTGTCCTACTTTGTCATAAAATAAATTAGTTATCTTAATAATGAAGGATTGTATAATCTTTATCTACTTAAATCATATTTTATGTGTTATTTGGCATAGCCACTTCCTGAATAATTATAACGAAATTTATTTATTGTTTCACTAAAAATAAAAATTTAAATGTTTCTAGTGAGGCGGTGCCTAAACTAGGAAGACAGCTAGTCCATAGTATTTTGATGTGTATTTCACAACACTTAGGTACCTACTACTGTTTTAGGTTATTGGTAAGCCCCTCACTTACATGAATACTCTAAGCCCTCACTAGTCTGTAGTCAGTGATGGAAATAGGTATTTTATATACAGGGTGTAACAAAATTGGTGTAGGTCCCGTTAACTGGGGCTTTTACTTATTAAACTGAACAACTTTTGTTCTACAAGTTTGCTGGAATTGCAAAAAAAATTGAACTCTTCATACAAAACGATCAGTGGATTGACCAATTTTGTGCATTTTTGTATGGAACGTTTTTTGCGAATTGACTATGGGTGGATTCCTTAGGGAAAGTTGTTCAGTTAGATCAGTAGAGCCCCAGTTAACGGGTCCTACAGCAATTTTTTTATAAAGTGTTTTGTGACAGTTGACATTTTCCACAAGATTGACCTTCAAAATCAGTTTTTTACAGATTCTTGGGCAAACGTGCCTTTTTTCTAAAATTATCCTACGTTCTTCTACACTTTTTACATCTATGCCAATTTTTAGCGAAATCGGTTAAGTAGTTTAAGATTGGAAGAGTAACAAACTGACAGACAGTTTTAGTAAGAATTTTTATGCGTGTAAAATGCAATCATGTATTATAGCATCATAAGCAAATACATTGCATAAACGTTACATTGGTAAAACTTATGTGACATTCTGATTGCATAATTAATTACATATTAACTTGTTCAGGGGTAGTTTAATTTTCAATTTTAAGCACGAAACAAAACTACTTAGAAAATAACCAAAGATATCTTATGATATATGGATCTTCTACCAGACTTTAGAAACGATAGTTTTAAAAGGTATAGGTAATATCTTTGTGAAAAAAGGAGATTAGTTACCACCGTATCAGAAGGTGACAGATTGATGACGATTCGATCACAACAAAGAATAGGTCATCTTTGCCAAGGAGGTTCCATGCTTACCTTATTCGTTACCTATTACCTATGTTTATATTTTAAAAAAACTTACGCATGCGCATTTGTGTGCCTAGCTACAGAAGGCGCCATTTTCTTATAACTGAATTGAATTGTTTTAGATGTGAATACAAATTTAAAAAGTAATATGTCTAGGTGTGATAAATAACTACTTATATTAAACTTGTTTTTTAAAATTAAACTTAAAGGGCCAAGACATATTATTTTCTATTTTTTAGCGGTTTTTTTTGTTAGGGTTTTTCAAATTTTTAATACTATCATGTCAATATTGTTAATCAAAACCTCCACGCGGCCGAAGTTGCGGGCACAGCTAGTAGATAATATTTTAAACAGTTTGCAAGTATGAAACATAATAATTAGATAAGTAACTGTATTTTTTACTAACTGAGTAATGTAAGGAAAAAACTAACTTTCTTACTAACACTAAAATGTGTCTTTATTATCCATTCATTGACATTCGCTTTAACCGCCTCCGTCGCGTTATGGTTAAGTCCTTTAGCTTCACATCCGGAGGTCACGGGTTCGATTCCCGGCGGAGTTAAGTAGTTACATTTTGATCAAAGAGTCGTCGCGTAGGGGGATCGCTAAATTGTGAAATTATTAGTAATTATAATTAGTTGTAGTAAAGTAATACAATTGTATTCTGTTTTTATCTTATTAACTTAGCGGTCCCCCTGCGCGACGACTCCTAGATCAAAATATAACTACTTATATTAAACTTAAAGAGCCAAGACATACTATTTTCTACTTTTTAGCGGTTTTATTTGTGGGGGTTTTTTTATTTTTTTATTTGTTTTATTTTATGCTTTGTAAACTTTACGTATCCAAAACACGATACTTTTGCTGTATCTACATATTATGTTTAATACTTGCAAACTGTTTAAATTATTATCTATTATTCTTTACATAACAAAAGAAAAGTGAAAGGTTTCTACATGGAGTATCTTAATTAAGCCTTGTTGTTATAATTAGGTAAAAAGCTTTCTTTTTTCACGTCCACTGTAGTAAGTAGGTATCTACTTTGGTTGCGGCTTTTAGAAGTGAAATCGAAATATTTGTTGCTATTGTTAATAATTGAAAACGCTAAACACGTTAAAAAACCGACTTCCATCGCAACAACTTAGTACATTTTTGCATTATTATTTTTGGTTTTTGTTAATTTTCTACTAAAGTACTACACCGATTTTGATAAAATTTATATGGGACCACACGGAAAGCACTAGCTTTCAAATAATAAAAGAATCATAAAAATCGGTTCACCCAGTCAAAAGTTATGAGGAACACATTAAAAAAAACATACAGACAAATTGGGGACCTCCTCCTGTTTGGAAGTCGCTTGAAAAAGCAATTTATTTTTGATTGGTTTACAGGTATTTTCATGAATTCGGTTAAATCTACTTTTGTTCTGGCCATTGAATTACTACTACATGGTTCTGGCACATGCGGATATACTGAAACAATAATACTCTACCAATACGTTACAAAAAAAAGCTTCGGTGGCGTAATGGCAAGAGCCGCTACCTCTTGTCCGGGAGGTCGTGGTTCGAATCCTGCCACGTACCAATGTGTTTTCGAATTTAGATTTCATATGTACGTTTATCCGACGCTCTTACGGTGAAGGAAAATATCGTGAGGAAACCTGTACACGCCTGCGAAGAAACTCGCAGGTTGTGTGTGAAGTCGACCAACCCGCACTGGGCCAATTCAGGGTAGGCTCGAGCCCCTCGGTGGGGACGTATATGAGCTGATATGATGACGTTACAAAAACATACATAAACATGGTGTGATTAAAGTAATTACAAGTATTAATAAAATAATACAACAAATAACAAATACCGTCTAACTTTGGGTCGTAGGTACTCGCGGTAAGGATTCAAACACACACAAAGGCACTCCGGGGGTGCCGACAAAAGTGAAAACTTTCACTTCAAAAATAATGAAGACTGTCTCATAAGGGATTGTACCAAGAGACGATAACAGGTGTCGGAAACAGTGTCGCGAGTCTAATGGTATTTTCCCATCTCAAAAATTCCCAACGGGCTTAAGAATTTTTCACTTCAAAAAATCACTCGCGTTGATGTCTTTGAAATGAATAGTTATCATTGTGTTCTCGTGTGGAGGGATGTGGTGGTACGGAACCCTGGGTGCACGAGACCGACTCGCACTTGCCTAGTTTTTTTATAGGGAAGTACCTTAATTTTAACTTTTTACAAGTTTCATTATTTGTCAATGAATTGCCCTTATTCTGTGAAAATTTTAGTCGGCTACCTATCACGGTTCAATAGATACAGACAATCAAAATTCCGACAGACAGACAGACGGCGTAGGCGTTGTAATAATGTGTCATTACCCGGTACAGAATCTTAAAAAAGTGTAAATATTTTTAAACACCTATGGCATGGCATTTCAAGAATTATTTTTTTTTCAGAATTAGTACTTTAAATTTCTGTTCAGAGGCGATAATATCGAGTAGCTTATTTTATGTTCACAAATGATTGATAACTTGAGAATTTGATTGTGATTATATAGTCAGACTATAAGTTTCATTCAACCAACATTCACACATAACGGAAACCGGTGCAACGCTCGACTCGGGCGCATCAGCCAGCTCGATAACATTCCAAATTTGAATCGATAGCTTTTTATCGTTATCTATGACCACGACACCACCACTTTTAAATCATGGTATTTGGAATGAAACTACTCAATTTTTTATTGAAATTTTTAACGGGAGCAAAATAACACTAGATAATTTAGACGATAAAACCGTCTCCGTGGCGTAATGCTTAAGTCTATGAGCTTCACGTCAGGAGGTCGCGGATTTGATTCCCGGCGGATTCTAACTTTTTATGACTCTGTTTGGTTGGTGGAAGGGCATTTTCTAAGCCAGCCTGTCTAACTAACACCGTCCTATCTAGGTCTATCTATCTATCTATCTATCTATCTTGGCTAAGCATCAATGTTAATAGCATTTGGGGAATCTTGGTCAGCCTGCTTCCAATAGGGATGACGAATGCTAGTCATCTAAGTTACTTTTTATCATCTGTTAAATACGACATTTTGTTCTTAAAATGTTTGAAGCACCTAGGCGTGACGTCATAGTTTTGCAACGTCATTTATGTACTCATTTTGTGCTATTAGTGAATTAAAAATCGAAGACTTGATGGTAAACAAAACGAGCACGGTTTTCCGAAGTTTAAGTAGGAGGGCTATTTAGTAATCAAAGAGTTCATAATTTATTTCTGATGCTGTCGTCACCCCTATTCTACCATTAAATTAAACATATATGTTTCTTTGGAACGCCCTGTAGCCTAAACAGCTTGATGGATTTTGGAGTATCTTGATCCCGTTAGTGACTTAAGATACCTTTTTACCCGACAGTCCAAAAAGAGGGATAATGTTTTTATGCCGACGGGTTGCTTTCGATATTCCATTCGATCTTCAAATAATCGTAACACTATAAACTACTAGATTTCCCTTTAAAGAACTCTAATCTGACTACATTTAGTCTAAAATAGGAATAAAAAGCAAATAACTACATGCTTGATGAGAATTTAGTAGCATCATGAGTCGACTCGAAAGTTATGTGTAGTTAGGCGTCAGAGCGACGAAAGATTTATGTATCGAGCAAGATGTGATGTGAGACGACTGACGTTTCCTTTTTTAACTTCCTCCTTTTAAGGTTACAAGCTTTTAACTGGACTGAAATTAGTTGAGAATAGTGGTTGTTTGTTTTTTGATGGATTGTATAGCATTATTTTCCCGATAGTAAGAAGCGTCGGTGGCTCAACCGGTAACGACTCGGTCCTCCTTACCAGGGGTACCGGGTTCAAAACCGGACGGCCAATGTTCCAATGAGTTTTTTGAAACTTGCGTAGGTACATATTACTCACAGGTTGTTTTAACGGTGAAGGAAAACATCGTGAGGAAACCTGCACACACCAGCGAAGAAACTCGAAGGTTGTGTGTGAAGTCGACCAACCCGCACTGGGCCCGCGTGGTCTAAGGCCCGATCGCTCTAATTCAGGGTAGGCTCGAGCCCCTCGGTGGGGACGTATATGAGCTGATATGATGAAGAAGGGCAATGGCTTAAAAGGTGTTAACAGATGATTCTGTTAACAATTTTTATCTACTCTCGTATCGTAAAGTTCTAATTATAAACTTCAAAACGAGTTTATATTGACATACTTTATTGAAAACCATACCGTTTTTTTTAATCATGTTATAACACTTTTTCTCTAACAAAATAATATTCTTCTATATAGGTATTTAAAATTTTCGTGTCACAGGGCGCGCCAATTTTATATAAAAAAAAGAATAAACAAATATACGTAATCGGTGATATTGTAAAAAAGTTAAAAAAGATTTTATTGCAATATTTACCTGTCTGTGTGTGACAGCGCCGGCTTTAGCGCATGCGCGGTGATGTGCTGGGTTTTTGTATACCTACGTTTTGTTGTACTGAATTTCTTTGGATTTTTTTTCTTGCTCTTATAACTTTTATATTTTATTTCGTAGGTTCATTCTCAATGAATGAGATTAGATAAAATAGTTTATGAAACTACACATAACTAGGTATTATGCAACAGTTTCATAATAAAAAATCTACTATTATTTTACAACTTGGCTGTGATAACAAAAAAAACAACTTTGTTTTATTGTCTGATTCATTTATCGATCATCATCATATTGTCAGCCGAAAGACATTCGCTTCTGGACAAACGCCTCCCCCAAGGATTTCCACAACGACCAGTCCTGCGCTGCCCGTATACAGCGACTTCGTAGGTCCACCGCTCCACAGGTCTTCCGTTGCGTGCGTCGCCACTCTAGAACTTTACTGCCCCAATGTACATATGTTCTACGAGCTATTCGCCTTGCCTACTGCCACTCATAAAGTTTAGCGATTCTGGGAGCTATGTCGATTACTTTGGTTGTCCTACGGGTCTCTTCATTATTTGCCTACGTATGAAAAATCTTTTCTTGTTTCACAAAATTATAAAAAGAGATTGTTTCTAAGAAGAAGTAGAAATATACATTACCAAAATTCCTTAAGAGGAGTGTACATGTCACCGGGATATTATCAAAACCGCGATATTACAATCTCACTACACTAAATTCTGTTAGATTATAATATGACGGTCAATCGGCTTACAATTTAAGAGGCTTCGCGAGGCTCTTTGACTGTTACATCAATCAGAACTGACCGAACCTAACATCGCTCGCTTCGCTCGCTCACGGCTCACAATATTTCGACAGTGTACAATCTCGCGAGATAGATCCCGTTATATTATAATCTAATGTTTTTTACAATTTAACGTTGACATATACATAGGGCGCTCCACATAAATGTAGCATCCAGGAAAATATACAAAATATAAATCAATTTTCTTTTTTTTCATTCACTATTGATAAGCCCTTGACATCATCTCACCTGATGGTAAGTGACGATGATGCCGAAGATGGAATCGGGCTTATCAAAATTCCCAACGCAATGGGAAACTGGCTGTCTTATCTTCATGCCGGAACACATCAATATTGTTAACACTGATGTTTGGCGGCAAGACTTAGATAAGATGGTGGTAGCTAGCCAGGCGGGCTTAGAAAATGCCCTACCACTACCACTAACCAAGCCGGGTCAAAGCTAGACCCCGCCGGGAATCGAACCCGCGACCTCTAAATGTAAAGCGAATGGATTAACCATTACGCTGCGGAAGCGGTTAAAAATGAATAAAAGTTATTGAAATTTTGTAAACACATTTTGGAAATATCAGTGTGTGACTGACTCGTTGGCTCAGTGGTCCTGCTCGATTGGTGATCCGAGAGTTGTGGGTTCGATCCCCACCCAGGGCAAGCATTTAAGTGATGAACAGATTTGTTTGCTCTGTGTCTGGGTGTTAAATATCTATATATGTATGTATTTAAACGTATATAAGTATTTATATCAGTCTCTGGTTCCCATAACACAGGGAATCCTACTTTGGGGCCAGATGACCATGTGTGATTTGTCCCAGAATTTATTTGTTTGTAAACAAAACTTTTTTTTTAATCTGTCATTTTTCTACGGTAATCTGACAAACCACAGACATAAATTACTTTGGAAATGAAAGGAAAAGAAGTTACGTACAATCTATAGCATATGTGTTCTAAAAATACTGAGTACTTATAATGTAACTGAGAACTCATTGCATGACGATAAAGCCCGTCAGGCTTACAAGAATGTCATATTATATTTCCTTACTTACCTACTGACACAGTAGTACAATATAGCGGCTTACAGTAGTGCAACGAATGTAGGTACTTACGCAGAGCAACGGAAGGGTACTTGCGGGGCTGCGGGCGGCGTAGCACAACCTGGCAAACTCCGCGAGTTTGCCAGGCTGGCTACAGGCTAGTACTGCTACGAGTAGTACCTACCCCGTGGCAGCAAGGCGTTGCGCTACTGAATCCATATCGTAATACTGTGCTACTGATATGTTTTGTACACTGAAATAAATAAAAGAAACTGCCAACAACGTTAAAATTACAATCAGGCAGCCCTAATGACGAGCGGTAGGTTCAGTAACACCATCTAATTATAGTTTACAATGTTTATTTATAAACCGCCCATTACTTAGTGCTTTTGCTGACGGCACTTTAGTTCCACTTTGATATTTGAGATGGGCACTCATGGGAATTGGAATCCAGTTATGAAATTTACTTTATTAAATTATAAGAAATTTCAGTAGAAATAAATAACTTTCGAAAAACCCAAAAACTTTTAGGTACAAGCTTTTAATATTGCATTGTCACGCGATATACCTTTCTTGTCTAAGCGATATACATATGCATGCAAAATTTCAGCTCAATCGGAAACCGGGAAGTGGGTCATATTTAACTTGCAAAATTTCACCCGAACAAACATAGATACCTTGCAAGTTAAATAAAAGCTTGTAAAATAAAAGATTCCGACGAATTGAGAACCTCCTCCTTTTTTGGAGTCGGTTAATGAAATAGGTACTAAATGACTACGCGAATTAATAAAAAAATTGAACGCGACTGCATGAAAACTTAACCCCTCTTTTTAGCCAGTCGGGTAAAACGTATCCTATATCATTTATTGGATCAAGACGTTTATCTAACGACACCTCGCACTCCAAACTCCATCAAGAAGTTTATGCTACAAAGCGTGCTAAAGAAATAAATTCACATCACATACAGACATACATACATACGCTTGAAAAACCTATGATAAATTAATTTATTATTTATTTTATTTTTATTTCCTTAATGAAACCAACAGCATACAATTTTATTATTTTTTATACAATTTTTATTAAGCACATTTTTTTATTTTTTTTTAAATTCACAATTGGTAAACCCTTGACAACATCTCACCTGGTGGTAAGTGACGATATAATTTTCTAAAAACCTAAAAACTTTAAGGTACAAGTTTTAATATTACATTGTCACGCGATATACATATGCATGCAAAATTTTAGCTTAATCGGAAACCAAGTGGTTCAAATTTAACTTGCAAGATATCAACCGAACAAACATACATACATTGCAAGTTAAATAAATGCTTGTAATAATAGGTTAATTACGGAAAATACGTCGTACCTACTATGTATAGAGTAGGTATGCAATACTTGCATACGATATTTTTGCATTTGGATAATTAATTATAGTACATGATAGACCACTTTGTTAACAATTGTAAACAACAAGATGTGGACCAAATCGTGAGCATTTCGACAAGGGTAAAATAGCGTAAAACGTAGCGTAGGCACGGGCCTTCCACGCGGTGGACTGACGACCTGGTGAAGATCGCGGAAGCCGCCGGATGCGGGCAGCGCAGCACCGGTAGTCCTGGAAATCCTTGGGGGGACCTTTGTCCAGCAGTGGTTATGATGACATGAGGGAATTTTTAATCAAGCTCGACCCGTGTTATTTAAAACTAATAAAACTTTACATTACTGATTGATTAGATTACACTATCATCATCATCAGATCAGCTGAAAGACATCCACTGCTAGCCAAAGGCCTCCCCCAAGAATTTCCACAACGACCGGGCCTGCGCTGTCCGCATCCAGCGGTTTCCCGCGATCTTCCCTAGGTCTTCAGTCCATTGAGTGGCTTCAAGCCTTCCTGCGCTACGCTTCCCATGCGCGGTCGCACTCATGAACTTTACTACCCCAAAGGCCTATATCATAAACCTGGTAGCTTAGCGTATCTGGTAGATATAAGAGAGGGTTTGCGCAAAAGGCCATCTGTTTTAACTGCCTGGCCCATTCCCACTTAAGTTTAACGATTGTGTGAGCAACGTCGGTTCTTTGGTTCTTCTACGGATCTCCTCATTTCTGATTCGATCACGTAGGAAAACTCCGAGCATAGATCGCTCCATTTCGGTGACTTTAAGCCTTCTTATGAGCGCTCGTGTCTCAGTTCCGTATGTCATGCATGACTACTCATGACTGCCAACACACGCTTATCAAAGACCTTAGTCTTCTGAAACTGCGGCAACGATAATTTGGGATGTAAAGATATTGCGAAGCTTCGCGAACGCTGCCCAGCCGAGTTGCATTCGACGATTGATATTTTTTTTCGAAGTTGGACCTACCTAACTACACTTACACAGTAATAATAAACATAATTTAATATTTTTTTAATCAATTCATCAATAAAAACATGTATGTACCTATTGTCGGCAAAATAATCATACGTGTATACTTATCCTAAACTTCCAGTACAATGCCCAAAAGATAATTCATTTCTTATCACCACGGGTTTATCTGCTAAACGTGTCATTTCCTAAGGTGTTACATCGATTGAAATCAATAATAAACATTGTTATTACGATTTCAAGTCATAAGCAATCAAATGAATCATTTATTGGACCTAGAATTACTTAGGTATGACGATTAATTGTTCATGTTCAGTATACATCCAACCTTAGAGGTAACATGTACTCAAATTTAATTAGTTTAAAAATATGTAGAAAATTATCTTGTGTTTGGACAAGTGTGTTTAAAAATGGAAAACAACAAGAGGAAATTGCGTCGTTTGCGTCGTTTGAAAATATATCTAACAGTAAGTTTATAACCTGTAATTGGCATTTTTCAAAAAAAAAATGGTATTTTTTGAATAAAATTTAGAACAAGTATTTAAAAAAAGCATAGTGGCTATGCTCGGAGTTTCTATGCGTGATCGAATCAGAAACGAGGAGATCCGTAGGAGAACCAAAGTAACCGACATAGCTCTCAGAATTCCTAAACTTAAGTGGCAGTGGGCGGGGGCACTTTGCTCGTAGAACAGATGGCCGTTGGGGCAGTAAAGTTCTCGAGTGGCGACCACGCACCGGAAAGCGTAGTGTAGGCAGGCCTCCTAATCGGTGGACCGATGACCTGGTGGAGGTCGCGTGAAGCCGCTGGATACGGGCAGCGCAGAACCGGTCGTCGTGGAGATCCTTGGGGAGGCCTATGTCTAGCAGTGGACGTCCTTCGGCTGATATTATGATGATGATGATGATGACAGGACAGGTAAAAAAATTAACATTAAGTCAGG
Source organism: Coleophora flavipennella (assembly GCA_947284805.1). Lineage (NCBI taxonomy): Eukaryota > Metazoa > Arthropoda > Insecta > Lepidoptera > Coleophoridae > Coleophora > Coleophora flavipennella. The sequence continues at coordinate 13,061,909 of OX369273.1, forward strand.
TAAGCTATATAACACTAGGTTAGGTGTCGTTTATTAACAAAAAAAAACTTTTTATTTTACTCAAATTTTGTAATTATACATAGGTTGTATTCAATTTTATGATTGACTTCGTGGTTATTTTATTTCCATAATCTTACAGTTTCATATTTCCTTAACGATCCTACACCAACTATACAATATATACCTACTGTATTTATCAGAAAAACAATGAGAATATAGAAATGTTAATATAAACTACAAAGATAAGATGAGATAAATATCCTTTATTGCACACAAAATATACAAAAATGAAAAAACTTATTAACTAGCAAAATACACAATGATATGCAAAAGCGGACTTATCGCTTTAAGCGATTTCTTCCATCCAACCTAAAGATGTCATCATCATCATATCAGCCAAAAATCGTCCACTGCTGGACAAAGGCTTAACCTATGATTATTTTGCCGACAATAGGTAGATACATGTTTTATTGATGAATTGATAAATATATTTTTTTACTGTGTAAGTGTAGTTAGGTAGGTCCATCTTCGAAAAAGAGATGTCATAAAGTTCTCCAATTTTAAGTAATGGTCTTCCTTCAATCTTATTTACATAAAAGTATCAACGTGTAATTATTACGAATCTACGTGACAAGGAAGTACATTTGACTGTACAAAGCTATACGTTTTCCTTAGATCGTGAGACACTTCGCAGTGGCATCATAGAGAACCAATCTGATCTACTCGAAAACCAGTTATTCCGTTAGTCACCTCCAGCTGTGTGCGGATAGATGTATGATCCTTAATTACAGAGAGTAACATATTTTTTTATTATTTATAGTCAATCTTTCACGATCGCTTTTACCGGGTTTTAGCTATCTATCTGTCTATCTGTCTATCTGACCTTTAAAAGACTGTATCTTTTGAACGGTAAAGGTACCTTGTTAAAATTTTCACAGAATATGTGTTATTATAGCCGTTTGACTATCAAATAATAGGATAGGATCCCCATACAAATGACTTGTTCAAGGTTTTTTGTTTTGGCTCTTTTTTTAAAACGATAGGATATACATACACTCGGTGTGAGTGAACCCGTAAATAGAACAATAAATAAAATGATAAAAAAACCAGCCAAATGTGAGTAGTACTCCGGGCTTAGGAACCAGAACTAAATTTTAAAAAAAAAATATTTTTCTGTCGCTCTAGTTGATGTCTTTTAATTAAAAATGAATAGGTATCACTGGTGTACTCGTGTGGAGAGATGTGTAACGGAACCCTCGGTGGGCGAGTCCTTCTCGCACTTGGTTGGTTTTTTTGTACTTTCTTTTATTTTATTTTTTTACAATTGGTAAGCCCTTGGCATCATCTCACCTGATGGTAAGTGACGATTATGCCGAAGATGGAAACTGGCTTACCAAGGTTCCCCAACGCAATGGAGAACTGGCTATCTTATCTTTAAACCGGAACACAGCAATGTTGTTAACACTGATGTTTGGCGGAAAGACTTAGATAAGACTTGGATAATTTTAAACAGTGGGAAAAGGCTATCAGGCCACCCGATGGAAATAGGTCCTTACCCCACCTATGTGAGTACAACATTAACACTAGGAGTTTGGGGTCGAGATCTATCTGGCATACATAGTTTTTGACTGGCGGCAAGACCTGGACAAAAACGATTACCTAGGTTTATCATCGATAGGGCAAAACCAGGATAGTTACCCCAGGGGTATAATTGCTCTGATTGTAATTACTTTCGTTTCGCGGATTAATCAATAATGCTTTTTTATTATTCTATCGAAAGACTTTGAAACTACCACTAAGTTGACCATGTCTCATATGTCTCTGTGCGATTGCATGGAAAGGCAAAATGCGATCAAAATGTTTGCTGGATCTTGTTTCTCGGTGTTACACCTATCCTAAACGTAATTGACATGGATTAGGCAACTATCCCTAATGTGGGATAGATGTCCCAAAATATAGAGAGTCGCAAAAATCGCTAATACTCTGGAAATATTAAAGATAATGTTTTTTACTCTTCATAAATTTGTAGATAAAAAAATAAAGTACCGGCCAGTTTTACAAATAAAATATTTTGCTTCTTGTATTGAGAGATATAGACTGATTTCAAAAAGTGTGGCAACTATCCGGCTATTAGATATCTACCTACTTAAGCAGGTAACTAAAATTAACTAAGTACTTGATATGTAATTGGTGACATGAAATAAAAATAATAACAAATAATCTAGTCTAATTAATTAAAATATCCTTTCTCTTTGCAAACTAGTCTTCAAACCCAAACCTGGATCGATAAATCTGTTTATGACACCCTATTAAATATGCATCTGACGACATTTTTGTTTGAATATGTTTAACATTTCCTTATTTCTAGGCTACCTATTAAGCTTTCGAATAAAAAACCAATTAGTTTGAATTTGACAGGAAATGCTTACGCAACTGTCTTTAATTTGGCGTTCTCTTTTTATAAATTAATCAACTATCGTTAACCTAGGGTTGCAAAAACAAAAATCAATAAGTGTGCATAATTTACTGAATTATTATGCGCATATCAGCAATCCTGCCTGTCGCGTTAATTAAATTACATTGTCAAAGTATTTCACCAATTGAGATCACATCCCGAATCTGGATGTCTGTTCCTTGTTAACTGATCGCCACGTAATTTCTCTTTTGGCCTTTTGCATTGAGATGATTTAGTCAATGTCGTAGAAGGATCGTTCTGTAGAAACGGTGTGCTTCTACTCTCGAGAGCAAAGGGAAATATCTCCGCCAGGCGAGGTGGTATGCCTGTGGTTCGGCCGTGGACCAACCGTTGATGGTTGGTATTTGTACATTTGTTACTGCAAAAGCCCGTACCCCAATATTCCACTAGTGACTTTACAATAACACTAAGCGATGTGAATAACACTAAATAGATGAGTGAGTGAAGCGAGCGATGTTAGGTTCGGTCAGGTTTGATTGATTAAACAGTCAAAGCCCCCCAGGGTAGCAGAATGCTTCGCAAAAGGAGAAATCATCGGTTTTATTTGGAGATAAAAGAAGATCGAAGCGATGCGCCGAACACGTCTTGACGTGACCATTTTTCAAAATTTACCATGTCTCTGAGGTAAAACGTAAGATTTTTTTTTATACAATTGATAAGTGACGATGATTCCGTAGATGGAAGCGGGCTTACCAAGATTCGCCAGCGCAATGAGGAGTGAATTTGCCGAGTGAATGATGGTAAAAGTTAGAAATGAACGAGGATCACCAAGCAGTTCGGACTTTTATCACCAAGAGTTGGTAAATCTTAGGTTTTACTGTAAAATCCTATGATTTACCGAAGTTCGGGGTTTTACAGTAACATACATACTCAATATAGAAGTAATGTTAATAGCGCGTTCTAGATGTCGAATATATTTTGTACTCTCGTTGCTTGTGTTAAGATGAAGCTACATCCTTGCTGCAGGCTGCCCAGGACCAACCTACCTATCTAAAAACCAATCATACTCGAAGGTCTTTCGTACAATAGCTGGGCACTGAGCACTTCCCTCCACCCATGTACAAACTGCTTCCTTATGACTTTGGCTTCGTTCTTCTAAAGCACCTTTGGCCTTAATCTGACTTCACGGTTGAGGCAACTAGGTTAGTGGAAGTGACAAAAAGTCTGAACGATGCAAAACAATAACCTTGAAAGTGGTTTAAACTTAAACGTAAACTGTCCGTGATATTGCCACTGGAATAATGAGCGTTTTTCTTCAAAGTTAAGTACCCAAGTACTATAAAATGACGATTTTACGTTTAATGATAATGTTTGTTGTATACAGGTTGCAGGTATGCAGGTTCTTTTTCATCTAACTGTGGTAAGGTTGTACTGGAACTTTCAGTTTCTCCGTATTCACCAAATTTCTTTTTGATGTAGGTATATCTGAAATAAATTAATCTCGGACCTCCAAAAAGGAAGTGGTTCTCAAATTCGACTGTATTTTTCTTTTTTTGTGTGTTACGCGATATCTTCGCAGATTGTAAACCAATTTTCATGATTCTTTTTATTCGATAATACTTTCGTGTTAATCCCATGTAAATTTTCTCAAAATCGATGAAAGTACTTTCTTTTTTTATTTAACAAAAACCAAAAATAATACATATAATTTAAAATTGTACAAGTTGTTGCGATCGAAGTCGGTTTTTTTTACGTTTTCATTATACTGCTTCCAACCAATCACATGTTTTTAGATTTTGAAGTGAACATATTGCCAACACGAAGGCACAGTACAATAAAGAGTATGACGAAGGTAAGGTAAGGTACTTTATGGCCCGATTGAAAAGAACAGTGCAAAGTAGTTGGAAATACCTATCTTAGGTACTTGATTGCACCTCACTGGAGTTCTAGACTCGACACCCACACTACACTACTCGTACATGGGAACCATTCCTGACTCAGACTTAATCTGTAGACGTTCATTTCTACGTGGCCTAGGTAATGTACCTTTAGTTTATTTCCTTTACACCACGAGGTCGCGGGTTCGATTCTCGGTCGCGTCTATAACTTTGTATGACTCGGTTTAGTTGGTGGTAGGGCATTATCTAAGACCGCCTTGTTAGTTACCACCATCTTATCTAAGTCTTGCCGCCAAACATCTAAGTTAACAGCATTGATGTGTACGTGCATGAAGATTACATAGCCAGTTCCACTTTCCGTTGGCGAATTTTGATGAACCCACAACCATCCTCGTCACTTGCCATCAAGTGAGACGATATGAAGGGCTTGTCAATTGTGAATTTAAAAAAATAGTTTAATTGGAAGGAACATCAGGTAATTTGGACTAAATGCTAAAGTGAAGTAAACACTCGCTGCCCGCGGGGCTATAATCCATCGGTATGCTAGGGTTGGGCGGTTGCAGTTCGTCATATCCATTGTAAAAGTTGTTCAGTATCGGCATGAGCTAGTTCCTTAGTTATCTATCATACGACTATATTGTTAGACCTTACATTTATAAAGTGATCACTTGTTATTACGTAACCTACTACTATGGCACTGCACCCAAGTTTCTAGGTAAATGTACTACAATAATAGAAGCAAACATTGGTTTTCCACATGTGACGTATGCCCAGTAATGTAACGAAACAATGGTTGGCAGGAGCCACAATGGACGGCCTCAACATTGCCGCTATTGTTCACTTTTTACTGCTCGCCCTCCCCCCCCGAAGCACTGGTTTTCAATAACACGCTTGATTTAACTTTTGTTATTCATAGACCTACCTAATAGTTGTGAGGGTCAAAGGAAGCTCAAACAATTTTTATATACAACCATTTTATCCCCCCCCCCTCCCCAGGGGGGGCGTCGCTCCGATTAGCTTTTATGGTAGCTTAGCTGTCAAAGCTTAGGGGGAGGTTAGTGGGTAGTGTGGTCTTGGGCCTGTGCATATTTATTTATATATACCTTATGTATATATGTGTATGCATGCATATAGGCGCAGGGCTGTGAGTCCCACATAACCAGTACCTACAGCAGGGTGTTATTGGTATGCGTAAAAGCATTCTTCTCCTTCCCTCCTACGCAGTCCGAGGGAAAAAAAACATTTTATCAACAATCTTCAAGTTATAACAGCTATGCTTAATTTCACTGCGTAACTTCAGACCAATTCGGCTTGAACTGATGGCTGATGAAGATAAACTGCTTTCCGATAGCAAGCGGTGTTTATATCTCTACTAATTTATTTTACAATCTTTTTTTTTGACCGTCTGTGTAACGCAGTGGTTAAGGCTTATACCGCCGTCAACGACCAACTTGGTAACCACTTTTTACTTTAATTAAGGATTTTTTTATGTTTTTTAATTTACAGGATAATGTGAGGAATGATATAGATTTCTATCTTCTATCGTAATACACAGAACTGAAGAAAAAATATATCCTATGCACCTTTTTTTTCTAGTTGTAACCATAGAACTGTTGCAATTTTAATCGAAAAATTATGATAATTTATGAACTTTTAAAATGATTTTGTTTTCTTACTTTTTGAGAATTCTTATTTTATTTATAATGAATTAAAAACCACAATAAATTGTCGCACGATTCATCCGCAGCGTTGACGTAACAGCCACGATGTAGTACGAGCTGACAAGAACTTTATTTCTGAGTCGTTTCGTTCGATGTTTCAAACATCGTGAATCGAGTTGCTAATTTTAGGGACGGAGGAACCACTCGCTTCACAATGAGGTCGCACTAACTTGTAAGACTCGGTATATTTAAGCTCTTCTGGCTAGCTACCATCATCTTATCTAAGTCCTGCCACCAAACATCAATGTCAAACAGCATTGATGTTTTCCGCTATGAAGATAAGATAACCGTTCCCCATTGCGTTAGGGAATCTTGGTAGCCCACTTTCATCTTTAGCATCATCGTCGCTTACCATCAAGTGATAAAAAACTGTTGTAAAAACACTAACCACTCCGGGAGTGCCAACATAAGTGAAAAACTTTTTACAGTTTTATAAGTTTTGACCCTGCGAGTATTCCTGGTACGGTTTTGGTTACATTACGTTACGGTATCGCGAGTTCAATGGTTTTTTCCCATCTCATAAATGCCCGACGCGCCTAAAGAAGATTTCACTCCAAAAAAAAAACATTTAACATACAAAAAACAGTCTCTTAATCCAAAATTATGTTGTGTTCGTGACTTAAATCCTGCAGGTTCTTTTTATTGTCTCTCGAGCAGATTTTAACACTAAAAAAAGGTTAAAAGAGTTTGAAACGTCACGACTATCCCATAATTTTATTTTTTAAATTAGGTAGTTCATCGCTTAAGATTTGTGAGAGAGATTATACATTTTTTAAGAGAACTAATAGTAATAACAGGAAGCCGCATTCAGATCAAGATAAGATCGAACTTTTCGCTTCTTCTTTTGATTATTTATTACTTGAGCGTCGTGGTGTAACGTCTAGGGCCGCCGCTACCATTACCACTACACTACCACTACACTACACTACTTTTTGTAAATATTGCAGAAATTTTTAGGTCATTTTTTACACTTTGGGTTACATTATTTGAGTTTTAGTAAGGATCCCTAATTTTTTGAAAACATAATATAGCCTATAGCAATCGTGGATAGTGTAGCTTCCCAACGGTGAAAGATTTTTTAAAAGCGGTTCAGTAGTTTAAGAGCCTATTAAAAACAAACAAACAAACAATCAATGCTTTCCTCTTTATAATAATAGTGTAGAAGAAAAAACTCAGATTGTTGTACCGAAGCAAAAACTTGCATGCTATTCGAAAATACAAAAACCGCGTGCATTTGCTAGTAAATCGAGTCAATATTCTATCGAATACTACACAACATAATTTAATATCGATTAAATTGTCTGTTCGTGTGAGCGTTAGATAATTACTTTACGTTAGTACGTTTGTGTTGTGTGTGATTCGCTCTATTTGCCTGAATGAGTGACTGTTATGCCAATGGAGTTAAATGCGGTATTTTAAGGCGCTAAGATTGATACGTGTTTCAATAATATCGAACGTAAGACTATTCATTTTAAGTTCAAATCAATGCGGGCTACAACGCGGCTGTTACGTTGAAAACGAACGCACAATTCTCGATTTTTACATGTTTTTTATTACCTACTTTTCATCACTTTCAAATAAGTTGAAAAAAATGTGTTTAATTAAAATTAAAGGTCTAAAGTCACCGATTTTTGTGTGTTGGTCTCATTCAATATTAACTGCTTGTTTTCAAAAAAAATTGCAGTTAATGCCAAAAATAGGGTCTACCGTATATTTTTTTATACATCTATAGTGGTATTATTTTTAAAATTGTATTCAATTAAATCGATTTTAAATTACTTTAAGTATATTATATATTTTTTCCATTGTGATAGCTTTACACAGTCTTTCAATAATTTGAATTGAATATTGTCATTTGACCCATCTTAAGGCCTAAATGGGAGACTTATTTCATTATTAACTACTGGCTGTTGCCGGTGACTTCGTTCGCGCTTTATTCTCAATACCGCGTGAGAGTTTTGGCAAATCCTCATTTATGCCTTGTCTACATCATAAATAAAACCTATGTGCAAAATTGCAGATTTCTAGTTCCAAGAGCTGGGCGTTGATGAGTCAGTAAAAAAACTGACCAAGTGCGAGTCGGGCTCGCGCAAAGTAGGTTTCCGTAGTCTTTTCAAAAAATAAATGTTTATTTTAAAAAACAAAATTATATTTGCAGTTGGTAATAGAACGTAAGTATTGTATATAAAATCTATGAAATTTTTACAAATCGAACTGCACATCTTAAGTTGGTCGACTATTTCTCCTAAACTAAGAAAGCCTACTTAGCCTAGATAGTTTTCCTTTTAAATTCATTATAATGTAGACTACTTTTATGACTTTTGTCAAATTTCCAAATAAAGCGGTTTAGTTGGTAGGGGGTGGGGACACTCGATTCCTACAAAATTTTGCACTCTCAAGCCTATTTTTTCGAAAACGGAACCCTAAATTTTAAAATGGTATTAGAATACTTTTTTAAGCTCTTTTTGACGAGAAAATAAAACATCCCCACTTTACTTGTAGGGGAGGTACCCTTAAAAAGATTTTCTCTCCGCGTTATATCTTTGCCAACTTTCATCTCTTAACTATACTAATCGTGTAAGAGCTAGGCCGCGGACAGACGGACAGACAGACATGACGAAACTATAAGGGTTCCTTGTTGTACTACGGAACTCTAAAAAGAAATTCGTTTAATGGTTCCAGTATAATCACAACAAAATACACAAATATATTAGTAACAGCTATAGATGGATGAGTAAAGATGGACTTTTTTTATGAATTTTCAATCACATAGTTACAGAGCCTATAAGCAGAGTATATAGTATATTAGTACTAACATACAGTACGGACACTCCCTGCCGCTCTTTAGATTCCCCTCGTCACTCAGATTGATTGATACAGAACTATAACCATAGTTTGGTTTTCGAACGCATAGGATTTCGCCGTGATTTTGTTTGCTCCGTCATTTGTTTTTAGAAATATCATTTCACTACCGTTATATGCAGTGTCCCGGGGTGTGCTATAAGGTAGGAAAGGCCTGTGGTGCACCCCTAGGTGTCCGAAGGTCTTACCGAAAGTGTCGTAAGAGACGACTAAGGGATCAAAAAGCGAAGGATGGGCAGAAGCATCATTTCCGCGCTTGCGGTCTGCGATCGCCAACCCGCCGCCAAGCGTGGCGATTACGGCGCAACCGCCCAGGACACGCCTAGTCGCCTAACCCTATGGTGGGCCACCTAAAGGGCAGGCCTATGTCCAGCAGTGAACCTCTTTGGGTTGATTCGATGATGGTCATCATCATCACATGCCAAAGCAGGCTGATAAAAGGTACAGAAGCCATGAATATTAAATTATTCTCAGTCAGAGGGCAAAGACCCCATACAAACTTTAAAGACTGGTTGGTGATAGGGCTTTTGCTTGGTTGGTGTAAGGACCTTTTCTAAGCCCACCTGGCTAGCTACCACCATTTTATCTAAGTCTTGCCGCCAAATATCAATGTTAACAGCGTAGAACCTTTTCTTAGCCCACCTGGCTAGCTACCACCATTTTATCTAAGTCTTGCCGCCAAACATCAATGTTAACAGCGTAGAACCTTTTCTTAGCCCACCTGGCTAGCTACCACCATTTTATCTAAGTCTAGCCGCCAAACATCAATTTTAACAGCGTATATAGATGTGTTCTGGCTTGAAGATAAGATGGCCAGTTCCCGTCCTCGTCATTTACCATCAGATGAGTTGATGCCAAGGGCTTGCCAATTGTTAATAAAAAATAACTAAAAAAAAGAAGGGCCTATCAGCGAAGATGGTGTGTATGACTACGTTAGTTTACTAATTGGTATGACTAAGAAAACCTACACCTACCTTCAATTCGCAAAAAAATCAGCAATCAACTTATTTATGGGCGGAGACCGGCAGGTGACTTAACATCTCAGGTTGGTCATTCATTCATTATGTATTGTGGTCGTTACATAAGGTGTTAGTCAGTGGCTGACTCACGACAGCGTTTGTTGACGAAACTATCGGCTGTTAACGTTTGATAGCTTGTCGATAAGTTAAATAAGGTTTGTCGAGTTTTCTATTGAAATTGCAGTACAGGTACAGAGTGCTTCTCTAATTTCAAAAGGAAATTCGTACGGTTGAGTTAACAATTACAAAAACTTCTCTAGAACTTCAATTTCATGAATATGTTTGATTTGTTGTATTTTATTTTAATTGGTCAATAGTTACATTTAAGAAAGGGCTTTGTGTTAAATAATAGGGTGCGAAGTTATAATTATCTAATGTCATGTTTATCGGGACACGATTTGACATTTCGTAACAAATGGAGACGCGTTAAACCTTGAACTCAAAAAGAGTCACAAAAACTAAATTGTTATCAAAGTTATCAAAACCGTGATTAAACTTACACTTAAACAATAAAAAGTTATTTAGTAATTTTTCTACATATTTTTTATCTACATTTTTTTTTAAATTAAAGAGTTAAAAATAAGAAGAATCCGTGTTGCTTCTTATTTTTGGCACTTTAATTTTTTATATTAACTATTTTCTAATAAAAAAGAAAATAATTACCATTTTGATAATTTCAAAACCCTGTAAAATAATGGTCAGTGGCGTCGATTAGGTAACACGATTTGACTTATTTAAAAAGGCTAAACTAAATTTAAGCATTCTGTACTTACTTGTCTTTTCAAAAAAGAAAGAAAAAGACAGAATGAGTAAAATTAGTTAAGTTTTGTCAAATAAGTTACATCACGTTACATCGAATCGACACCAGTATCAAACTTACCTGGCATCAAAAGTGACACAAATTGTCAAAATTACGCCTCCGTGGCGTAATGGATAGTCCATTCGCTTTACACCAGGAGGTCGTGCATTCGAATGCAGGCGGAGAATAACTTATAAGACTCGGTTTGGTTGGTGGAAGGGCATTTTCTAAAGCCCGCCTGGCTAGCTACCACCATCTTATCTAAGTCCTGCCGCCAAACATCAATGATAACAGCATCCTCCGAGATCCTCAGAAAGTTGACAACGGAATATTCGGAATACCCTAAAAGCTCTTTAGAATCTCATTGTTCGTCACATATACAGAAACTTCGGATTTGGCACAGCTGCCTTTGCATTGAGAAAGTGTAAAACAGTGTCCTCCATGTTTTCCATAGTTGGTTGACTCTATCGTATATATATTGTGCTACTTTTCCGTAGTTACGAAAATCTGCACAGCCGTATTTTTTAACAATAGCATAAAACCGTCCCATGTAAAACAAAATCCTTCTTATTTTTCGTTAGCCTAATATATGGATAGATGTCTCTTTTATCAACAGTCTCTTCCATATTACGTAAACGTACATGTGAATACACAAAAACAAATATACAAAGGTTGGCTTACCCCTAGAAGAGATTTCTTCCAGTCAACCTTACAGAAGCCTCCCTGAAGTAACTAGTATCTTATCTGTGTATCGTAATCTAATGAACGATACATCATAAAGATAAAAGAACTAACGAACGAACGACCATTATTATTTTTTTGTATTATAAAATAGTTCATTGTAAAATTAATGTAAATGAAATTAATAGTTATTTATGACAAAAGGGTGGTAAAAAAGTCAATTTTCTTTTACACCCATGTATATCAGACAGACAGGGACACTTTCAGATTTATAATATTAGTAAGGATTGCAGAAAAGATGCGGTGTTTCACATGTCAAAAAAAATTCACGACGGCTTGATAACCTCTTTCTTCCTTGAAGTTGGTTAAGACTATGTAATTATTGATCAGTGGCAATTTTCTACACCCATAAAATTGTTTTACATTTCAAAAAGGTGTTGAGAAAGTCACCAGTGAAAACTGAAACAAGTTTTGCCATACAGTAAGACCGTTAACAAATAAGGCTAAAACAACTTTTGAAAATTAAAATTTAATACAAATCAGAAAAAAAAGGACATGTTTGGGATTTTATCCTTTCTACAATCTGTGGGAGTGACTGTGTGAAAAGAGACGGAAGTGTGTAACAGGAAATGCGTTTTTTTTCAGTCACACAGGCTAAAGAAACATGGCTATGCCGCCAATTTTTTTTTTTCAGTCACGAAGGCTTAGGAAATATGGCCGTGCCATTTGATGAGAGGCCGGAAGACCGGTAGGTTTTTTATTTATGTCAGATGTTAGAAATCATATGTGACTACTGTAAGACTCGCTTTTTCTGTGCCTTGGTATCATATCCTCTGATGGTAAACGAAAGCGGGCTTACCAAGACTGCCAATGAGGAATTGGCTATCTTATCTTATGTTTGAAGGCAAGACATATAACTAAAATGGTGGTAGCTAGCCAGGCGGGCTTAGAAAATGTCAAAACGGGTCTTATGAAGTTCTGGAAATCTTAGCGAGGAGGCCCCTCTAGTGTGAAACGAATATACAGGGTATAACAAAATTGGTGTAGGACCCGTTAACTGGGGGTTCTACTCATCATACTGAGCAACTTTCCCCAAAGAAACCCATAGTTAATTCTCAAAAAAAATTGAACCCTCCATACTAAAATATACAAAATTGGTTGATCAGCTGATCGATTTGTATGAAGAATAAAAAAATATTTTTGTGATTTCAGCAAAGTCGTAGAACAAAAGTTGTTCAGTAGGATGAGTAGAAGCCCCAGTTAACAGGACCTACAGCAATTTTGTTACACCCTATATAACGCCACGGATACGTTTAATGATTTCGAATTTGAAATTCTCCCAGGTATGTGGGCAGCTTTATGAAGCTGTACAAACAAAACTTGTTTCTTACACTCAAGTTTAAAGTCAGCTCGTTCTACGAAGTACATGGTGTCTTTTCTACAAGTTATGTTACTAGTTTTTGTTTTAAATAGCCTTTTCTACAAGTTAAGAGACTAGTTTTTGTTTTAAATGGCCTTTTATATGGCCTTAGCGATACTTTTACTTGGAAAACTTGCATGAACTGCTTAGAAGATTTCTATTACCCATACTGTGATAATAATATATTTTTATTTCTCTTATACATAATTCAGCAGAAATAATGCTGTATATCAAGATTTCTAGACTCGATAATCACGACCGCCTCTAGCGGAGATTTTTAGTACTGTGGTGAATGGGAGCGAGCGTTTTGACGTGAATTCGGTGAACGTTTTACATTTTAGTCCGACGGGCCGGACATTTCAGAATAGGGGATCGGACTGCTAGTCATTTGAGTTACTTTTTATGATCTGTCAAAAACGAAATTTTATTCCAAAAATGTTTGAAATACTCACAAGTGACGTCATAGATTTTAAGCGTCATTAACGAACTTATTTTGTGAGTTTGATTAATTAAAAATTGAAGTAGTGATGGAAAAACAAAACAAGTAATGTTTTTTGAAACTTCAAGAAGAGAGTAATTTAGGGAATCATGTTTCATATTTTATTTTTGATGCAGTCCGATCCCCATTGCGACATGAAAAACATTACCTACAATTGAGATAGATAAGCAAAAAAAACTTTTAACAATTTATTTCTTGTATGGGGATTTTTTTAATAGTATGGTATTATTTTTAGTAATTTTAAGGAATTCCGCCATATTAACACACGATCTGTTAAAATTTCATCCGGCTACCTATTACGGTTCAAAAGATAAGGTCAGATAGATGAATAGATGGACGGACAGACGGACGGCGTAGGCTAAGTAATAGGGTCCCGTTACTTTTGGGTATGAACGCGTAAAAAATAAGAAAAAAACGAAGCGAGTTAAGTTGTTTGACAATTTAGTAGGAGAGCAATTTCGGAAAGAGGGAACAATAATTAATTTACCACCCTGTTGTACCGATCTTCGGCTGTGTTCGGCTACTATCCAGTGATCTTCCACCAATCCATGGAGAATCTCATACTCCGTGTACCTAAAGTGGCATCCAGTGTGCAATTTCGAGTCGCAATATCCGTAAAAAAATAAAAGAAAAACTGTGTGGCTCGTTGAACACTTTTATATAAAGTTTCTTCTGTGGGTAACAAAAGATATCAACGGGAGGTGCAATTTTATTTCGTGACATCTCTTCATGGACATTGTTGAGAAACATTTTATTTATACGAATCCGTATTCTTTGCGCTTTTTGTCAGGAGAAAATATTATGAAATAACCGTAAGATGAAAAAAGTAAAAGGCATAACATTTAACAATAAAGTAGGTAACAGCAGTAATCGGTAAAAGTGAACAAAAAATGTCAAGGCACGGAAATAAATGTACACAGAAACATAGTTAAGTATTCTTTGTAGAAACTGAGTGGTGAGTTTACAACTGAGTAGGTATTGGTTCTTAAGAAACAGCATTGTGAAAACTGCGTTAGGTTTTAATACTCTTTACTGTAGATCCTACATTGCGCAAGCGTTCGTGAGCGTACCTATATTTTTTTTAATGAGTATACTCTTACATACATTGCGATCCGAGTTCACAGTTCGGGGAGAACCAGGTTCGACGTAGGATCCGTCCAGCAGCGCTATCTAGTGGTATTTAGAGAAACCGTGTTTTCAACATTTACAACAACCCCTTGACCGATTTGGCTCATGTTCGAACTTAAAAAATATTTTTGCCTCATTGATTCGCTTACCGAATTTCACGACACCATCAACGGTTATTATTAATTCTCGAACAAACATTTTTTATACATACATACAAACACCGGATTGTTCCAGTAAACTCGGAGAACTTAGCTCGCTTGTTCAAGAAGCTATGAGTATTTAAAATGGGCAGTGGGCTATAGTGTTTGATGCTGATTAAATAGATTAAAACTGGGCTTTCCTTACTGGTCGTAATAATTGATAACGCTAACTAACGTTAAAACAACTACAAAGTGCTATATTTTTGTTTATTAAATTTTCTGTAAAAAGTACTTATCCGTTTTTGATATAATTTATGTGGCTCACCCTGAAGTTACACTCTATCAAATAAAAATATTAATCATTAAAATGGTTTAAATTCGGCGGAGAAATAGCTTAACTTACAAAAATAGTCCGACGCTCTTACAGTGAAGAAAAACATCGTGAGGAAACCTGCACACGCCTGCGAAGAAACTCGAAGGTTGTGTGTGAAGTCGACCAACCCGCATTGGGCCCGCGTCCGAGACCCTCGGTGGGGACGTATATGAGCTGATATGATGACACATATAAAACCTACAGATGAACTGAGAACTTCCTCCTTTTCTGAAGTCGGTTAAAAATTAACAACTATTCACACGGAACACATAAATTATATTGTATTTGAAGTTTTAACTTTCCATACAAATTGATCAGTTGTTTAACGAACTTTGTATAGAAAGGTTGTTAGGTTTTTAAGTTTCACAAACAGAAGCTAATTTTATCATCATCATATCAGTCGAAGGACGTCCACTGCTAGACAAAGGCCTCCCACAAGAGTTTTCACAACGACCGGTCCTGTGTTGGCCGTATCCAGCGGCTTCCCCAAGTTCTTTCAAGGTGTGACTTTCACAAGATCTTTCATCATATGGGAGGCCTGCTACGCTACGTTTAATTTTACTGCCCCAACGGCCATCTGTTCTACGAGCTATGTGCCTCGTCAACTGCCACTTAAGTTTCGTGATTCTGGGGGTTAAGTAAGTCTGGTTACTTTGGTTCTCCAACGGATCTCCTCATTTCTGATTCGATCACGTAGGAAAACTCCGACCACAGTAAACTACTTGCAATGTTTACAAAATAAAAAAAACTTTTTATATCTCTGAATTCTCTCTCCTTTTGCCTAGCCTTATCCCATTTCATTTGGGGTCGGCTCTCCTAGTCATCTTTCGCCATTCATCTTTTTATATCTCTGAATTAATATTTTGAAATAAAATATGCATTAAACTACTCTGGAATTACCATCATACCTAATGAACTTTTAAACGCAGCTCAAAGCTTCTACCATGAAACAAGATCGATCTTTTGAATTCCTTTTAAATTGCGTAAGTCGTCTCATTGTTGTTAATAGCCAGTAGTTTTAGAGAAAGGGTTCTTATAAAGAATGTGAGAAACGCGGGCTCTGTAATGCAATAATAGCCTTCCAAGAAAGATCGGGGTCGTTCACTCACACTAAACTTTATGGGATGAGTCCCGCTCTGTACACATTTTTCTTTATAAATACAAACAAAACAACTTTACACTTTGCTTTGATTGACCACCTTGATTACGTCATATTCCAAACATCGCCTTACGCGAATATGTACTTACTGTGTTACCTTCCCAGCCCGGGTAACCTCTAAAATTAAAAAAAAAGAACTAGGTTGCCGCTTAGAAACAACTTTTGACCATCTGTGGATGTAAACAAAAGACGAAAGTGAAATGAATCTATAATGACTTGGTTGCAATAACCACACGGGATTTCCAGTAAATAACTTACAAACGCTGCGCTGGTTGCAATAGCAACCGGAATACCCTAAATCGTCGTAAAGTTATAAAAGTTGTAACAAACGAATGGATTGAATATGCTTTTTAAAACGTAGCCGTTCGTTTTACGTCGCTATGACCGCAAAGTCGCTAATAGCGAGGTCGATTTATATATGAAATCTACTTTCCATTGCACTTCGTAAATGAATAAATGTACTAACTGTAGATACTCCGTTCAAGGGAATTTGAATTTTTTTTTATTAAATATTTAAGTGCGTTTGACTGCAACTCACCTCGGGAAGTGACAATGCAGTCAAGTCAAGTCAGTGTTCCATACACACAAAGTCGCAAACTCAAATAAATAATCACTCTTGCATTGAAAATCTCCAAATTATAGAAATGCAACGCAGGCAAGGAGTTCCACTTATGTAACTTATATCCCTGAGCCTATAATTATATACCGGTTGATAGTTGTTAGGTTAGTTTATGTTACAAAGCCTTCTATTTATTCTATGCCGTTAAACCCATTAAAATAAGACACTTTCTTAATCTAACTGCAGCTTACACATGGTTTAAACGGCTAATTACGGTCAGAAAACCACGTACAAGACTAGCAAGCAGTAATAAAGTTAATTAAACACTACCACTGCGTTGTGGTTCAGAGGCATGTTTATAAATGGTGTAGAGAAAGGTATCAGAAAGGTTATGTATGATGGCTAAAGAGAAAGAAAAAGAAATCAAAAGGACTCTCAAAAGAGTTTTGAAACAGTGTAACCTAGAGTATACCTAACAATAGAAGCCTAGACGATATAAATCAAAATCAAAATAATTTATCTTAAATATGTGTTTAAACTTATTGTCTATTGCATAATGTCATGATTCAGATTACAGTCTCAAGTAATGGTATTTTTAATAGAATCAACATTTACATAATCTATTATTTTATAATACCTTCTAGAGCACAAGCATTTTTTGACATGAGTCTTGAATTTATTCTCTGACAAACTAGTTACATTTTCTGGAATTTTATTGTTGAACCTTATACACTGCCCCACAAATGACTTTTTAACCTTACTCAGTCTCGAAAAAGCTATATCTATTTTATTTAAATTTCTTAAATTCAAATTATGCCTGTCACTGTTTTAAGGAAATAAATGCATATTCATATCTTTCATTATCCTTTGTTTTATTGTAGGTTTGGGAGCGATTGACTGATTTTAAGTGACGATGGAGGCGAAGGTAGAACACGCAATCTCTAACAATCCCTATTCACGCTCGCCTTGAAGATCCCTATTAGAGGTCTCGGAGAACACAGACGTTGGCAAAGAAACGTTTTCGTCTAATGACTTCGCTAACTCTGGGGTTGCGGGAAAAGTGGAGCATTCGCCCGGGGCCACAGAGGAGGCCTTCTAAAGAAGCAGTTTTGAGACGGAGGCCTCAGGCAAAGTATAAATATTAGTACTAACATACAGTATGGACAGTCCCTGCCGCTCTCTAGATTCCGACCTCACTCCCTCGTCACACAGATTGATTATAGATAGATTGGTTATAGTTTGGTTCTCAAACGTATAGGATTTCGCCGTGATGTTGTTCGCTCCGTCATTTGTTTTTAGAAATGTCATTTCACGACCGTTTCCGGGGTGTGCCTCGCTCGCTCTGCAAAATACGTATACAGCCTTGTTGATACTTTTGAGTATAGGTTCTAGGTGCAACATTATGTTACCATTTTTGGTTAGGTAATCCCTACTAATATTATAAATGCGAAAGTAACTCTGTCTGTCTGTTACGCTTTCCCGCAAAAACTACTGAACGGATTTGGCTGAAATTTGGTAGGTAGACAGATTAGGACCTGGATTCAGACATAGGCTACTTTTTACCACGCTCGCGAGCCGCTTGCGGCTCGCGCACTGCGCACCCTCGAAAAGTCATAGAAACGTGGTCCACGCGGGTGAAGCCGCGGGAAACAGCTAGTCGTATATATTTGCCCTAATAGCGTCAGTGGCGCAACGGCAAGGGCCGCTACCTCCTATCCGGGAAGTCGTAGTTCAAGTCCTGCTACGTAACAATGTGTTCTCGAATTTCGATCTGTATACCTTTATCCTATAATAATACTCTTACGGTGAAGTAAAACATCGTGAAGAAACCTGCACACGTCCGCCAAGGTTGTGTGTGAAGTTGAGTAACCCGCTCTGGGCCTGCGTGGTCGACTAAGGCCCGATCGCCCTAAGTCAGGGTATATAGGCTCGAGCCCCTCGGTGGGGACGTATATATGAGCTGATGTGATATATTTTCCCTTAGTTCACATCACACAAATAAAACTGCATTTAGTCCGGATTCGCGGACATGTCTTCTGTAGAAATTTTGTCTCGCTTCTGTTAATGGAGAAACAAATCAACCGTCGCCAACACTCTTTTACCCTACTTAGGTTCTACTTTTGGGCCAGATGACCATGTGTAATTTGTCCCAGAATATTTATTAGTATACATACATACATACACTCAAAAAGCATAACACTCTTTATGGTGCCGTCGGGTAAAAATGCACCTAAAATCAGATAAAAGCTATAGGCACCTCTGTCACTGTTCCCGACCAAGCTAGGAGCGCCCCGGGTACCAATTATTGCACCCGGGTGGCACGATAAGATAAAACCGACGGGCGGTTCTGATATTTTGACTGTTGATAAGAGCAAAGAACCGGCCAAGTGCGAGTCAGAACCGCACACAAAGGGTTCCGTACCATCATACTAGATGCCGCTAGTACAAAGGCACACCCTGGACACTTCATACAACGGGTGAGAAATTACATTTCAAAAAAGGAATGACGGAACAAACAAAACGGCGTCGAAATCCTATACGTTCGACAACCAAACTGTAACCAATCTGTATCAATCTGGGTGACGAGGGGGTGAGGTCGTCATATAGAGAGCGGCAGGGAGTATCCATACTGTATGTTAGCACTAATATATATACTTTGACAAAGGGTTCCGTACCATCATACTAGATGGCGCTAGTTTTTTCACGTTTAAAAAAAAAACACTTTTTTGTATGGAGACCCTCCTTTTTTTACTTCTACTAATTTTTAGTATTTGTTGTTATAGCAGCAACAGAAATACATCATCTGTGAAAATTTCAACTGTCTAGCTATCACAGTTCATAAAATACAGCCCGCTGACCGACGGACAGACAGACAGACAGACAGACAGACGAACAGCGAAGCCTTTGGGTACGAAACCCTAAAATCGACTGAGCAAATCGTTTGACGTTATTTACGTACTGTATTTAATATCAAACAAGGCTGTTACAAGTTTAAATTGATCATAAACTTCCAGTATCTATTAAATAAAAGAGAATGGATGCTGACAAGGTCAGCCTGTTATTCGTCATAGTCTGCATTTTCCATTTTTATGTCCTGGTAACACTAGATTTGGGTAGATTCCATTTAATTTATTCAACAATCCAAACTAGTATTATTAAATTGGGAAAATGTGTTTATTTGTTTGTTACCGCACCCACCACGCTTCAACAACTCAACCAGTCTTGGCGAAAATTGCAATGCACGTAGCCTGTGTACTATTTTGTAATTGGTAATTAATAAATTATTTGTAATTAATAAAGATACATATATATTTGAAATGCATAATAAACATTCAGTCCGCAAAATAACTACTTGAGCGGCAAGATTTCATGATTGAGCGGCAGAAAAACATGTCTATAAGCAGTATATTTGATTGGTATGCATATTTAAAACATGGTGAGCAAAATAACTACTTGGATTGCGTTTTTGTTGAAAAAGGGGCGTAGCCCCCGCCACCCATTTAAACCCCCAACAAACCTTCGGGATCCCAGGGGGATGTGGGAGTATCAGGGCGGGGAAAGCACGCGGGTCCGACTTCGTCGACAACTCAACACTGTAGGAAGAGTGTGGTACGGGGAGTTCTAAATGGAAGCGGGAGCGAGCGAAGCGAGCTCGGACTTGCGGAGCACCCCGACTCGGATCCGTTAGGTTCGGAGACTGTGCGGGGAGGCGAGCTAAGCTCGCCTCCCCGCACAGTCGTAGTGTTAGGTTTAACATGAGAACACAGAAGTAGGAGCCCCGAAGGGGCTCCGTCGACCACTCAACACTGTAGGAAGAGTGTAGTACGGGGATGTTTAAAATAATTACAGCCATCCAGAATGACATAAATTGCTGATTGATTTTGAAATGTTTGCTGAACATGAGTTGCTGACCAATTAGCTATTTCTGCTCACCGATTATATTTTTCTGCTCACAGAAATAACAATACTATGCTAACCATTTAATTGACACCCATTAATAAAGACCTCAAAAATTTAGAGAGTTTAGACCCGACGACGATCCAGAGCAGATGTTCCTGGAAAATAATGATTAGGAGAGCCGACCCCAAATAGAAATGGGACAAGGCCGGAAGAATAATGAGAGTAGCCTGTGTACTTTTTTCCCGAGAAAATAGCATAGTCCGATACAGTTCCCGAGTGAACTTAAAAAAAGTTTGATTTTCATAACATCTCAACGCAGCAACGGATCGTTGTGATTTTTTTCACAGAGACGCAACGCAGCAACGGATCGTTGTGATTTTTTTCACAGAGACGCAACGGAGCAACGGATTTTTGTGATTTTTTTCACAGAGATGGTTTACGGGGTGGGAAATGGCATAGTCTATTAATTAGCATAGCCAGGCATAGTTCCTAAGGGATCTGGCAAAACTCATATTCACGTTCGCGCACATTGGTGTCCCAACAGAATTGAAATGGAGTTATATTTGGTCGTACAGTCAAGAGCAGATCCGTCTAAACACTCTTAGTGCGATTCTTGCATATACACACACGGCATAAGAACGGTACACAGGCTAAAGTATCTAGCTTGATCTGCTCTTGACGTCTACGTCTAGATACATATGTACCTATATAGTGGGAGAACCAGTGTGGCCGTTTTAGCGCATTTGGCGGTAGAACTAGTGCACTTTCGAAGAGCGCCAAAAAATTTCAACGCTTCATACATTTTAGAGCTCTTTGAAAACAGTCTCTTTATACAACTAGCGGCAAAAATTTATTATTTTATTTGTTCTGGCGCTTTTTAGACATTATTTAGCGCAATCTAGAAAAATGGAGCGGCAACACTAGGGAGAACACTGTCAATATTTCATATTTCGTGAAATGCGAGCCACACGTGGTACGTGGTTTAGTGTCAGATAATATTCTATTATAAATCCTGTTGTCTCAATTGTAGCGCGAAATGTCAAAGTACTAGTTCATGAACACAACCTTAAAACCTGTATTTAAAAGGTTTTCCTTAGTAACCTCACCAATAGGGATGGTGACTGCTAATCATTTGATTTACTATTTAGTGACTTATATCATCTTAGTATTCGGCGTAATGAGCGTCGGTGGCGTAATGGCTAGGGCCGCCGCCTCCTGTCCGGGAGGTTGTGATTCGAACCTGCCACGTACCAATGTGATTTCGAATTTTGATTTCATATGTACGTTTATCCGATGCTCTTACGGTGAAGGTAACATAGTGAGGAAACCTGCACACACCTGCGAAGAAACTCGCAGGTGTGTGTGAAGTCGACTAACCCGCACTGGGCCCGCGTGGTCGACTAAGGCCCGATCACCCTAATTCAGGATAGGCTCGAGCCCCTCGGTGGGGACGTATATGAGCTGATATGAATGATTTCTCTTAGCTACTTTTTGCCATCTGTCAAAAACGACATTTTGTTCTAAATATGTTCGAAATAATTATATGTTACGTCATCGTTTTTCAGTGTCATTTATGTACTCGTACCTACTCATTTCTTGTTTCTTATTAATTAAATAATGAATATTGGATGAAAATGAAAGCGGAAGTAACGTTTTTTTAAAATTTTAGTAGGAGGGATATTTAGTAATCATACGTATATTGTAAATCTGATGCAGTCATCATAACAATATCATTATTGGGGTTATATGGGAGTCAGTGCTTAGGTACTTATACATCCACTGCCATTTTCAACTATAGTTGTGATAATTAATGTCATCGTATTGTCATCATCATCGTGATAGTGGATGTGTTAAGTATGTATCCTACAACACTCAGCGGATCAACACGAATCTAAGGACACCTCGCACTTCAATATTCATTTAGTCGTTTAGGCTACAGACAGGCTCAGCTAAAGAAACAGACATACACGAATACTACATTTACTCCAAAACATAACCTCCCTTTTTTCTTCTTCTCCCTTCTTTGTTGGGTAAAAATTATCGTAAAAGTGAATAGTCAGTGAAAACTCATAGATCATTTTGTGTGGGATGCCAACGATTTGCGACACTTGACTTACTTTTTGCGATCCATACTTTCACCACACCCCGGACACTGCATACAACGGTCGTGAAATGACATTTCTAAAAACAAATGACGGAGCAAACAAAATCACGGCGAAATCTTATACGTTAGAGAACCAAACTATTACCAATCTGTATCAATCTGGGTGACGAGGGGGTGAGGTCGGAATCTAGAGAGCGGCAGGGAGTGTCTATACTGTATGTTAGTACTAATATGTATACTTTGGTTTCACTGACTGGTGAAATATTCATGGTGTTAAATCACAATACTTTTGGTGACAATGCGAAAGTTTTGAGTTTTATCTTTCGTATAATGTGCATCATCACATCAGCTCATATAAACGTCCCCACCGAGGGGCTCGACCCTACCCAGAATTAGGGCGATCGGAGCTTAATCGACCACGCGAGCCCAGTGCGGGTTGGTCAACTTTTACCTTAAGAGCGTCGGATAAACGTACATATGAGAAGGAAATTTGAAAACACGTTGGGCTTACCAATTGTGAATAAAAATAAAAGGTACGTGGCAGGACTCGAACCGCGACTTCCCGGATAGGAGGTAGCGGCCCTTGCCGTTGCGCCACAGACGCTCTAATTATATTTATTTGGCTAGAAAACTTAGAGGATATATTTATTTAGCTTGTATTTGCAATTTGCATCACCTAATCGTGTGCGGAAGATTTAGAATAATCTGTAACAAGAATTTTAATAATTTTACATAAATGTAGTCTACTATATATGTAGTCACTATGCCAATATCTATGCAGAAATGTAAAAAACCCGCTTTTAACCATGAACCATGGTATATGACACATACGGGCAGACAGACAGATGATGACATCACAAGAATCACAACACCTCCCTAATAAGGTTAGTATCTCGTATCTCTACTAGAGCTTAACGTATCGTTTTCAGGGTGACTTGCGAAATTGGAAATAGTCCGATAAGTATCATATCATATCACCTCATATAAATATGTCCCCACCGAGGGGCTCGAGCCTACCCTGAATTAGAGCGATGGGGCCTTAGTCATAGTAAAAATAATTTTACTATGCCTTTGTCGACCACGCGCGCCCAGTGCGGGTTGGTTGACTTCACACACAACCTTCTTCGGAGGTGTGTGCAGGTTTCCTCACGATGTTTTTCTTTTACCGATAAGAACGTCTGATAAACGTACATATGAAATCGAAATCGAAAACACATTGGTACATGGCTGGATTTGAACCACGATCTCCCGGACAGAAGATAGCGGTCCTAACCGTTACGCCACCGACGCTCTAAATGTACCTCATCACATCAGCTCATATACGTCCCCACCGAGGGCCTCGAGCCTACCCTGAATTAGGGTGATCGGGCCTTAGTCGACCACGCGGGCCCAGTGCGGGTTGGTCAACTTCACACACAACCTGCGAGTTTCTCCGCAGGCGTGTGCAGGTTTCCTCACGATGTTTTCCTTCACCGTAAGAGCGTCGGATAAACGTACATATGAAATCTAAATTTTAAATCACATTGGTATTCGTGGCAGGATTCGAACCACTACCTCCCGGACAGGAGGCGGCGGCCCTAGCCGTGACGCCACCGACGCTATTGGAAGATTAATGTTTATGTAAAACAAAACTGATCTACGCAAAGATTAATGAATGAAGAAGGGATGACTTCGTTAGCAGCTTTTGTAGATCATTAAGCTTGAAGTTCTTTACGCGTCGTGTCGCTGATTAATAACTTTTTATGGTTAGGTGGCAACGCAAAAAGACTGACGGCCAAACGAATAAAACTGAAGGCCCAGGTACCTAATGGATAATCCTGGCTACAGCCGCCGCCTGTCCGCAATGCCCAGGGTATCATCGCCTTGCCGATTCCCTTAAACCTTTTCATCTCTCTTTGAACAGTCCATTTTCCAATCGAAACCAAGAATTTGAAAGTAGGGTATCATCGCCTTGCCGATTCCCTTAAACCTTTTCATCTCTCTTTGAACAGTCCATTTTCCAATCGAAACCAAGAATTTGAAAGTAGTTACCCAGTGTACTTTAGCTTCTTCTTCTTGTCGTATCCTCATGACTGAGGGACGGACGTGACCATCGTGGGTCGCTCTCGCTACCACAGCTCTCCAGGCCGATCGACCTTGTTCGCAGTGTATGTTGGCCTGTAGGGTCATACCGGTAATTGCCTAGACCGCGTCAGACCATCGCATGGGCTCTGCTACTTTTTCCTTCCATTTGGCCAGTGATAATGCTTTCCTTTAACTTAAGCTTATACAGGGTGTAAAAAAAATTGATGTAGAACCGCGGCTTCTATTCATCACACTGAACAACTTTCTACAAGTAGCAAAAAATTTTGGACAAATCGCCCTAATTCGAGGTAGGCTCGAGCCCCTTGGTGGGGACGTATATGAGCTGATATGTTATGTTAATGTATACAAATGTATAAAAAAAAGACTATGGGTTTTTGGAAAAATTTGTTCAGTGTGATAAGCAAAATCTTCAGAAATTCTATATGTATACGGAATAAAACTCCATTATAGTCCTCTCCATATTATTTTGAAGTATCTTCGGTCAATGATATTATCATCAATATAGGTACCTACCTTTTTACTACGTCGGGTCGCTGTGAATTCATTTCCACTTACTCTTTGGTCATCCGGCAAACATATATCATTCCGCATATCAAACATAGTATTATGTATATATATGTATGCTCTTCGACTCAATTTCACTTCACCATTACCGGTTCCAAGACAGCTGGACGAAATTCGACCCGAATACCGTGCGAAGGTTTTTTAGTGTGTCCGCGACGGGTTAACAGCTTGTACAAATATTGTTACTGTGGATCGGTCTTCGATTGACCCCATTCTCTGTTTGATTACTGTACGTGTGATACGGATACATGGCGCTACTTTATTAGAATGTAACCGAAATCGTTATACAGAGATTTTACTAGATCACTGAATAACTTTCTCCAAGAAACCTACATTTATTTTTAGGGTTCCTTACCTAATGGTGCAAACGGGACCCTATTATTGGGCCTTAAGTCCGTCCGTCCATCTGTCTGTCAGCTGTTCATGAACCGTAAAAGGTTGACAGTTGAAATTTACACAGATACACTTCATAGTTCATATTGCTGCTACAAAAACTAAAAGTAATAAAAATTTAATACAAGAAACGTGTTTTTTGTTCGATGTTACGGAACCCTTCGTGTGCGAGTCCGACTCGCACTTGGCGGTTTTTATAAAATGTTTCTTCAAACTGATCATCTGATTGACTAATATTGTATGGAGTCCTATTTTTTTGGATTGACGGTTCTTTGCAGTAAGTTGTTCAGTAAGAGTTGTCATTTTTTTTATTTTTTTTTCATAAGTTTTTGGGGGAGACTGCTTTTCAATTAACGATCAGTATAATTCGTTCTTACTTCAACCACACCCTGGACACTTCATACAACGGGCCAGAAATGACATTTCGAAAAACAGATGACGGAACAAACAAAATGGCGGCTAAATCCTATAGGTACGTTCGACAACCAAACTGTAACCAATCTGTATCAATCTGGGTGCGAATGGGTGAGGTCGCAACTCGCAATCTAGAGAGCGACAGGGAGTGTCTATACTGTACGTTAGTACTAATAATATATATATACTTTGCCTCAACCCAACCGCATAAAATTATGCTATTGATAATGACAAATTGAAAGCGGTACTTGACGTGTTTTTATAGAACATTATAGCAGGTATTGATGTTTTTTGACCTCAACGTTAAGACTATGCTTCGATAGCCGTGGTCGCGAGCAGAATATTGATAATCCCAAATTCATCAAATTTCTTATCCTACCTACTATAGAAGACTGCAAAAAGCAAACTTGTCAGTAAAGTTTTCACAATATTAGCAAATATTAATTAGGTATCTACATCCCATATACCACCTTTTGCAATTCAAGAATTTTGCAATTGCTAAGTACTTATTAGCATTTTGGCTTCCTAGACATATTATCTGAGTTCTGTTTTGCATTGACAGAACAAAAGAGCCACCTCAAACTTTTCCTAGAAAAACAAAAATCATAGAACATTACTGTTGATTCATCGATTTGCCTTTTGATTTATTCGTCATTGGCATTTCACTTGTACTAAATTTCGCAATTTCCATGATTCCATGTTAAAACATAAGTAGATAGGTATGTTTTATATAGTACTCAATATGGTTTATCATCATCATATAATTAAAGAGGCTTATAATCTGTTATCATCATCATCTATCAGCCGAAAGACGTCCACTGTTGGACAAAGGCCTCCCCAAGGATTGCCACAACGACCGGTCCTGCGCTGCCCGTATCCAGCGGCTTCCCGCGACCTTAGTATATTTTCTACATAGTAGGATTTTCCAAAAACATCATCACAAAGCTCTTTGAGTCCGCTGTTGGACATAGGTAGGCCTCCTCAAGGTTAGTTTCTTGGACCTACCGATCTTCTTAACCGACTTCAAAAATGGGGAGGTTCTCAAGTCAACCAGTATATTTATTTATACAGCATAACTTTTTACAGCGTAGTCCGATTCGATAATTCTTTTTTTTTATACAGGGTGTAAAAAATGATGTAGGACCCGTTAACTGGAGGAACTATTCATCATACTGAACAACTTTCCCCAAGGAGCCCATAAGCAATTGTCAAAAAAAGTTTGGTCCCCCCATATGCACAAAATTTCTCGATAAGCTGATCTATTTGTATGAAGTTTTTTTTTGCGATTTCAGCCGTAGTCTTCAAAAGTAGTTTAGTATGATTAGTAGAAGCCCCAGTTAAAGGCACCTACACCAATTTTGTTACATCCTGTATAGGTTATGCCTCCAGAGTGGTCCCATATAAATTTTATCAAAATCGGTTAAGTAGGTACTTCTTAAGAAAAAAAAAGATCAATTATGTTTTGTTAACTTGCCTTCTGTATTAGTAAGTAGGTATAAGGTATATTTACACATACATACAATAATATAAACTTTGTATAGGACTTTAATGAGCTAAATCACGAAGACATTTAGTCAAAGAAGGCAGCTACCCAACCCGATTAGCTAGACAAATAAGCAATACAAACAAACAGACTGGTCGGTTAACGAGGCAAAGCGACTTTTGTATAGGGCTGCCACTTGATGACGTGCTTTAGATAGTGATTGTGTAATTAGTTTTCACTAAATAGAGGCCTAAATCACTTTTGTACTCAAAGCTGGAACTCACTATTATTTTGTTTCGTTTTATTTTTATTTTTTACATCGAAAATACTCAAATTACAGACATCGATGTGTGTCTTCTCAATAAATGGCATTACAAAGTTTGGATTCAATCTGGAAGGTCGTTTGTATGGACACTCAGCTTCCTGAAGACTCATGTTGGTACTGGTACATTTGAACATCATACATCGTAGTATGTATTATCAATGTAATGTATAAATGAGACTCATGTTGTTACTGGTACATTTGAATATATGGACGCGCTCATCGTAGTATGTATTATAAATCTTCCACGACGAATGAATGAGACTCATGTTGGTACTGGTACTTTGACTATGGACGCGCTCATCGTAGTATGTATTATGAATTTACCACGATGTATGAATTTTCTTTGCCCATTTGGAGGACGCGCATAATAAATAACAAATTTAATCATTTAAATAACAAATCCTTTGCCTAAGTCTAAGTGGTGATATAAATAGTGAACACACACAAAAGTGATAATTGTATACAGCGTTACACACCTTAATTACATTCTATTGTTTAACTAAGTAAACGCTCAAACGAACCAAAATAAAATTATACAAATGCGTAGTTATTTTACGTGACTGAACGTAGTTAAGGAAAATTTAAATCTATTCTTCAAGGACACTGCTCAGCATTCCTTGGACATATTAGGTATATCAATATTTTTTAAAACAAAACATCGTTTTATGAATATTTTTTTTTAAAAATTTAGGTTATGTGTAGGATAAAAACTTTAATATGGTCAAGTGCTCTCTCAGTTCTTATAAATGAATGTCGTTTTAAGTGGTTT
The DNA here is from genome assembly GCA_947284805.1 of Coleophora flavipennella. NCBI lineage: Eukaryota > Metazoa > Arthropoda > Insecta > Lepidoptera > Coleophoridae > Coleophora > Coleophora flavipennella. The sequence goes on from OX369273.1 coordinate 13,090,620, forward strand.
TTGTACAAACGCATGAAAAATGAAAATTGGGTTCCACAAAGTTCTTACAATCTGTAACCACTCTTTTATGAAATTTTCATTGTCTTTATAAGAACTGAGACGATAATTAAAGCACTTGGCCGTTTTAAAATTTCCTACCCAACACATCCCTACTAATATTATAAATGTGAAAGTAACTCTGTCTGTCTGTTACGCTTTCCTGCAAAAACTACTGAACGGATTTGGCTGAAATTTGGTAGGTAGTAGAAGTGTGCGCCGATGCCTTCTTGACCGGCGGCGGACGCCGGCGTCAAATTTGTCAGCGGCGGCGGCGTATTCGGCGTCATCGGCGTAGGCAGTATAATTAACAGATATGTTAAAATTATTCCACCTTTTATTAATTTTAATAACAAAAATTGAATAATTTTGCTCAATCTAACATAATATGTCACGGTCCTTCACACCACGTTACTTTAATTTTTTTAAGTCTTAAGTAAATGTACTAAAAACTGATTAACGAAAATCTACTTAAAATTAAAGAAATAGAGCACTAATGCACAGTCTAAAATAATAAGGCACAGTCCTTAACACAACATTACTTAAAAAGACAGATTAACAAAAAACTGCTTAAAATTAGAAAAACAGAGCACTTTACTCAATCTATCATAATATGGCACTATCTTCAAACAACTTTTCTGAGAATGTTTATTCAAAATATCCAATCTTTAATAAATGAACTACAAAAACAGATAACAAAATCTAAAAAAAAAAAATCGAGCACTAGAAGCACCCCTACTCAATCTAGCACCATATGGCAAGATTGTTCACATAGCATTATTAATATTATATTCAAATCAAATCTTAAACGGAATAAAAAAAATCACTATTTCGCTTGTACTTAGTTTTTACATGTCATATAATTTTGTCCACTGATATTGGACTTAACCTTGACCTTTTGACTGAAATTGTAAGTCCTGCAACCGAAATCACTCGCTCGCTGGGTGGCAGGAGTACACATTATGGCTCTCACCAAATTAAACAGCCAAGGATAACTGTGTTTTTTTTCTTGCTAATAACTTAGGAAGTTTCCGTCTAACAACTCTTTGGGATCGCATCCTCCAAACTACTTCCAACATTCCACTTGTACGATCATCATCTGTACTAGCGCTTGGAGAGTAATAATTTTGTGACATTGTTAGAAGCAAATCTAAGGCGGTATTTAGAGTTTCGGTAAAAGACGACGACTAAACATTTTCATTTCTTTCTCTCTGATGAATATCAGATTCTTTTGTTAGCTCTCTTACATAGAAAGAAATGATACTCTTGTTTCACCTTTTGCTTTTTAATACTTGTCAACAGTATAGAGACTTTGAAATCGACAGTCACGTAATGCTGCTGCGATCAAGAGCTTGTTCACAGAAAATCGGTGTTTTAATCTTGCTGACATGTTTTTCTTCATTTGTTTCATTCACTTGTTTCAAAGCATCTTCTATTTCACATCGAAATACGACAGCGGCATTAATTGTAGTCGATTTTGACCCACTCATTATATTGACGGCATCCCGATTTTTATTCAATATTTATATTTATCAAATCTCCAAGAAGCTCCAAGAAGTCACCGTGAGCTGAGTGTTTCCATTTATGCAGATTTGTACGTATTTATCCTATTTATGAATTAATTTCGATTTATTGGTGCGTGACTAAGGACTTTGTACGGGTAGACAACATACACATATTGGCGCCGATTTTACGCCGACACAATCGTCGGCGGCGGCGGCGTGACTAAAAATGTCGGCGGCGTGCGCCACGCCGATCGGCGCACACGTCTAGTAGGTAGACAGATTAGGACCTGGGTTCAGACATAGGCTACTTTTTACCACGCACGCGAGCCGCTTGCGGCTCGCGCACTGCGCACCCTCGAAAAGTCATAGAAACGTTGTCCACGCGGGTGAAACCGCGGGAAACAGCTAGTACAATATAAAACAATGTATTCATTTAGTACAACTAAGTATATTTTGAAATAAATTACCTAGAGATACACAATTTAAATAAGAATTGTTGTTTGCATACTTTTAGGTACAGATGAGTAACAAAGAACATAATTTTACTGTTATAATCCGTGTCCAAAATAATGGGGATAAAAGTAAGCCATTCTCTCTCACTCACGAGGGCCAATTCGGGATCAGCTAACATTGGCAACCCTACTTTCAAATCATCCACTATTAACAATCAGGATCCACGTAGATGCGCCCGCGTCATCGGCCTCGAACCACTTACAAAAGAGAATGCACCGACTCACAGGTCGCTAACTAACTTACAAACAGAAACATGCTAATTCCATGTCAGAAATGGCCAAAACTCGAATTATCCGAACAAATATGGGCAGCTTAAATGGTTTGTAAATGCGATTATTGCTGCTAAATTGGGAATAAGAAATCGTTTTGAAATCAAGGATTTTTACGCCATCTTAAAAGAGTAGTATAACTACTCACTAAAATAAAAGTTAATGGTTAAATTAATAATAATCAATAATGCCAAGGGCTTAACAAATTGTTCATATTTTTATCGAAGACTTTTGCATCACTTCATCTACTTTTGGCGTGTGTTGATAGCGAAAATCATCACATCAGTGTGGTATTCTAGGGCCGCACCACTGGCACAGTATTACAATATAGCGGCTTACAGTAGCGCAACGAATGTACTTACGAAGAGCAACGGAACGGTACTTGCGGAGCAGCGGGCGGCGGGGCACAGCCTGGCAAACTCGCGGAGTTTGAACTGACTACAGGCACAGATGAGTACTTGTTACTTCGTAACTACAGGCTAGTATGGGCTAGTACCTACGCCGGTGGCGCATCGTGCGACATCAAAGGCGTTGCCCTACTGTAAGCCATATCGTAATACTGTGCCACTGACCACATCATATTCTTACCTTACAAAAAGAATGCGTTGTATCAAAACATAACTACAGCCTTCAAATAATGTGACAAGCAACAGTTGTCATTGTAGCAGTCACCGCCTGGACTAACGCTACGAGATACAGACTAACCTATAACTGTATGTCAGTAATAATTTTTTTTTATGAAAACGCTCATTGCATTCCCGCGTCTAACATGAGATTTAATCTCTTCAATCTCAATTATAGTGTGTTTCCTCGAAGACATCTTTCATTACATACCACTGAACTAAATCACTCTAATATTATATGAAAACGCGTAAATATAGATGATTAGTTTATTCCACTTTTGCGCACAAACGGCTGAACGAATTTAGATGGATAAGAAACCACTGGATTAACATAAAGGCTAATTTTTGTACCGCCCTCGCGAGCGGCTTGCGCCTCGGCACCGTGCACCCTCGATTACAGTGGTAAAATTAAAAACTTTGTACCTATCCACGGGTAAAGCCGCGAAAAAAGCTAGTATTAATAAAAAAAGGCAATGACGAAACTATAAATATAGGTATACTATCTATCTAGATTATTTCACAGACAGCAAAATATTATTCTGAGATAAGACTGTCAGTCAAATCAAACGAAGAGAATGTCTTTCACTGTCTCTTTTCAAGATAAAATGTCTAGATATGATATAACGTAACACAACTTGAAGTTATTTAGTTGTGTAATCGGCCCATTACAGTACATTTTAGTAACTAATAAATATTCTACCAATAATTAATTTTAGTTATCAAGTTAATATCCTTTTATGTGCACAGCTTGTACTTGTGATTCTGAACAACTTTCTTCAAGGTCCTTATATTTAGTTGTCAAGTTAACATCCTTAGAAGTGCACGGCTTGTACTTGTGATTCTGAACAACTTTCTCCTAGGTCCTTATATTTAGTTATCAAGTTAATATACTTTTAAGTGCACGGCTTGTACTCGTGATTCTGAACAACTTTCTCCGAGGTCCTTATATTTAGTTATCAAGTTAACATCCTCTTAAGTACACGGCGTCTACTTGTGATTCTGAAAAACTTTCTCCAAGGTCCTTATATTTTGTCATCAAGGTAACATCCTTTTAAGTGCACGGCTTGTACTTTTGATCCTAAAAAACTTTTATAAAGGTCCTTATATTTAGTTATAAAGTTAGCATCCTTTTAAGCGCACGGCTTGTAGTCGTGATTCTGAACAACTTTCCTCAAGGTCCTTAATTTAGCTGAGAAGTCAATATATTTATTTATTTAGTTATAAAGTTAATATCCTTGTTCTCGTGATTCTGAAGAACTTTATCGAGTGGGGACAAAGCCAGTAGTGACAACGAGTTGATGGTCAATTCGCAGAAAAATATATTGGACTTTGCATACATTACATAGGTATTGACCATACATAACTTGAGAGCGTCGGTGGCGTAAAGGCTAGGGCCCTCCTGTCCGGGAGGTCGTGGTTCGAATCCTGCCACGTACCAATGTGTTTTCGAATTTAGATTCATATGTACGTTTATCCGACGGTCTTACGGTGAATGAAAACATCGTGAGGAAACCTGCACACGCCTGCGGAGAAACTCGCAGGTTGTGTGTGAAGTCGACCAACCCGCACTGGGCCCGCGTGGTCGACTATGGCCCGATCGCCCTAATTCGGGGTAGGCTCGAGCTCCTCGGTGGGGACGTATATGAGCTGATATGATGACCATAACTTTCTTGGGAATGTTGTTCAGAATCACATGTAGAAGCCATGCCTATGAGGATGATACCTAACAAATTAGGACCTTATCATGTAGTGTTTGACCATCATCATCACATCAGACAAAAAGAGGAAAAGACGTCCACTGCTCGACATAAGCCACGGATAATATAAATAAGGTTAGATTGGCAATAGTCACACTTTTGTTTGAAAACCAGCGTCGCCGCCTGTCTCCCACCCATCAACTCCACTACATAAGCAATAATAATACACGCACTAATAAACAAAACACACTTAGAACACAGGGCTGCGCTTCAATTGTGTCTCACACCATTTCGAGAGTCTGTTCGTTACACACAACCACACGCAAATAAAAAGTATGAACGTGTGCTTCGGTTAAATATGATTGTCTAATCATACTTGTGGCGCGCCTGCCCAGCGCACATTTCCAATCTAACCTTATTTATCTGATCCGTGACATAAGTTGGCGGGCGATCGCAGAGAGCAGTGTGGTGGCACAGCACGCGGAATTTTGCTGACCACCCTGCGCTTTGTTCTCTTAGAACGCCTGTTACAACACCCTCGGAAAAAGATGGGGTGGTGCTATTCTAGGGCCGCAACCACAAGCCATTCATCATCGTATCAGCCGAACGACGTCCACTGCTGGATATAGGCCTCCCTAAAGGATTTCCACGACGACCGGTTTTGCGGTACCAGCATCCAGCGGCTTCCCGCGACCTTTACCAGGTCATATAAAACATAAATAATAAATATTTCTTCTTAATCTATTTTCATTTTACTCTAATGTTGTCTAAACCTAACCCTACTTTTATTATACAGTATCTTGGAGTTTTCTGTAATTCTGTAAACATACATCTGTGTTAATAAATAAATAAATCGGTCTAGGGAAATCTGGACCGCGTGGGTGGCCTGCCTACGCTACGTTTTCCGGTGCGCGGTCGCCACCATTAAAAGTAGAGGTGCAAGTTTTAGTTTACAACTTTCTATTGAAAAATGCAATTATTATTTCTTGTATATACCTAAACACCAAGTCCGAAACACTATCATTCACCTGTAAGACTAGCGTAAAGTCTTCAAAGCTATTCTATAATATAACAAAGGAAATCCATTAAATAACTCATAATAATACTAGAATAATAATAGGTCGTCGGCAACAAAGAAACCCATAGTTGGTTAACAACGAATTGTGCAATCGACTATGTACAACAAGATATTGGAGTTAGGTAGATGTATAGTTTGTGTTTGCTTTAAATTAAATTGCAACTAAGTACAGTTAGTAGGCGCTTGGTTATCTGGCACACAATTGTTTCCCTTATACTATACCGGATTACTGGAACTGCGATTTATATGGGAAATCTAGACACAAGGCAGTGTATCCGCCAAGTTCGAAAGGAAAAAGGCGACACCGGCCGTGAGCTATATTATATAAAATTATCTCCAACAATACGTACCTACCCCGCTCCCGTATCTCGCTTTTTAATCCGGCATCCGGAAATATAAACCTGGCGAATTATAAAGCGCGACAGTTGATTTGAAAATGCCGGACTACTGGAAGCATGCAACAGTGTGTTTGTAGTCTTAAAGATATGCAGATGCAGAATAATTAGTAATATTATTGGATTAATCTGTGACAAAGACAGCTATCTAAAAATGTATCTGTATCTAAACTATGATTTTCAAGATACATCTAAATTCTTCAAAACATAGATTTCTCGAAGTTTTGCCACGTCCCTGTGTCTTTATATTGCGTATACGTATTTTATAAAATGAAATGAAATAAAACAGTTACAATTTTATACCATACTTTACTATGACAAGACACACTGGCATTTGACCAAACTAGAGTAACGCTATAGTATGGTATGGTGGTCACCATACGCAGTTACTTGAATGAGAATGGAGTTCGTTGCAAAAGATTCACAGTTAAATTAAAACTTTAATTTTTTATAAGCACACAGAGGTATTAGTTAGCGAATTTTTCTTAATTGCGCGCCTCTCGGCGGTACCACGATTCAAATTAAAAATATAATATATTTTAGTCATTATAATAAAATCGATGCGTCATCAACGCCGCAATCTTTAAAAAATGCACGATATGAGACCGTAAATATAGAAAGTTGACCAATGGTTTTTGTATTAAAACTAATAAATACTAATAAGCTACTTCATCATCATCATTACAGCTCATATACGTCCCCACCGATGGGCTCGAGCCTACCCTGAATCAGGGCGATTAGGCCTTAGTCGACCACGCGGGCCCAGATAAGATAAGCTACTTAAAGTAATAAATATCGTTTTTTTATGTATTTTTGCAACAGATTTTATGATTACCGATTACTTTAAATTAAGAGTGAAGAAAGTGTATGTGAAAACCTGCACATCTGGTTCCAGATTTTTATGACAGGCGCACGCACACGTCCGTACATCATCATCATATCAGCCGAAAAACGTCCACTGCTGGAAAAAGGGCTCCCAAGGATTTCACGTCCGTACGTGTAAATCTAAATGTCCTATATCCGCGCGGGTGATGGCTTAGTGCAGCGCAACGCTAGGCAACCGCCCGCTGGCGCTATCTATTCCTTTGGATACTACAAGAAACGAGGCTCCACATCTCTGTTTCTTAATGTACAGTACAGAACTATGGTCTAGTCCGCCAAAAGTAATAGTCGAATAATGATTCGGCATCTTTTTTACTATTATATCGGCAATGACGAATTTTAGTTCATAATCTTAACAGAGTTACAGTTATTAACTAACAAATGACGGTACTTTTGTGTGGGATAGAGTTCAAAGACACAGAAAGAACAGGAACCAGTAGCTGATTTATAAAAAAATAGTATGAATTGATAGCAACGGGTTTAATTTACGAGAATCTACAAATAACGTTACCTTTGATAATAAAAGCAGAATATAATATGTGCACCTGCAAAATCTAATCAATATCATTAGTATAAACTAACATTTCTATACACTCACATCATCTATAATTAATAAGTTTTTAATAATGTAAAATTATATATTTTTGACCATGACTCTTTATTTAACCGCCTCCGTAGCTCAAAGGCAAAGTTCACTGGCTTTACACAGGAGGTCGCGGGTTCGATTCCCGGCGGGGTCAATTATAAGACTCGGTTTGGTTGGTGGTAGGGCATTTTCTAAGCCCGCCTGGCTAGCTACCACCATCTTATCTAAGTCTTGCCGCCAAATATCAATGTTGATATAATTGGTGTGTTCCGGCATGAAGATAAGATAGCCAGTTCCCCATTGCGTTGGGGAATCTTGGTAAGCCCGCTTCCATCTTCAACAAAATCGTCACTTACCACCAGGTGAGATGTTGTCAAGGGTTTACCAATTGTGAATAAAAAATAACATAAAATATGATAATATGACATTTTGACATTTATAATTTGATTACCATTTTTGTACTTGCTTTTGGTTTTTTAGTGTGATAATGACGATCTGGATACTTTTTTCTGTAATGTCAGTATTTCTATAAAATAAATGAAATGAAATGAAAAAAAATTTTAATTTGCAATCGTCATAAACGTTATATACCAATGAATGTTCTTGTCTAAGTATTTCACAGTTGAAAAGATCCACCACGATAAATTAGTTGTATTATCTGCCTTGGTTTCTCCGTCGCATGAATATTTGATTAGGCATGTGAAGCCGGGACATTAGTAGCCGATGCAATGTTTGCGGAGAAAGTAAATAGTTGAGGTCTTGCGCATACTAACTGTACATCATAGTCAAAAGTAAATGGGGAAAGCTACTCGCTAACTATGCGACTCCTTAACCAAACTACCCGCAGTCATCAAACATGAGGAAAGTGACGAAACGTTTAGTCGCCAACTGCGAAACCTGTCGTTAGAAAACAAGTTTTATTTCGTTAACGAATATGTTGACAAGAAGTTTATATTGTTACCTTAACTTTCATTGTTACATTGAGTTAAGTGACGTAGTTTTTTTTTCGTTACATTTTATGTGACATGATTTTTTTACTCTGTTATCAATATTTATATTTTGAATAAATATTGATAACTTTTTATGTTTGACATTTTATACTTTTATATTTTTACTAGTTTGACAATCTTTTTACTATTTTGATATTTTTGATAAGTACCTACTAATGTAATTTGACATTAATAATAATACAAAAATTAGATACAATCATTGTCAAATTACAATAGTAGAAACTTTTTAAAAACAAATCGTGAAAAGTTCAGATTTTAAACTGACCTGGAAAAAATGATGAGTTGAGGTTTGTTTTCGTTTATCCAACATTTACGGACAAATCTGTACTTCTTTTCATTAAAAGATCTACCTCCAATTCTGTACAAGAACTAATTAATGCTTCGCTTTTGATAAAGATAGGTTATTCGAACTCTTTACAATTTAAAATCTTTATAAGTTTAATTACTGATATTTCCTTTTTCTTCTTTTCCAGAATGCCAGTTACGTGATCAACAGACGGTATTCGAGGGGCAAGATGTCACCTGTCTGCCATAATTTCGTTCAGAACGCCTGGAAGAAGGACTTTTGCTCTAATTGCTTCAAATCGCGAGAGGAACACGTCAAGCAGGAACGAACAACAGATGGCAGCAAGTACCTTGTAACACCCTTTCAAAACAGAAGCACATTCCTCAAGAAAACACCACCGAGCATCCTAAGAACACATCTAAAAAAAAAGAACAAACGAAACGTACGATTTCCCGAAGAAGTATGCAGTGTTATAGGTTTTGGAGGTGACGATTGGTCTGATGGAGAAGAGTTTGAAGTCTCAGAAGAGACCGAAGAAGATGACTCATTCCCAGACACAGAAGAAGAAAGAGAACTTCACAGAATCACTAAATCTAACACAGATTTTAATACAGTCAAAGCTAATCTACTAGGAGATTCTGCGGCTAAATCTTATACTTCTCTATTACTTGGTAAAGTGCAAACAGATTCAGCAGGGAAGAAAAAGACATTAATGGTATCGGTTACTCCGTTCGGACAAGAAAACAGTAGTCCTGATGTTAAATCGCATATTCGTAAACCCGCCGCAGTAACTACATCTGACTTTTATACAGAAGAAACAAATACTAATTATAAAACCAATATTATTCTATCATCATACGTAAAAGACTCAGAAACTATCATAAGTTCAGAAGGAGTCAATGCTTCACAAAACACTATTTGTACAGAGAAATCTTTGTTAGAAGAGATATCTGAAACATTGAAACAAAATAGAATAAGTAATGGCACTAATGGTACTGACTTAAATTTAACGCAAAATGAAAGTAGTAAACCCATGATTGTCGAAGGCAAGATGAAAGAAAGCATGTCAGATGATTTTGATAAGAAAGAGACAATTGAAACTAAAAAGAACAGTCTTGCCAGAAAATCGCCTGTCCCTAAAACTCAGGAGAGACCAAAAGTAAATCTCAGTAGATCCGAATTCAAATTTTGCAAGATCAACATTGAAAGCAGTAGTGTTGACTCCGCTGTAGGCACTTTGAATTCAACTGCCAACAATTCATTGGCTTCAGATGATGAAAGCTTTACTGGTCGAACCGATTCTGATAACGATGACAGTGGTCACTTCTCTGAACCTACAAAAACGGAAGAAACGGTAAAAATAAAAGTTTTTAATGAAAGTGTCAAAAATATGAAAATGTCTCCTGTAGGGCAATTGAGAAAAGTTGATGGTCAGTCCAACAGTGGGTATTCTACATTCCAAAGTCCAATCATTGATATGCCTTCAATTATTCCAAAACAACATGAAACTGTTTTTTCTGCGGAAGCTAGTAGGGAACTTGCTGGAGAGCCCGATGGAAGAGCTGATCCCGATGAACCCACTGAAGTGCCAGCTTTACCAAAAAGTCCAGTTCCAACTATGGATCCTCGACCGTCTTTTTTACATGGCATGATTACCGACGTAATATCTCCTAAACCAGCTGTGCCAGAAAAACCCAAACTGCCATTAAAACCTGTCATGAAACCAAATAAAAAGGGTATATTTGCAACCCAACAGCACACAATAATGCATTTACAACAGCAAACTAAAAAGAAAGAATGTGAAGAAAAAGTTATCAGACGTTTAAGTGAAGAGAAAAATAATGAGATCACTGAAGTTCAAGAGGAGAAACCAGAACCGATATACTATGCTCAACCTGTACTGACGAAACAAGATAGTGATACGTCTCTTCAAAGTCTGAGTAAACGGAAAGCACCAACACCACCATCTTCACCAGCTGATGATGAATTATCCAATAATATTTATCAAAGAAACCCTATGTTTATGAAGTCAGATTCACCTGTTGTTCGAGAAATGGAGAAACGAGAAAGAGCTACCCTTGCTTCAACTCCTAGAGCTAAGACAGCTGAAGAATCTGTTGAGGTCAAAAAAATTGAAACTCCAGAGCCAGCACCAAGAAGGAATATCTCATTATCACACGATAATTTATTAATAGAAGAGAAACGAAAAGGCAAATACAAGTTTTCAATAAAGAAATTACTTCGTATAGGTTCTTCAAAAGACTTGGATAAAAAAGAGTTAAGTGTAGCAACAGTGACAAAGGTAGCTCATAGGACTGAAGAAATCTACGATTTTGCACCCAAACCGAAACCACGTCTTGTCATAATACACCCATTAGATATAAACGGTTCAAGCGTAGAGGTTGTAAAACCAACTGAAATCACTGATCTTCGAAGACTGAGTCACGATGATATTTCATCGGTATACAGTGCCAGTAGCTCCACCACTGATATGGAATCGCCTAAAATCGTTAACAAGCCGCCTCCTCCTCCAAGACAATCGTCAATTGAAGACAATAAATCTGCCTCCAGTGGTTTAAAACCAGCCAGACCACCGCCTCCAAAGTCCGCTGTGCTGCAAAAGAAACAGAAGCAACAGGCGTGGGCTACGCCGCAGAATAAAACTGACAACATTTATGCTAACCTTGGTAAGTCCTGTTTACAAAAGAATATGGTTTTTAATTATTACACGATTGCCTACAGAATAGGATTGTATTGTTTTCAGGACTAATGTATGTATGTATCTTTATTCCAAGACATCTTTTAAAATGCTTGATGGTTTTAGAGTGCGAGGTATCGTTAGATTTGTCTTGATCCCATGAGTGCCATGCGATACATTTTACCCACTTCACCAAAAGGAGGGGTAATGTTTTCATGCAGTCGTGTTTATATTTTTTTTAATTTAAAGTCTTTATTTATCATGTTGAGGAGATCCGTAAGAAAACCAAAGTAGGTAACCATAGCTCACAGAATCGCTGAACTGAAGTGGCAGTGGGAAAGATACATAGCTCGTAGAACAGACGTATCAGCTCGTATAACCGCCTCCGTGGCGTAATGGTTAGTCCATTCGCTTCACACCAGGAGGTCTTGGGTTCGATTCCCGGTGAGGTCAACTTGTAAGACTCGGTTTGGTTGGTGGTAGGGCATTTTCTAAGCCCGCCTGGCTAGCTACCACCATCTTATCTAAGTCTTGCCGCCAAACATCAGTGTTAACAACATTGATGTGTTCCGGATTTGAAGATAAGATAGCCAGATCTCCATTGCGTTGGGGAATCTTGGTAAGCCAGCTTTCATCTTCGGCATCATCGTCACTTACCATCAGGTGAGATGATGCCAACGGCTTACCAATTAAGAATAAAACAAAAAAAAAAGATGGCCGTTAGAGCAGTGAAGTTCTCGAGTGCCGACTGTGCACCGGAAGACGTAGCGTAGGAAGGCCTCCCACGTGGTGAACTGACGACCTGGTGAAGGTCGCGCTAGGCCGCTGGATGCTAGCAGCGCAGGACCGGTCGTCGTAGAAATCCTTGGAGGAGGCCTTTGTCCAGCAGTGGACGTCTTTCGGCTAATATGATGATGATGATGATTTATCATGTTGACTATCGAACTTAAATGAATTAATTAAGTGTGAGCCTGTGTACGAACCTACTAAGTAAATAATAATATACATACAATGTCATGTAAAATGCTAAAACGTAATCACGTACTTTAATTCTACTATAATTTTAGGTGAAATTAGATCAGCACTAGCTCCGAGAAAGCCTGAGCGAACTGCAAGCATGCGCGAACGAGAAGCCCATTTGGAACTGCCGAAACGAAGGAACCCAGTCGACGACGACAAAGACGATGTAGATGACGGCCCACAAGAACTAGTCCAAGCAACAAATGACGCAGTCATACATAACTATGATGACGTCTATAACGCTACTAAGTATGAAGAGGAAACTTGCGATTCAGCTAAAAATAGCGATAGTGATTATGAATACGTAAACAATGCAAGATCTAGCTCCCCTGAATGTGATTCAGCGATCAAAACTAGAGAACCCGAAAACGTCGAGACAAGGAAAGATGAAAGCGGTTCAGAATTCTCCAAATATCCTAACGGAATGTTTAACAGATCATCATTGCCTTACTGTGGAAGCGAAACCGAGTCAGAAATTTACTCTCCTTACAGTTTTTACAGCTCTGCAGATACTTTAGACAGTCCAAACAATGATGACTATCAAAATGAGATGTCGTCTAAAACAGTCAACAAACTAAGAGTCAGAAAAGGAAGAAGTGTCGTCCACAGAAACTTAGAAGATAATTACGGGGCAGTCGTTATTGCGAATCACGAAGCGCTCGCGCAGGTTTTAGAACAGGTAAATTATCCACTTAACTTGTTCGAATATCTGACTGAGATTGGTTCTAGGAAGCATTTGAATTGATGTTGCAAATCTGGTACGAACAACATTCTTATCCTAAGGCGAGATTGGTGAGATTATACACTTTGCGACATGACCAAAGAATTATTATGTTACAAATAGAACGACTCATAATCCCTCCATGTTCCTGCAGAAAGTTGTGTTCAAAAACGTTTTTTCAATGTCAGTGGTGTCAATTTATTTAAATGAACTTTTTTAATCTTACTAATTATAACCTTGCTTATTAAAAAAAAATGTGTTAGAATTAGCCGTGTAACCACCATTCAGTAGTTAAAGAACTACCTACCACAAACTTGATATATAAAAAAAATATCAATTCCAATCTTTCACCAGGTACAGCAAAGTGCAACAATGCAACCCTCGCTCCGAGGCCTCAAAGCTTGCACCAACCTTCGATGGAACGATTTCTCCATTCAACCCTCAACTCCTAAAATCTTTGTGAAAGCTGGCAAGAGATTCTTCTACTCAGCCGTGTGGAACTCAAGTCAAGGTCCTGTGAATGTAACCCTGATGCTGTATAAGGAGCAAATGGCTTCGCAGATGGTCTGCCAACAATCAGTGCAGCCTCAAACGTTGAGTTTGAATGCGATCACGGAGTTCTGTGACTTGGTTCCGCTACAGCAGTTTGGGGAAGAAGGCGAAGATTTAGTTCAAGGTAAAAAAATAGCACAATCAATAACTGAAGTATATTTAAAAAGGTCAACAGTTTAACAAACATACATTAATTATCACCCGGTTTCTCCTCCGAACCAACAAGAGCGTAGCTAGAAGACTATGATGAATGATCACTAACAAACAACCCATAAAATATACAACCTTCGATATAAGTACGTATCTAACAATGAGAGTAAAACCAAGATGAATAATGTATTGAAGTAATTTGACCCAATTGGAGTAACTCACTCAACACTAAACTTATACTTATCTACATAGTGATGGCTAGTATTCTTTATGTACTAGGTACCTAGTATGTTCAACCTGAAACTGAAACTTTTTTAATTGCAAATAAGTCAATTAAGCATATTCTCTCTCCTAATTACAGCCACAATCGTCGTCCTAGCGCAAGCTCAAGTGGACACCATCCAATCTTACGGCGAAACTCTCCACGCGGGTGAAGGCCTTAGCACAAAAGAGTACCAACTCGTCCAAACGGAGCAAATCCATGAAGCCATATTCATGATGCTGCAACTCATAAATGGCCTGAAATGTCTTCAAGCGAGAGGAGTGGAGGAACTGCCAGAAAGCCTGACGTCGTTCATAGCGTTGAAGGAGATACAGCAAGGAGGTCCTTCAAATCCGCCATCACCAGATGATAGGTTGAACTCGCTGTGGGCCCCGAAGACGAACTGTTATGGGCGGCTGTGTATTCTGCAAGGGTGAGTACTTTTTCTCCTAGAGATCTCCTCATTTCTGATCACAAATCAGAAATGAGGAGATCCGTAGGAGGACCAAAGTAACCGACATAGCTCACAGAATCGCTATACTGAAGTGGCAGTGGGCAGGGCACATAACTCGTAGAACAGATTGCCGTTGTGGCATGCCCTCTCGTACGTCTACCAGATACGCTAAACTACCAGGTTATTATAAACCTGGTAGTTTAGCGTATCTGGTAGATGTACGAGAGGGCATGCATGCAGTCGGGGTAGTAAAGTTCTCGGGTTCGACCGCTTACCAGAAGACGTAGCGTAGGCAGGCCTCCCACGCGGTGGACGGACGACCTAGTGAAGGTCGCGGGAAGCCACTTATAGCGGGCAGCGCAGGACCGGTCGTCGTGGAAATCCTTGGGGGAGGCCTTCGTCTATCAATGGACGTTTTTCGGCGGATATGATGATGAGGATGATGAGTACTAGTAAATGTAAAAATAGATGTATTATTACACAAGGTGTATAGAGTTATTATATTAAGCATTACTTTATTACGTACCTACTATAACTGTAGGTATAACAGTAGGTAGTAGATGTTCCACTTATGAACAAAATCCCTCTAAGACCGCATACCGTTGCCTATGTTCCATCTCTAGTAAAAGTTTCATGAGTAGAATCTGAAAATATCTAGGTATTTGTCTTATTACAATATTGGTTTCTTCTACACCCGAGAACCCAAATATATTTTTTTTGTTTTTAATTTGACCCTCCATACAAAAATGCACATAACTGGTCATTCGGCTGATCGATTTGTATGATGAGTTTTTCTGCGTTTACAGCAGTCATAGATAAAACAAAAGTTGTTCAGTATGCTGTGCAGAAGCTCCGTTAACGGGACCTACACCAATTTTGTTACACCTGTATAGTGTGCTTTATAAACACCATTATCTACTGCAAGTGAAACGTAGCTCAGTGCGACTAGTGTGGTTTCATCAATCACGCAGGTTAACTGACCTGAAGCACGGTCATTACTTGGATGGGTTAACAGTCAGTTACTTCTAGCTCCCTCGACCGTGTTCATGCTTCACAACGTACGTGCAGACGATGGTGCCGGTTGCTATTACTAGATGGCAGTCGTTAAGCCGTGTCAGATGCCTTATAGGCGGCTTGGTAAAACTTCTGACAGTGGGGTTCGCCACCAGCTCTACAACCTCCACCAACCCGGACTTGGAACTCATATGTAAAGTATGGCTTAACCTTCCCGAGTTTGGGAGGAAACCCATGCCCCAGCAGTGGGGAAGTTTATAAGTTGTTAACTGCAAAAGAAATAAAAGCAAATTTTAGCAGAAGCTAATCTTATCTAAGTCTTGCCGCCAAACAGCAGTGTTAACAACATTGATGTGTTTCGGCTTGAAGATAAGATAGCCAGTTCTCCATTGCGTTGGGGAATGTTGGTAAGACCGTTTCCATCTTCGGCATCGTAGTCACTTACCATCAGGTGAGATGATGCCAAGGGCTTACTAATTGTGAATAAAAATAAAATAAAAAAAAGAAGCAGAGCACACTATAGAGAACGTCTTAAAAATAGTCAATGTACGTTAAGTTTTTAAGTATACAGATATCATTATCACCTGTAACTCCATCCTATATGAAGCTCACTGTCCTTGTGGTTTTCATACTATTTGATGTAGCGATTTCCAGGTTTTCTCCCATCACTTTCTTTATTCTTCTAAACCTTGCATTTCTTCCTTCCAGACTAAGCGACGAAATCAACAGCAAAATGGAAGAGGGACACCTCAACTCACTCTGCAAATGTGCTGCTAAAGCTCTCGAGATTCTTCTACCAGGCGAAAAGCTAACCCCTCTTCTCAAAGAAGTCCTACATGAAGAAAGAGCTGTATCTTTAAACCAGGCTAAATCTGTTCTAGAATTCATGCTATGGGGACCTTTAGATGTGGTCCAAGGAGTACCAGTCGATGACAGGGAATTGTCTCTACAGAGATGGCTGGATCTTGAAAGGGCGACAGTTTTGCATGGATTGGTTAGGACAAGGGTCCAACTGAATGTGTTTGAGCAATTGCATTTAATGTTTTTGGTTAGGTCGACTGCGAAAGCCATGTGTGACGCGTCGGTTTTGTTGGAAAAAGCTAATGTGTATTGAGCTTTTGTATAATATATTTCTATTTTTAGCTTTACGGATGTCTCTTGTTAATTGTTTAAATAAGTATGGGTAATGGCAGCAGTATACGTAATAAGTACCCAAATTTATTTCATATCCGCTCCCGGAAAGCTCAAAATAATGAGTAAATACAGATAAGTAGCATATAGAGCAAACTTTTTGCCATCCTCACTCTCGCACGATTTTTAACTCGCCATCCCGCTTAGAAAACATAGCGAGAGTCGCAAAAATTTAGTTTTCATTAAATAAAATCTAAAATGAAAAACTTAAAACAGAAAATGGTAATAGCAATTTCTGCATCCCTCGGTCACCTTCAGTTATTAAATTTTTCAAGTTTCATTGTTTTTTCTATTGAGGAAAATATGAGCAATCGTGTTTTCGCCTTAAGTGAGCCCTTAGTCAGATAGTACATTATCTCAATGCTTTTTTTATTTATTAATAAATTGAAATCATTCCTAAAATGTCAATTTTGCTTTATGCCTCCTCTTACATCGCTGAGATATGGTTTTTGCATTAGTGCGAGTGCTAAATAAATGGAGGGTGAAATGCGGTGATGCAGGACAGGGACGTTTTAACGGTGCGTGCGCCTCAAGACGGAGTCGTTTTACCACTGACGGTGTATACTCAACTCACACAAGTGCGATGCCATCTCTCGCTGGTTTTTCCTGTAAGTGCGTAGCCTGCTTACCTAACTCTGAAAAAAAAATATGAATAGGCATGTTGACTGATAGTCATTTCAGTTACTTTTTGTCATAATAATATTTCAAAACGAAAATTATATTCTAAAAATTGTTTGAAATAGCAACGGAGTAATGGTAAAACTTTTCAGTGTCATCAATTGTGATTTTAATTAATTGAAAATTGAAGACGCGGTGGAATACAAAAAAATTGAGGTTATTTTTTTATTTTAAAAGAAGGAAAATTTAGGGAATACTATTTCATAATTTATAGCAATCATAAACTTCCTTAACCGTATATATCGACACATCAACTTAATATAGAATTTATCCTCCCAATACTTGACTAACGATCTTCTGAATTTGGGCTGGTCAAACTCCCATCGCTCCCCATTCTAACTGCGCCGACCTACACTCCTATCCTATCTACGCCCCCCTCTGGTTTGTTGGGTCCCCGCGCCCTTGCTGCAGTAATGCTGGCTGGTCGGGGGCTTGAACTGAACTGAACTGATGCAGTCAACTATCCTATTCTTACAACTGTTATGAAAAGTAATGTGGAAGTTTCGAGCTATACGTACTCAAAGTTTGTCATAAGATTTTTTTAAGAAAAACTTTGTAATTTTAATGCCGTGGTCAAAGTTTTTAATAAGGTATTTTATTAGCGTTACGTATACCTTGTAAAAATCCTCAAAACTTGATTATTATTGAACAATGAAAATAAATTAATAAGAGATTTGCATTGTAATTTCGTTTCTTTTCAAAATCAAAATTTAATTTTTTTGATGATTTGAAAATTGTATAGCTGTCTGTATAAGAGATGTATTTTCTGGGTGCCAAGTTATTCATAGAACTGATTCGAATATACTCAATGCACTACTGTTTCCGGTGCCTTATTTACAATGTATAATACACTATTTACTGTAAAATACGAGCATATTATAATTTATATTTTATCTGTAACCTTTATTATTTAGTTGAACTGTGGTTCAATAGCTCTATGTGTTTGTATTATGAATGATTCATCGAATATAAATATAATACCTACAAAATATTTCTAAGTGTCCTTTGTTTCATTCATTAGACTAGGTCTGTCATGATGGAATGCAGTACAAGGTACAACTGTACTGATACCATATGACTTGAGTTCATATACCTAAGTCACAGTGAAAGGATTCATATATCCTTACTAATATTGTAAACGCGAAAGTTTTTATTTATGGATGTTTGTTACTCTTTCACGCAAAAACTACTGAACGTATCTGGATGAAATTTGTTAAGTACACAGATTAATCTGGATTGGATTAACTATAGGATGACTTTTAATTAGTTCTTGATAGCAAAGGATATGAATGTACTCGTGATTACAAACAACTTTTCCAAAGAAACTATATGTCAAATATTTATAAAATGTTGGTCCTTTATACATTTTTGCCGACTATTACTATGTATCGAGGACCAAAAATTTGTTTTCTGATTTGACACATAGTTTCTTTGGGGAAGTTATTTGTAATCAAGTACATGCACATGCATATCTTTTTTTATCGAGAACTAATTAAAAGTCACCCTGTAGGCCACTTTTTTCCACTGTGCACCCTCGGAGACAGTCATAGAAACTATGTTTACGCGAGCGAAGCCGCTGGCAAAAGCTAGTATATAATATATATCCATTTGTGGGTTAGGTCACTGGGGGTCCGTAACCTGTGTATGTAGCTCTTATGACATTTTAGGAACGGTGCGTTTCTATTTGAAGAATCACGAGAGCAATAGGAGATATCTCCGCCAGGCGAGTTGACCGTTGATGATTGGTACTTGTATACAGGGTGACTGGTTGAACAACCGACACATTTAAGGTGTATAAGAAGCCGATACCCATTCCATTAAGCATAAAAAACCACCACCTATTATTATTATTTTTTATTTTTAAAAGGTCCATCTACTTTTTTAGCGTTTACTACGCTCGCTATGACGCGTACGCAACTACTGACAACGACTCTGATAGGAAACGCAAATCACCCAATTTCACGTCGACGATGACATTTGGATGAATATTGCTGCGCCGCCGCTGCTACTGCGCGCTGGACTGGAATTCTCCGCTACTTTATGAAGCTTGAAGGTAGAAAGCAGCAAATTCGTAAAAATTTTTAATATTTCTGTGTCACGTCGACTCGATCAGGATTCTAACGTTATTATTTCATCTCTTCACCCGCTCTCCACCCTCGAGCTTCATAAAATGGCGAAGGATTCCAAAGGCCTGCAGCGCCCCAGCAACCTTCATCAAAGTTTCAATGAAGATGTGCAAATTACCAATGAGTCCCATTATTTAACAGCCCATTAACGTTCCCACTGCTACGGGTCACTCCCAAACTGGGGAAGGTCAGGTCATACTCCACACACGGGGGCCAAATCAGGGTTGGTGGAGGTTGTATTTGTAGGGCAAGTGGCGAACCGTACTGTCAGAAGTTTTTCAAGTCGCCATTAAGGCATCTGACACGGCTTAACGACTGCCATCTAGTGATAGCAACCGGCACCAACGGCTTAACGAAACGGTCGAGAAAAATGCCAATAACAGTCAAACCCATCCAAGCAATGACCGTGCTTCATGTCTGTTAACCTGCGTGATCGACCCAACCACGCAAGTTGCACTGAGCTACGATCGCTTCATCCATTCCGATTCTAGAAAACCAGTGTATTTATAATTTACGAATTCGAAAATACGCGATTTTTTCGCACTTTTAACTGACCAACAATTTATTAATTTCCTTAAGTCTATCCCCTCGCGAGATCGCATTTGGTCTTAGGTTAATTACTCAAAGCATTGGTAAATTCTGCCGACTGCCTTTTTTGCAAAACAAAACTTGATTCTGAAAGTAGGTTTAGCCCATTTGTATCCCTATTATCATTGGGTAGTACAATTAATGGTTGACACTCACAAAGTATGTCTCAAGGATACTTCCAAAAAAATTCAGTTTCACATACAAAACGAGAAATTACTACGAAGAAAATCGGTAAGTAAATAAGGTCGTTAGCGCGCCCGTGCGCCTGACAAAGTAGGTATAATGCATGCCACTAAAGCTAATACTTTACACACCACCAAACTATTTAGTAATCTGTGACACCACGTAAAACATTAAGAAGACAAAGTAGGAAGATGGTTTACGAAGTCTAGGTACACTTATATTATGTCAAAAGAAGTAAAGGATTATGGATAAATTTAGTAATCTGTGACACCAGGTAAAACATTATGAAGACAAAGTAGGAAGATGGTTTACGAAGTCTAGGTACACTTATATTATGTCAAAAGAAGTAAAGGATTATGGATAAATTTAGTAATCTGTGACACCAGGTAAAACATTATGAAGACAAAGTAGGAAGATGGTTTACGAAGTCTAGGTACACTTATATTATGTCAAAAGAAGTAAAGGATTATGGATAAATTTAGTAATCTGTGACACCAGGTAAAACATTATGAAGACAAAGTAGGAAGATGGTTTACGAAGTGTAGGTACACTTATATTATGTCAAAAGAAGCAAAGGATTACGGATAAGCATATTATTGGTAACTGTTTCGTACACTTGCTACTTTGTCTTTATAATTCTTTACGTGGTGTTCAAGTCTCATCTTCAGCGGCAAGTATTATAGGTACATATACGTTTCCGTCCTTCCAAATTCCGGGTATTCCCTGTTTTTTAAGACGGACGCGCGGGCCTATCACCTAAAATATTTGTGCTTTTCTGTGAAGTGTTTTTGAAGTGAAAAATTCTTTAGACGCGTTGGGCACAAGTTACAAAACGTATAAAACTGTATTTGAGATGGGAATAATTTTCAAAAAACCTTAAAACTTATAGGTATGTACAAGCTTTTATTTAAAAAGAATTTTAATTGCTTCGTATTCTTTTCAGCCAACCCTATTATTTGATACCCATATCATTGGGGTGCATAAAAAAATAACTGGTCCACCATCTTTGTGAGTCCGAATATTAGATTTAGAATGACGTCACACAGTTAACCATGCATTTACATCCAAACTGAACGTGTGTAAAAAAAATCAGCTCAATCGGTTGAAGATATCTGCTTCCAAATTGAGTTGCAAGATTCCACCCCAACAAACATACATAAATTGCAAGTTAAATAAAAGCTTGTAAAAAAAACCATTGACCTCGAGACACCTTACCGTTACCTGTTACCGAAAGTTTAAAAACTTTTCTTACCTTCGATATAAAAATAACAATTGGTGTACAAGTTACAAGACTTTAAGGTGGTTGGTTTTCACTTTTGTCAGCACCCCCGGAGAGGGTAGGTTTGTTCTTCTGTATTCTGTACTAGATTCAGAGTAACTCCTTCATTATATCACTTGTAATTCTAGAGGCAATATACAGGTCTCAGCAAGGGGGAAGATATCCCGCAGGTTGTTAAATATTTAAACACAGGATTTTAAAAGCATTAAATTTTATATTTCTAGTTATTTATTGTCTTAAATTCAAATTGTAACAAATGATTATGTCTCATTAAAATATAGCACAACACATTTCAGTATTTACATCATTTTCAACTTTTATGAGATAATTAACAAAGTAACTTAAAATAAATATGTTATTGACACAATAAAAAGCTATTTAGGTTTAGTTGTTTTTAAACATTGATTAAAATTAAACAAATGATGGGCAACATTCGTTTTGTATGAAAACACTAAACGATGAATAAAATTGAACTTATTAATTGTATTGAAAAAATAAAAACCTATTAACATAGTTTTTTACAGTGTCAATGACATAATCAATTTAAAATCTTTATGTTAGGATAATATTCAGAGGTGGAAAAACATTTTCTCTATTTGTATTGAGAGTGCGTGCTATTTTTCCTCTTATGTAAAATTAACAATTTTGAGCGTTTATACGTCTAAGGACTAGAACTAAATTTAAGTATCTGCCGACACTGCAGATATTGCTTAAATGTCTTTTCGAAAAAATATAAATACTTTTCATACAGATTAATAAGAAAGCAGCAAAGGCCATAAACGCTAATAGATTTTAAGTCTATGGTAAAGGCAGAATAAAAAAAAGCAAGCGTAAACAAATCAGCACTGGAATGTTTCTTTTTTTCTTTAGAGGCCTTATGCAGTTTTAAAAACTTAAGAATTAAAACTTCTAGGAAACGAATGGGTAATTCTGACAAATTTTAGATACTAAATACTTTATTTTAAAAACAAAATTAGCATATTTCAAGATTGCAATTAAAAATATATACCAAAAAATAATCAATCCAAAAAATAATCAATATATTCTCAAGAACGGGGTGTCCTGCCAACGTGTATTTATAATATACTGTTTGTACATTTAAGCAGTAAACTGTCACACCTGAATTTCTTCAAACTAGTGGATAAATTAATATAAAATTCGGTGTGTATTGACTCAATCACGACCATATAGGGCAAATAAACGAATTCAGACTTCAGGAGTTGATTTTGGGGGGCAAAGTAGAAAATTAAAAAACATATTTACCATACCAAATAAAAGGGCTCGTTGTGGAGATTACATTTTTTTATATAATTTAATGTACATAATATATAGTTAAAAAGATATTAATCAGCCTATTCAATTTTAAGATTTGTTTGCTTAAATGTAACGTTACTTTAACAAAAAATCTATTAAAAATCAGATCTGGTTTAAACATTCATAGTGATGGCACACGATAACATTACTTAAAAAATAAATTAAACATATACATTTAAAATAAAAATACAGCAAGTAGCAAAAAACCATAAAAATTATCAAAAATACAAACATTAATGATTATATTAAAATAAAAAAAGTGTCGATAAAAAATATTAAATACAGCACATGCAAAATACCAATTAAAAAATAAAACAAAACCAAAATACCAGTTACTTGTACTATTCGATTCTTTGCTTCAATAAATAACTTACAATCATTACAAATTGTCAACAAAATACTTATCTTCTAAATATTTAATACCTATGTAATACAGTAAAGTTTATATCATTGGGTTGGAACATTTTTGTATGGGAGCGTGGCATAGCGACGATGCAACATGTACATATATTTTTTTAATCTTTCGGCGCACGATTGAACCTATATTTTTCGATAGGGAATGCAAACACAAACCGAAAATATACTACATACGACATTTTGGATAAGATATTTGGAGTTAAGAGGATTGCGAAGCTGCGACTTTTCATGCAAACGGCGTTAACGATTTACACCTGTTAAATGTTTACCGATTCTGACAAATTTTTGATAGGTTGTCAGTCAGAACAAAAGCTAGGCTTATACGTTTTTGTTTTTTCGATAAAGTTAATAAGTTTAATTTTATTGTCGTTAACGTGTTTTCATACAAAACTAATTTCGGCCATTTTTTTGTTTATTTATAATCGGTTATTCAAAAACGAAACGTACAAGCCTAGCTTTTGTTCTGACTGACAGACAACCTATCAAAAATTGGTCCAAATCGGTTAACATTTAAGAGGTGAAAATCGTTAACGCCATAAAGTAACTTATACTCGTACATACTAGATATAGAGTTAACAGTGAGATTGAATTGTAAGCGACATCTCGTGTCAAGAAATCGAACTATAGAGAAAATGCAAAAAACTAATTTAATAATTTGACGGCATTTGAACCCGCACCAACCCGACTCTACGAGATGATTAAACGTATGCTCTAACCGTTAGGCTAATAAGCCCATAACAATGAATGCGATAATCAATCAATTTATATTAAAATATTTGAAATCAAAAGTTAAAAATTGTATAAAAAAATAAAAGATTATTTTTTATATTTATGAAATAATGAAAATCGCAATGTCTTTTGGCGCCATCTATCGAGGAATGACAAAACCAAAGACCTCGACAATTGCTCATACAAAAGTAAAATGTTTTAAGTGTTAATACCCTAGTTAACGCCGCTTTTATGAAAAGTCGCAGCTTCACAATCCTCTTTCAAAACACTAATTTCCCTCGCTATCTCTCAAAATATCTCAGCAACGTGCTTAAGGTCAAAATGTCATAATATAGTTTCGGTTTATATTTGCATTTCCTATAGATAAATATAGTCAATTGTGCTCCAAAAATTTTGAAAAAATAATGTATGTATAACTATTATACATAGGTATATTGTCACTGTGCCAGAAAGGATATTGCCCTTTTATACTCAAGATCGAAACTGAACAACGTACTGATGAATTTTTGGAATTTTACTGGTAAACAAAGATTGAGTTTAACCGCATCCGTGGCGTAATCGTGTCTATAAGCTTCACATCAGAAGGTCGCAGGTTCCATTCCCGGCGGAGTCTGACTTTGCAAGACTCAGATTGGTTGGTGGACAGGCTTTCTAAGCCCGCCTGGCTAGCTACCACCATCTTATCTAAGTCTTGCCGCCAAATATCAATGTTAACAGCGTTGATATGTTCCCGCTTGAAGATAAGATAGTCAATTCCCCATTGCGTTGGGGAAACTTGGTAAGCCCGCTTCCATCTTCGGCATCATCGTCATTTACCATCAAATGTGGATAAAATAAAGTTTGTATATACGAGTATGCTATTAATAGACGTTTATGCACGGGTTATATGTATTTTAACCCCCGATGCAAAAAAGGAATGTTATAATTTTGAAGCATATCCCTGTCCGTCTGTATGTCCGTACATCTCATCGCAGCTCTTAACGGGTGGACGGAATTCACTGCGTTTTTTTTTTGAAATATAGACTAACCGACATCGTTCTTAACTTTATTTGATGGAAATATATTCAGTGATTGCCGAGAGATAGAGGGGTGATGCTTGAACTAAAATAATGGGCAGATTTTAGGTGTAATAAAAAAAATCTAAATGGCAGAAAACAAAATAGCCGCCGAAAACGAAGTTGTGATCTGATTTCTTTTAAATAAAAATTTGATTTGTCTGAAATATAGTCAGGGGTTATTCATTATACTACCATAATAAATAAAATACTCTGAAGAAGCTATAAATAAGAGAGAAGTATGCAATAAGAGAGAAAAAATTTTTGGACTTCTAATACTAATACAGACAAAGATTACCTTTGTATGGAAAATGCACAAAAAAATATACTCGCATTATACAAAAAAATATGCTCGGATTATATGGATTCCTCCGGCAACGTTGTTCAGTTTCGTGAGTAGTGAAAAAAAAAGGTTCCGGGTTTGTATCCGGACGGTCAATGAGTTTTTCGAAAAACTTGCGTACATTTACTTACCGATTGAATTAACGGTAAAGGAAAACATCGTGACGAAACCTGCACATCTGATTTCACATTGCACACATCCTTAGGTCTAAATCTAAATAAATTCCCTTAACGATAAAACTTATGTATTACGTTAAAGGATGCAAATATAAACCAAAAATATATTACAACATTTTGACCTAAAGCGTCACATTACTGATATAATAGATCAATTTTACCTATGAAATTGGAGATTCTATAACCTGCATTTTCAGATTTAATTATCTGTGGATTGGCGCGCAATTCTAAATTTCGGGAAAGTTGTTCAATTTCATGAGTAGAGCCCACCCTTAAGCCTTAAGCTCGGTGTTAAAAAAACACCCTATATAATATGTATATGTACATTATTGTCACTTTACCAACGTTCGTACAGTGCTTGTAATTTTCTTAATGTCTCTCAGCAATCGTCGCATTTCCATCTTCAATCGAATATTAAGACCCATGTCCAATAATTATCATTAATTGAATTCATTACTACCCACTTTATTGTTTACGAAGTTTGCCAAAAGACATTAAGCAAATAGAAGCACTATCTATTAGGCCAACAATTTCAATTTCACCCTGTATAAATAGGTTAATGATTTTTTTACTTTTCAATACAGTTGCTCGAAAAGCGTATGCCAGTTTTGGTGCGCCAAATTGATTTTACCGCACACGTGCTTTTTACTTTACCACGTTTTTAAAAAAAAACCAGTCGGAGGAACAAGACATTTCTAGCATATAAAAAAATGTAAAGGAGAATTTTAATAGAGAAAGGTTGTTCCTCCGAGAAGTTTCATAACACTAGTTATTTAGATTCTCTTTATCTTTGTGAAAAAAGGAGAATAAATACCACGGTGGCCTGTGTCAGAAGGAGATGGATTAATGACTTAAATGTTTGTGCGGATGGTGGCGCATCGGGAGCCGGGTCGTTCTTTTCCCTCTAATATAGTTGAGGGGAGCGATGACTGACTCTCGCGTTATACTCGTGACCGGGTGCTTTCCGTGTGAACTGGCCTACTCTTGTCAAAGGCATTAATGCCATATGCAATGATTTCAATGTAAAACTTCTCCTGTCATATTGTTTTCATGCCCCAATGACATAATTTGTTTTATATCAATGATGTACATATTTTGACGTTAACTAATGATTGTTTATTTTTAACGTTTTTCACAAATTACTTGATGTATATGTATTATTAATTAGTCGACCAACCCGCACTGGGCCCGCGTGGTCGACTAAGGCCTAATCGCCCTGATTCAGGGTAGGCTCGAGCCCCTCGGTGGGGACGTATATGAGCTGTAATGATGATATGTAATTACTATTTTATGACTATCGGAAAGAGTGTAATTTGCACCTAAATTCAAATCTTGATAGGTATTACCTACTCATGTATTTTGTTTTTCTGTTACGGTCCTTTTTTATTTTGGCTGTTTTCTCACAACTGTATTAAAAACGTTGTATGATACATGGGTGCAGGTAAATGGCAAATTCGTGACGATGTTACCATCGTCGAGTTTACACTCTCCCTTGCGGCTCGGGCTATTTATTTACCACCCTTGTATCATAAATAACTATAAATAACTATCTTTTTTTCCTATTACTAGATCGTGCCTTTCACCAGCTTTCATAAAATTTACAGAAATACCAACCGAGTGAGATTATTTGTAATTAATGTATTAAAGTACTCATCTTTCATTTAAGTAGGTACGTATAATGCGTGCCACTAACGGGTGAGACTTGACACCTCAGGTACAGATGTTTTATCTCACGAGCGCGGGTTAGTCATACTTGTGTGTGTTAATGTACATGCAAATTGTCTTTGCGTGCGTTAGGTCGGGAGCTTACAATTGCGCACACAATAGACACAACTAACAATAGAGCACGTGTCTATACGCATTACACACACAAGTATGGCTAACCCGCGCTCGTGAGATAAAACATCTGTAAAACATTAAAAAGACAAAATAGGAAGTGGACGAAATAGTTACCCATAATATATAGTTCATCATCATATCAGCTCATATAAGTCCCCACCGAGGGGCTCGAGCCTTCCCTGAATTAGGGCGATCGGGCCTTAGTCGATATATAGTTATCCATAGGTAATGCTTTTGACATATAGATGTACACATCGTAAACCATTTCCTACTTTATCTCTTTAATGTATTACATGGTGTATCAAGTCTCATCTTAGTGACACGCATATAATAAATCGTTTAAAAGTTTACCTACACAGAGTAACAGGTTGAACCATGGACATATTTATGAGGATAAATCATCATACCAGCCGAAAGCCGTCCACTCCTGGACAAAGGTCTCTCCCAATAATTTCTACAACGACCGGTCCTGCGCTGTCCGCATCGAGCGGCTTCCTGTGACCTTCACCAGATTGTCAGCCCACCGAGTAAGAGGGTTGCCTACGCTACGTGCCCCAACGACTGTCCGTTCTACGAGCTACGTGCTCTGCCCACTGCCACATGAGTTAGCAATTCCATGAGCTATGTAGGTGACTTTAGTCCCCTAAGGTTCTCCTGATTGTGTCTATAGCCAGTGATGATGACATACGGAACTGAGACATGGTCGCTAATTATGGCCCTCATGAGAAGGCTCAAGATCACCCAAAGGCAGGGTTGGCATGTTTAAAACACTTTAAACACGGTTTAAAAAAAAGATGTTTAAAATGTTTGTTGTCAAGGTGTTTCAAACGATGTTTTAAACAATGTTTTGAACAGTTTAAAATATAGCAAATTAAACATATCTAAAACAGATACGATTTGAGTAAAATACAATAAAAAACTGTGTCAAAAACTCATCCACAATCCACATGAGACTAATAAAATATTCCGTAGGTAATGTGTGTTTTAAACAGTTAAAAAGTTTTTAAAAAACACAGTTTAAAATGTTATAAACGTTTTAAACATGTCTTGATGTGTTCTGGCTTGAAGATAAGATATCCCATTGCGTTGGGGAAACTTGGTAAGCCCGCTTTTATCTTAGGCATCATCGTCACTTACCATCAGGTGAGATGATGCCAAGGGCTTATCAATTGTGGATAAAAAAAAACATTTTAAACTTTTGTTTTACAGATTTTTAAAAAACCGTCTTTTTACAACCCTGCCCAAAGGGCGATGAGATATAACAAGATGAAACTGATCTGAAGTAACCAATGATCAACTAGCTTAGCTGATAAGCAAAATTTGAGAAGTCCATTTTTTTCGCAATTCGCCCTAGATTACTTGGGAAAAGTTTTTCGGTGACACCTTTTTTCCGTTGTTCAACCCATCATCCTGAACGTATGCACGTGCCTGCACCTACAGTTACAACTCTACATTTAACAACTTATCTTATAAACTACAACTTAGAGTCCTTTGTTAAAGTACACGTATTGGGGAGGTTTCCCTTCTGTGTTCTTCAAAATTTCTTCGTAATTCTCCTTTTCAAATCGTTTAATTGTGTCTATTGAGAGTTTGCTGAAAAAAAATTATGGTTTTGTCTAAAAAATACAAGGATATGCGATATAACAACATCCTTACTAATATTATAAATGTGAAATGTGTTTGTTACATTTTCACGCTTCAACACCTCGACCAATCTTGATGAAATTTGGCATGCAATAGCGTGTGTCACTGGGACGGACATAGGCTACTTTTCATCCCGTGAAAATAGCATATAGTCCATTTCAGTTCCTGAGGGAACTGAAAAAATACTTTTTTTTGGTTAATTTCTGTAACATCGCAACGGAACAATGTTGTTGTGAATTTTTGCACAGAGATGGTTGTGGGGGTTGGGAATGACATAATTTACTAATTAGCATATTCTGACATAGTTCCCGGGGATCTGGGGAAAATTCATTTTCACGCACGCGCACGTGGGCGTCGCAACGGAGCAACGGATTGAAGTGATTTTTTGTATAGAATTTGTTGAGGAGGTTGGAAGTGACATAGACAGCTAATCAAAATAGCCCGATACAGTTCCTGAGGGATCTAGAGAAAACTCATATCCACGCACCACTGACCCTCAAAGACAGACATATAAACGAAGCCCACGCGGTCGAAGTCGCGGGCAAAAGCTAGTATATAAACGAAGCCCACGCTGTCGAAGTCGCGGGCAAAAGCTAGTATGTCATGTCAAATTAATTATTACAAACTCACCATCTTTGGGGGAACACAGCACAAGCGGTGGGAACCATGAAAGTCAAACTGAAACAATTAAACAGAATGTAAAGATGTGGTGACATTACCTTATTGTGTCCTTTAATAACTACACCTATTTTCTGAAAGTTAAAAACCCCAGTGCATTAAAACTTAACCCCTCTTTTTGGCCAAAATGTCATCATATCAGCTCATATACGTCCCAACCGAGGGGCTCGAGCCTACCCTGAACTAGGGCGATCGGGCCTTAGTCGATCACGCGGGCCCAGTGCGGGTTGGTCGACTTCGCACACAACCTACGAGTTTTGTCTGTAACGCAGGCGTGTGCAGGTTTCCTTACGATGTTTTCCTTCACCGTAAGAGCGTCGGATAAACGTACATATGAAATCTATATTCGAAATCACATTAGTACGTAGCAGGATTCGAACCACAACCTCGCGGACAGGAAGCGGCCATCGACGCTCTAAATGGCCAAAACGTATACTATGTCACTCGGGGGGTCAAGACGAATCTAACGACAGCTCGCACTCCAAAATCCATCAAGCTGTTTAGGCTACAGAGCGTGCCAAAGAAATAAATAAACATACATACACTCCAAAAACATAACCCTCCTTCTGGCGCAGTCGGGTAATAAAAAAGGGAAGGGATTGGTTCCCAAGATACAGTCTAATGACTAGTTTGAGTATTAGGGCTGTATCGCAATGTCTGTTACTGTTAGGCGAGGCACCGGCGGAGAAGCGGAGAAACCCTTTTGCCATTTTTTGATGTGTAACATCTTTGCTCTCGCTTTCCTGCAATTTGTGGGAGTTATTTCGTGAAATGGGACGCAAATGTGTAACATGGGACGGAAATGTGTAACAGGAAGTCGCGAAAGCGCGGAATTCTACTTTAGGAGAGTCCGACTCGCACTTGTTCGGTTTTTTTCGTTACTGTCAGATCCGCCACCCAGGTACAATATCGTCATCAAATCTAACTAACCTAAAATATTTTGTCACATGTTACACATCATATGCGAGTACTGTAGGTCTCGCTCGAATTTTTTTTTGGGTAATTACTACTAAATATCGGTCTTGCAAAAAATATTGGACATACTTAAGGATATTGTCTGAGGAATGTGCTAATATGTTTACACGATAGTGTGTACTTTACTCGATCATAAAAAATCCCAAAAACAGGTCATATGCACATAGTTTTTATATGGAGATATTTCTTTTTAAGTACTACAGAGAATAACAACGTAAAACATTGAAAAAGTGCAAAAGTGTGGTTATTGTCTTGACTGTTTACACGTAAAGGAAAAAACAGAGACAACTGTTTTACAAATGCCTCGCCTTAAGTGCCAAATAAACTATTATCATGTTTCGTTTCGTTTGACAAAGTTTTAACCGCCTCCATAGTAAGTCCATTAGTTTTGTATAAGGAGGTCGCGGGTTCGATTCCCGGCGGAATCTTACTTTGTATGACTCGGTTTGGTTGGTGGAAGGGCATTTTCTAAGCCCGCCTAGCTAGCTACTACCATCTTATCTACGAATAATTTTTGTCGCCTAGCATCAATGTTAACAGTATTGTTGTGTTCCGACTTGAAGATAAGATAGCCAGTTCCCCATTGCGTTGGGGAATTTCGGTAAGCCCGCTCCCATCTTTGGCATCTTCGTCACTTACCATCAAAGGTCCTCCATTATGAACGGCAGCAGCATGCCCGGGGAACACATTATTATTAAACAACTACTCACAACATGCCGACGATGGTGGTTTGGATGCCGGCGTGCGCCCAGCGAATGCGTTGCATCCACCGCTTCTATTCCAGGTGCTCCGTTATGAACGGCAGCAACAGCATGCCCGGGGAACACATTATTATTAAACAACTACTCACAACATGCCGACGATGGCGGTTTGGATGCCGGCGTGTGCCCAGCGAATGCGTTGCATCCACCGCTTCTGTTCCAGGTGCTCCGTTATGAACGGCAGCAACAGCATGCCCGGGGAACACATTATTATTAAACAACTACTCACAACATGCCGACGATGGCGGTTTGGATGCCGGCGTGTGCCCAGCGAATGCGTTGCATCCACCGCTTCTGTTCCAGGTGCTCCATTATGAACGGCAGCAACAGCATGCCCGGGGAACACATTATTATTCTGAAACAATTAATATTTTTACAGATGTGATAATACAGTCGCAGAAAGCCGTTGGATGCCGGCAGCGCAGGGCCGAAGGTTTTTGTCCAGCATGTTACGTCTTCGGATGATATGATGATGAAGATGGTGGTGATGATAATATAAACTCGCTTCTAGTTACTTACAACTAACTGACCCGTTGGTCCAGCGGCAGCGCACCTGCATGCTGGGCCGAAGGTCGTGGGTTCGATCTCCACCTATGGCAAACATCGTCTCGTTGACCGACGGTGGAATTAAACCAGGGGAATGAGGTCGTAAAGTTCTTGTGCACACTCTCCTAAATGAATCCGATAGAACACCGATAGACAGACGACTTTGCGGCCATGCTATGTTGACTAGCTCGTCGGTCAACAATGAGTCTGAGGCAGTCGATAGCATCCAAAGTATCCACGTGACAGCAGATAATGACAATATCATTTTAACTTCTGTATGCTGTACTCACACTCAGTTAGATATGAGGCCTCCTATGTTAACAACATCTCAAATCACCATGCTTACCACAAATAAATATTTAAAATTCTAATTTTATACTAAGGATGCCATCGACAGACGCGCAAGGAGACTGATGTGCGAAGAGGAGCTAGTTACAAATAAGCTTCAAAGCCTTGAGCATCGCTGCAAAGTCGCCTGTTTATCGGTGTCCTACCAAATTCATTTCGGAGAATGTTCGCAAGAACTTCACGACATTATCAGCTCTACTCCTCCATTCCAACATCAGACAACCAGAGTTGTTATTGATATTCTACCAATCGACACGAAGCGCTACGCTGCCTCATTTATAATGCGGACAGCAAAGGAGTGGAACTCAGTCTATTAATGTTTCCAGACTCTTACAATTTGGGGAACTTCAAGGCGAAAGTGAATACGCATTATGATGTAATCAAACGCACTGAAATTTAATATTTATAAAAAGAATCTGTCGGAGGAACCGGTTGACGAGAGCTTGGATCTTTTGCGCGACATTTTTTAAAACCCTCCACGCCTCGGGCTTATATAGGTTAAGGTTAGGATCAATCAAAAGTACTAAGGCTAAGGATTTTTAAAAAAGAATCTCTTAGAGGTACCGGTCGAAGAAGGATTGGATCTTTTGCGCTATATTTTAATAACCCTCCACGTCTCGGACTCATATAGACGGTTTAAGGTCAGGATCCATCAAAGTACTAAGGCTAAGGATTTAAGAAAAAGAATCTGTTAGAGGAACCGGTCGAAGAAGGCTTGGATCTTTTGCGCGATATTTTTAATAACCCTCCACGTCTCAGATTCACATAGCCGGATTAAGGTCAGGATCAATCAAAAGTATTAAGGCTAAGGATTGAAAAAAAAGGAGCTTGGATCTTTTGCGCGATATTTTTAATAACCCTCCACGTCTCAGAGTTATATGGACGGTTTGAGGTTAGGATCAATCAAAATTACTAAGGCTATCGAAAAAAACCGACCAAAAATTGGTGGTAGCTGTAAAAATACTATTTGTTTATTTAACTTACCTGGAAGTAACCACTTGAGATATTCCTTTTGCTGGGGCTAGCTGAGATCTTCCAACGACTTTGCCATGTTCATCTGTGACTTCCAAACCTTGAAACCAATACGTAGGTAATATTTAATTTTGCAGATTTTTTTTTATTGAACTTTTTCAGTCTTTCAAATAACGAGTAGTACAGGATCTGATTGTAAGATTACCTACTTCATCGGACTATTATAGACTCTTAAAAAGCCGCATAAGTTATCTAAAAGAAACCAAGTCTGCCTGAGTTCCATTGGCCGGGTCGATGGGTACCTATGGTCATCCGTATATATCTTTTTAGGTCAAAACTACGTCAATACATATAAATGTAAGGGAACTATAGACGTTAGTACTAATATATATAATCTGACTATAGTTTAGATTATACTAAGTGAATTTGATGATTTTTCACTTCTACGTGACGTAAATAATGGAGTTGAAAGACCACCTCCAACGGCGTCTGCCGAACATTTCCGTCCAAGTGGGAAGAAGCAGACTATTTTTTTTTACTCTATTGACCAATGGTCAACTGCTGGTTCCGGTCTCGTTTGAGTACTATATGACGTAATTTTGACCTGAAAAAAATACCCGGATGGCTGTACCTGTTAATCCATCCAATGGGACTCAGGCAGACTTGGTTTTATGTTACGTAATTTTGCGGTGGTTAAGAACCTATAGGAGTCCCCATGAGGTACTTGATGACGCAGGTAAACTCGCAATCAGATTCTTTACCAAAGAAGGTTTATTATCATAATCAAAATCAACACTTCAGATTTATCTTTTGCCAATACATCACATAACTTTACAGTTTCTAAAGATTTTTTTACGTTTGACCGTTACTAACCCGTATATTTTAGTACCCGGGATCAAACTGAAGATCAGCACGGTCAACACCGACTCCAAGGAGTACAGGACCGACCACCTGCGACCATTTTATACAATTACGAGATAGGCATACTTAAATGCCCTTGGATATTGGATACATAAACCAACTTCGAGCGCACGCGCGGCAAACCGACTAGGAGTCGAAGTGGTCGCCATGACCGAAATCGGTCGGATAGATCTTCATCATCATCAATTTTAAAGTTTCTAACTTTCCATAAGTATTAATTGCACTTATCATCAACATTATCATTTTAAGCCTAAAGACAACCACTGCTGGACAAAGGCCTCCCTCAAGGTTTTGGTTTTGGAGGGTTTTGCCAAGATCGCCACGCTTGGCAGGCGGGTTGGCGATCGGAGTGTGGTTGCAGGTGTGTTGCAATGCGCGGAAATGATGCTGCTGCCCATCCTTCAGTTGAAGTCCCTTAGCGTCCCTTACGACTGCCATTGGAAGAGATCAGATGGCTCTATTCTAAGCCGGGAGCCATACAGCCAATAATATTACTTATACCGGTACCGGAAAACATCGTAAGGAAACATAAACATCTGAATGTATGTATACATAACGTGACCATTTATTTTTTCATCAGAGCGGGATATCAGCGGAATTATGTAAAAAAAAAACATTTTTAATATATTACTAGCATTTATTAGAAAATGAATTAAACTGATTAGGTTGAACAACCCGCACTGGGCCCGCGTGGTCGACTAAGGACCGATAGCCCTAATTAAGGGTAGGCTTGAGCCTCTTGCTGGGGACGTATAACATGAGCTAATATGATGAACACTGAATAATAATTAGGATTATTTGGTAAATAAAATAATAGGTATATACTTAAATTAATTATCGTTTGGTCTGTTTGCGAAAGCGGGACGTTTTTGCCCTCGCTGGGGACAGCAGGAGAGACAGCCTGAAAGTGGGACTGTCCCGCCCAAAGCGCGACGTATGGTCACGTTATGTATACAGGGTGCTTTTTAATAGCGTGCAAGCTCCACTCATGAAACCGAGCCAATTTCCTTAAGAAACTCAAACAGAATAAGAAAAAAAAGACTTTTCATACAAATCGATGAGCCTGATCTTTCTCCTACCAAAGAGGTACCAAATTCTATATTCTTCCGAATTCAGTACGAGTTTTTTTGGGGAGTTTTAACACAAATTGTACAGCCACGTTGCGCATACTTTCTCGCGAAGCCTTCACCGTCTCACCAGCAGTCTAAAAATGGTAGTCGACACTGACACTTGTAACACGACGCGACGGGTACGGTGTAGGGTAGGTAGGTAAATAGTTTAATGATAAAAATAAGACCTGAAATGGGTCTTTTAAAGAGAGCAGCCGGTAAATATACAGGGTGTAACAAAATTGGTGTAGGTCCGCTTAACTGGGGCGTCTACTCATCATACTGAACAACTTTTGTTCTACGACTTTGCTGAAAATGTAAAAAAAATTTTTTACTCTTCATACAAAGCGATCAGCTGATTGACTGATTTTGTGCATTTTAGTATGGAGGGTCCAAATTTTTTTTTTGAGAATTGACCATGGGTTACTTAAGGCAAGTTGTTCAGTATGACGAGTAGAACCCCCAGTTAACGGCACCTACGCCACTTTTGTTACATCCTGTATATAAAAGGTATTTTATTTTACAATTTTAAAGTTTTGTGTTGAAATATTGAAGGATGGAAAGAATTTTGAATCCCATGTGTCACAGATTATTCAAATTGTGACAAATGGATTGTTTTGTGCCAGCGCATGCGTAATAGAACAAATAGATGAAAATATGAAATAGGTCGAATGAAAGACGAACTAATATCAGCAACGCGTTGCCGCGTTACACACTTAGCCCCGCCCCAATCATGACGTCACGGATCAGTATGTGTTGTTGTTGGCATGCGACTTACGAGTATTTGTATGAGGTCAGTTCCCCTCCCCTTCATACATCCGTGATGTGAAACAAAACTACCCAACATACATAGCTCTAGGCTCTTACCATATTTGATCTCGTTCTGCCTCATGAGCGGTATGTTTACCCAGTTGGCCGCCGCCACCGCTACAAAAGGCACGAACCTCTGTAGGCATCAAAAAATTGTTATTAAACGGGGTGTTTAGTAGAACGTCGGCCAAACGGAAAGGTACGTGGGACGGTTTTGAACTTGTTTTAAGCCAGTAACCTTTATTCGACCTCGTGTTTTTTTAAATCCCAAATTTTGACATTTTGTCCCTTATAAACATGCTCGAAGTTTCCATACGTGATCGAATCCGTAGGAGAATCAAGGTAACCGACATAGCTCACAGAATCGCTAAACTTAGTGGCAGTGGGCGGGCGGGGCACATAGCTCGTAGAACAGATGTCCGTTGGGAAAGTAAAATTCTTGAGTGGCCACTGCGCACCGGAAAACGTAGCGTAGGAAGGCGTGGACCGATACCTGGTGAAGGTCGCGGGAAGCCGAATGCGCGAATTACCTCTTTCTAAACCTGAGCGTATCGAT
Organism: Coleophora flavipennella; assembly: GCA_947284805.1. NCBI lineage: Eukaryota > Metazoa > Arthropoda > Insecta > Lepidoptera > Coleophoridae > Coleophora > Coleophora flavipennella. The sequence goes on from OX369273.1 coordinate 13,127,609, forward strand.
GGTTTCAAAGGTACAGAGGCCAGCACATCATACTAGACACTCGTAGTGCGATTATGATCCATGCGCGTACGGCATAAGAACGGTACAAAGTCCAGTGTCTAGTTTGATGTACTGGCCACTGTACCAGGCGCAAAATAACCTTTGCTGCCGAGCGAAACACAATATTCCACCTCACTACGGCGAGGAAAACTTTTAGGTGCAAGAAAAACAGCTTAACAGTTATTTGGTTCTATTTTTAAAAAATCTTTCCACGCTAGCGCATAAAACGCAATTTTGCGCGCTAAAATAGAATGGCAAACAAAACCGTGCGAGGTGAAAAATATTTTTTATTTTTGTCTTTTAGATTATAACGACGATACAACTGAGTCATAGTTTATCCCAGGGGTGGGCAAAGTACGGCCCGCGGGCCAACTCCGGCCATACTACCTTTGTAAAGTAGGAGTGAGAAAAAATGAAATAAATATAACGTCGACATATGAAAATATGTGTAAAAAATCTCAGCTCTCATTGATATCTTTAGCAGTTTTACACTATGTAATTGTTATTCAACGACACGCACGAGACTTTGAAAATTAAAGTCAAAGTCAAGTGATTAAAAGCTTGTTCTTTTGTATATAAGGTATAAAAAAATTAGCTGAAACTATTTTAACTCTTGCTTCAACACATGAAACTGAACAACTTTCCTCATGAAACCCATAGTCAAATCGCAAAAAAATGTTTGAACTTACTAAGTTGGCTGATCAGCTGATCGAGTTACTATGGGAGAGTCAATTTTTTTTGTGATTTGACTATGGGTTCCATAGGGAAAGTTGTTCAGTTACATGGGTAGAAGAATCACCAGTTAAAATAGTTTCAGCTAATTTTGTTACACCTTATATATGTAAGTATTTAGGAAAAATTATTCTGCAATTGAAATCTTTGTCACCGTGTATGAGACCTAACTAAAAGAATCCAGTAAATTTAACAAAAGCTTAAATAACAATAACTTTTTTCAAAAGGGACCATAGAGACTTAAGAAATTTTATGGGGGGCGAAAAATGCATTTATTAAGATAATCAAAATTTTTAATTCCTTGTAAGCTACACAAGGAATTAAAAAATTTGATTATCTTAATAAATGCATTTTTCGCCCCCCATAAAATTTCTTAAGTCTCTATGGTCCCTTTTGAAAAAAGTTTTCCCATTCCAAAAATTTTGATTATCTTAATAAATGCATTTTTCGCCCCCCATAAAATTTCTTACGTCTCTATGGTCCCTTTTGAAAAAAGTTTTCCCATCTCTTGTTTATCCCAATAATAACGAGGCAAGAAATTATGAGCTAACACAGTATCGAGACACGATTTTTAAAATATTAAACTTACTAGCTTTCACCCGCGGGCCGTGGCTTCGCCCGCGTTGACATCGTTTTTATGATTGTCTTTAAGGCTGTGTGAGCGTGAAAATTATATTTCTCCCGATCCTCTGGAGCTATGTCAGGCTATGCTGATTAATAGTCATTGCCCACCCCCTCAACTATCTCTGTGCAAAAAATTACGTTGATCCGTTGCACAAAATACACTTACATTCTTAATATTAGTAAGGATATTAAGTCGGGGACGGTTCGGCAAATTGCACATAGCATATTATTTTGTATAGTCTAATAAAATTGCTTTAACCCAAATTTTACCTAAATCCGCCCAGTACACACACACACACACACAATCAGTTACTCTCTCTCACATCATATCAGCCAAAAGACGTCCTCTGCTAGACAAAGGCCATCCCAAGGATTTCCACGACGACTGGTCCTGCGCTGCCCGCAATCAGCGGCTTCCCGCGCCCTTCACCAACTCGTCGGTCCACCGAGTGGGAGGCCTTCCCACGCTACGTCTTCGGTGCGCGGTCGCCACTCGAGAACTTCACTATCCCAACGGCCTTTCTTTTACACGCAAACGCACACACTCACACATTTCAACTTCGATTTTTTAGAGTTCCGTACCCAAAGGATAAAAACGGGACCCTATTACTAAGACTTCGCTGTCCGTCCGTCCGTCGGTCACCAGGCTGTATTTCATGAACCGTGATAGCAAGACAGTTGAAATTTTAACAGATGATGTATTAATGATGATGATGATGCCGCTAAAACAACTTCGTCGCTCGAAAGTAAAATACAGACTTACAGCCAAAATCGGATTCTTCGTCCTCTTCTGCACAACAAATTTGAACGTCAATGCCGTGGCCATAGCAGCCGATGTGGCTGATACATAAGCCACTCCCATCTGAGTGGTTGTGAGCGGGGAGTTGGCATTCCGGTTCGTATAGTTCACCAGAGCGTTGAAAGATTGGTTCACCCATTGCCAGAAGACCACTGCAGTTGCTGTTCTGAAATAGAAATGAGCAAAGCATCAGTCTGTGTGGTTGGGGCCCTAGAATAGCATCACCCCAACACTTTCCGAGAGTGTCGTAAGAAGCAACTAAGATAACAAACCGGAGGATGGGCAGCAACGACCTTTCCGTGTACCTTGTTAACGACTTGTCAGTCTTTTCAGGGTTCCGTACCCAAAGGGTAAAAACGGGACCCTATTACTAAGACTTCCCTGTCCGTCCGTCCGTCTGTCTGTCTGTCACCAGGCTGTATTTCATGAAACGTGATATCTAGACAGTTGAAATTTTCACACAAGATGTATTTCTCTTGCCGCTATATAATAACAAATACTTAAAATTAGAAAAAGTTAAAGTTTTCATACAAAAAACGTGGTTTTTTTTATCGTAAAGAAACTAGCGCCATCTAGTATGATGGTACGGAACCCTATGTGTGCGGTTCTGACTCGCACATGGCCGGTTTTTTTTAATAAATCCACAATTGGTCAGCCCTTGGCATCATCTTACCTGATGGTAAGTGACGATGGTGATGATGATGCCAAAAATGGAAGCGGGCATACCAAGATTTCCCAACGCGATGGGGAACTGGCTATCTTATCTTCATGCCGGAACACATCGATGCTGTTATTATTATGTTAGTATTCACAAAATCGTTTCCCATACAAACTTTAAATTACTAGCCCTGCCCACTGCCACTTAAGTTAAGCGATTCTGTGAGCTATGTCGGTTACTTTGGTTCTCCTACGATCTCCTCATTTCTGATTCAATCGCGTAGGGAAACATCGAGCATAGCTCGCTCCATCGTGCTTTGGGGAACCTTGAGTCTTCTTATGAGGCCCATAGTTAGCGACCGCATAACTCAGATCCGTATGTAATCACTGGCAACACACACTGGTCAAAGACCTTAGTCTTGAGACACTGCGGTATTTATCAACAGTTTCATTTCTGTGATATTTTTTTTATTCACTATTAGTAAGCCCTTGGCACCATCTCACCTGATGATAAGTGACGAAAATGCCGAAGATGGAAGCGGGCTTACCAAGATTCCCCAACGCAATGGAGAACTGGCTATCTTATCTTCAAGCCGGCACACATCAATGTTGTTAACACTGATGTTTGGCGACAAGACTGAGATAAGATGGTGGTAGCTAGCCAGGCGGGCTTAGAAAATGCCCTACCACCACCCAAACCGAGTCTTATAAATTGACCCCGCCGGTAATCGAACCCGCGACCTCCTGGTGTGAAGCGAAAGACTTTTATCCGTGTTCGAGGTTTGACGCGTATGGATACGTCACGAAACGTCAAATCGTGTTCGGATAAACATGGCATGACATAGCGCGAGGCTAGCGTTATGTCAAAGATAACTTTGATAAATATTTAGTTATTGCAAATAATTTTATAATTATTAAGATAATTATCAACTTTATAACTATCGATAATTACCAAGATAACTGCTTGAAGCGTTTAGAATCAGGGGACTGGATAGTTACTAGCTGTGCTATCTGAAAAATCTAATCTTTGTTTGCTGAGTAGAGGCTTCATAGCATAACATTAACCTAAGTAGATAACATGATTATCTTCAAATGTACCCTAGGTCAGGGGTTCCTTAACATTTAAATTAACGGAACACCCATCAAATACCTTTCATTTTATGGAACCCCATATCAAATGATAACAAATCAAAGACACCATAATTTAAATAAAAACTAGAACTTTTATTGGAAATATTTTAAAAGTGAAACAATTTATTTTTGTAATTTAACTTTCAATGTGAAGAATGAACTTGTTTCACTATTTTATCAATAATAGGAATCACGAATTAATTACTTTTTATCATCTGTCAAAAACGACATTCTGTTCTAAAAATGTTTGAAATACCTAAGTGTGACGTCATAGTTTTACAGCGCCATTTATGCACTCATTTTGTGATTTTGGTGAATTTTAAATCGAAGACTTGATGGAAAGCAAAACGAGTAAGGTTTTCGCTAGTTTAAGTAGGAGGACAATTTAGTGATCAAGAGTTCATAATTTATTTCTGATGCTGTCGTCATCCCTATTTCTTTATAGTTCACTATTATGTCGTGGAACCCTGGTGACTTTTGGGAATCGCTTCCCTAGGTTATGCTTTAGGCTTTATGAGCACAGAACCAGAGATTATGCTATGTACCTACAGAACTTAAAAAGAAAACTCTAATAGTCAAAAATCAGAAAATGGTCTTAACAAGATAATAAGATAGCCAGTTCTCCATTGCATTGGGGAATCTTGGTAAGCCCGCTCCATCTTCGGCATCATCGTCACTTACCATCAGGTGAGATGATGCCAAGGGCTTACCAATTGTGAATTTAAAAAAAATAAAAAAAATACAGTGGGGTTCGCCACTAGCCCAACAACTTCAACCGATCCGGACTTGGTCCCCGTTTATGAAGTATGCTATGTGCCCCAGTAGTGGGGACGCTATATAGGTAGGTTCCTAACGAACGAACAATCACAGCCACATGGCCAAATATCGATTTAATTATTGGCCTAGCTCGTTGATAATGATAACCTATTGTGGAACACACTTGAAAATCGATTCAAACAGTTTAATTTACCGTAAGAAGTTAGGTATCCTGCAGATTCCAGGAGATACTGCAGAACAGGTCAAGTTTACCATGTAGATAGAACTATCTAACACTTATTCATTGAGGCTATTTCAATGAAACCAAACACGATACTACTACTATAAGTTGGTGAGGAGTTGTCTGACGTGGTAAAGGACATGAAAAGGACGAAGTGTCTTGACTTGCAGTGGCAAGCCAGCGTTTGCAGTGCTCAAAATCGAGCGGCCTAAAGAGGTGGAACGAGCCACATGGTCACTTCCTCAGACGATGTTTTCCTTCACCGTAAGAGAGTCGGATAAACGTACATATGAAATCGAAATTCGAAAACACATAGGTACGTGGCAAGATTCGAACCAGAAAGAAAAGGTAGCGGCCCTAACCGTTACACCACAGACTTTACACAGTAGTTAATCAACGGGCTAGCCCAGTAATTGAATGGCTATCTAATAATTAGGCTGCGTCGCATACACAACTACTACAAAACACTCGTGACTACTTGCGTCATCGCAAAACGAGCATTTCTTGGCACGGTAACAACGCGACACGCCTTCAATGCACAGTGACGTAGCATAGTAGCAGTCTTTATTTTTAACCAGTATAAATAAAACTGAACGTCTGCTTTAAACAGCAACCGCCCATGACTCTGTTGTAGGTCATGTGTGACAAGCTGACGAGCCCCTAGCTTTTATGTGGGATGGAAAAGTTATGAAAACCTTTTTCAACCTTCAATACACAGTGACGTAGCATAGTAGCAGTCTTTATTTTTAACCAGTATAAATAAAACTGAACGTCTGCTTTAAACAGCAACCGCCCATGACTCTGTTGTAGGTCATGTGTGACAAGCTGACGAGCCCCTAGCTTTTATGTGGGATGGAAAAGTTATGAAAACCTTTTTCAACCTTCAATACACAGTGACGTAGCATAGTAGCAGTCTTTATTTTTAACCAGTATAAATAAAACTGAACGTCTGCTTTAAACAGCAACCGCCCATGACTCTGTTGTAGGTCATGTGTGACAAGCTGACGAGCCCCTAGCTTTTATGTGGGATGGAAAAGTTATGAAAACCTTTTTCAACCTTCAATACACAGTGACGTAGCATAGTAGCAGTCTTTATTTTTAACCAGTATAAATAAAACTGAACGTCTGCTTTAAACAGCAACCGCCCATGACTCTGTTGTAGGTCATGTGTGACAAGCTGACGAGCCCCTAGCTTTTATGTGGGATGGAAAAGTTATGAAAACCTTTTTCAACCTTCAATACACAGTGACGTAGCATAGTAGCAGTCTTTATTTTTAACCAGTATAAATAAAACTGAACGTCTGCTTTAAACAGCAACCGCCCATGACTCTGTTGTAGGTCATGTGTGACAAGCTGACGAGCCCCTAGCTTTTATGTGGGATGGAAAAGTTATGAAAACCTTTTTCAACCTTCAATACACAGTGACGTAGCATAGTAGCAGTCTTTATTTTTAACCAGTATAAATAAAACTGAACGTCTGCTTTAAACAGCAACCGCCCATGACTCTGTTGTAGGTCATGTGTGACAAGCTGACGAGCCCCTAGCTTTTATGTGGGATGGAAAAGTTATGAAAACCTTTTTCAACCTTCAATACACAGTGACGTAGCATAGTAGCAGTCTTTATTTTTAACCAGTATAAATAAAACTGAACGTCTGCTTTAAACAGCAACCGCCCATGACTCTGTTGTAGGTCATGTGTGACAAGCTGACGAGCCCCTAGCTTTTATGTGGGATGGAAAAGTTATGAAAACCTTTTTCAACCTTCAATACACAGTGACGTAGCATAGTAGCAGTCTTTATTTTTAACCAGTATAAATAAAACTGAACGTCTGCTTTAAACAGCAACCGCCCATGACTCTGTTGTAGGTCATGTGTGACAAGCTGACGAGCCCCTAGCTTTTATGTGGGATGGAAAAGTTATGAAAACCTTTTTCAACCTTCAATACACAGTGACGTAGCATAGTAGCAGTCCTTATTTTTAACCAGTATAAATAAAACTGAACGTCTGCTTTAAACAGCAACCGCCCATGACTCTGTTGTAGGTCATGTGTGACAAGCTGACGAGCCCCTAGCTTTTAGGTGGGATGGAAAAGTTATGAAAAAGGTACTTTTTACTGTTCCGTACACCCAACGGGTGACCAACGGAACCCTATTACTAAGCCTCCGCTGTCTGTCCGTCTGTCCGTCTGTCAGCGGGCTGTATTTCATGAACTGTAATAGGTGGACAAGTTAAAGTTTTCACATAATGTGTATTTCTATTGTCGCTATAACAACACATACTAAAAATTTTAAAAAGTGAAAAATAAGCGGGGGGTCTCCATTCAAAAAACGTGTTTTTTATAGGTCTTTACAAGTATTATTGATTTAGCTCTATCGTAAAAACGGTAATACATACAAGCGTGAAGCTTGGTGTGATTATATCACTAATACTCAAGTAAAACAACAAATAATAAATCGGCCAAGTGTAAGTCGTACTTGCGCTAAGGAGTGTGAACTGAATGACAAAACAAGCACATTTTTGTAGCTCGCGTTGATGTCTTTTGCTTGTTCATTATACTTTGTAGTTGTGTGGAGAGCTAAGGTGGTACGGAACCCTCGGAGTGCTAGTCCGACTCGCACTTGGCCGGTTTCTTTATATCTACTTTATTTTTATTTACAATTGGTAAGTGACGATGATACCGAAGATGGAAGCGAGCTTACCAAGATTCCCAACTATCTTATCTTCAAGCTGCAACACAACAATGTTCTTAGCATCGATGTTTGGCGGCAGACTTTGGATAAGATAGTGGTAGCTAGCCAGGCGGGCTCGGAAAATGCCCTTCCACCAACCAAACTGAGTCTTACAAAGTTATACTCCGACGGGATCGAACCCGCGAGCTCCTGATGTGAGACTAATGAACTTATGTAACCATTACGCCGCGCTGGTGATTGGAGTAGATCCGAAAAAGTTGGGTCTAATATAGAATCTTTCGGTTCTATTCAAAAACACGATATCTCATAATTTCCCCGATAAAAATAAATTGCGAAGCCACCTCTAAAATCACACTAATGTCCATTGTGTACTCACTTTACAACTATAGTATGTAGGACCTTAAAAATTAAATAGCTTTGAAGGTCTAAGGCCGACACTACCATATTTAGGGTTCCGTAAGGGTGACCAACGGGTATTACCACATATTACCACAGTATTACAATATATTAGCGCAACGAATGTACTTACGCAGAGCAACGGAAGGGTACTTGCGGGGCAGCGGGCGGCGGGGCACAGCCTGACAAACGCCCCAGGCTGACTACAGGCTAGTATGGGCTAGTACCTACGCCGGTGGCGCATCGTGCGACATCAAAGGCGTTGCGCTACTGTAAGCCATATCGTAATACTGTGCTATTACTAAGCCTCCACTGTCCGTCCGTCTGTCAGCGGTCTGTATGTCATGAACGGTAACAGGGAGACAGTTGAAATTTTCACAGAATGTGTATTTTTATTGCCGCTATATAAAACCATACAAAAAAAGATTTAGTAGGTATTTTTGATTTAGCTCTATCGTAAAAACGGTAATACATATAAGCGTGAAACTTGGTGGGATTATAGTACTAATTCTGAAGTAAGACAAAAAATAATAAAAACTGGCGAAGTGTGAGTCTTGCTCGCGCTAAGGAATCCGAACTGAATGAAAATCGCTCGCGTAGGTGTCTTTTGTTTGTAATGTGAATATGTATCATTGTCATAGTTGTGTGGTTAGGTTATTTTTCCCTTGCGACAGAATATTGTATGTATTTTCACATAGGTTTTCCTGTAATCTATGCATTCATCCTCATATACTGTGATTTTTTCAAGATTTTAGGCCCAGTAGTTTTGGAGATAAAAGGGGGTATGGTCAATTTGTGTATTTTCTTGAAATTTTAACTATTTGTCTTATAATTATAAAAAAAATATTTTTGAGATTTTTACAAAAATTTTATTTGATGTGTCACACAATACAGTTTGATTTTTTTTTCTAATTTACCACCAAAAGTGACCCCCATGTTTAAAATTCATTTATTTACGTTACACGTCCGCCTTTGGGTCACCAACTTACACATGTATACCTAATTTCAACTCAGTCGGTCCAGTATTTTTGAAGTAACTTGGCTGCAACAGACGGACATACATATTTGAGTGGTTCTAAAATGGTTCCTTTTTTACCATTTGAGGTATGGAACCCTCAAAGTCCTAGGCTTTCCTGCGACCTGGAAGGACATCTTCCCGAACATGTTCTGTAGTTCACCGCTATTGGGGTGAATTGTTGACTCATGCAGCTTCTTTGCTCTTACAATTTGGTCAAATTTAGTGCCTTTAGTCTTTGTCCTCTGTAACTAATAACTTGTCTTAATTTCTACTGAAGAGACAACCGCCTGCTATTAGGGAGGACAACCTCCTAAACACATACTGCATTTCACCGCTGTTGGGTCGAGTGCAGACTCATACAGCTGTTTTACTCTCACAATTTGCTCCCATTTGATGTCTTTAGACTTACCTATACCATTGCAACATGGCTCCAGTAATGATACAACCCCCAGGCATCTGGAAGGACATCCTCCCGAACACATTCTGCAGTTCACCACTGTCAGGGTGAAATGCTGACTCGTACAGTTGCTTGGCTCTCACAATTTGCTCCCATTTTGTGTCTTTAGGCTCTTTGCCTTCCCTGTAAGTAATTTTAGTGTGAATAAAAATCCAATGCATGTGTATGATCGATAAGTGAACTAGCTTCAAAAAAACTGCCTTCTGTTTTGTTTGTTAAAGGTACAGATACAGAAGAAGCTTAACTAATAAGATTGCCATAAGATAATATGACAGCAGTGGAAATCGCTTACAATAGAAGCAAATATTTTCATAGCGAGTTATACAGAAAATATAAAAAGCTACTCACTTGTATTTAATATACAAGTCTTTAGCTGCATACAGCTCTTTCTCTGGCACGAAAGACAGCAACGGGTTACTGATGAATGCGAAATGTTTGAAACGGCCCACAAACGTGCTCTGGTCCCACAGAGGCTTTGTAATGTCTATCCGTTTGGTGGAATCCATGACCTGTGAAAAAGTAGGTATAATTTTAAAACAAACAATTATAATTTCATATTATATGCGCTGAACCGTTATTCGAGACCTATAGAGTGAGACAGCATGACCTACGTCATCGTTGAACAGCCCCTAACCCTCCCCTCCATCCTCTCTCGCGTACGTTACATCACCCTACTCGAAGCTCCGCCTCGTCGCACCTGCTTATCTGAGATTGGAGGGGATACCCAACTTGCCACCGAGGCTGGCGATCACTCGTCACATTGGCATTGACTTTCGTCGTGCAAACACCCCTTTTAACAGCGTTGCTGTTCGGTAAATAATTTATTTTCTATTTTAATATAATATTAAATTCATTTTAATTTTCAGTTATTTTGTACAATTTCAAACATGAGCGGTCAAAATATTGACCGCAATAACGATTCTTCTCCAATGGAAGTAGCATCCCAGGACTCCGACCACACTCCAAGACGTGACCGAGTGCAATCCCTGGAAAAGGGTATAACGGTTGCCATGATTCACGAACCAAGTGTAAATAGAAGTGCATCAAAACGTGGCAGGAATCCATCTGCACCACGAAACTCTTCCAAGCGTAGGAGAAAAGTTTCTCCACCAGCTAAGCGTTCGAGAAGATCGTCTAGTTCTGATAACAGCCGTTCAAGTTCTAGCAGGTCCACGTCCTCGTCAACCGACAACCGTTGTCGGCGGTCTCACAAGAAAAAACGTGGACTTTCTAAGCATCGTAAGGATCTAAAAAACCTGACTAACCAAGTAAGCGATATCTTGTCCTACTTAAGAAACAACGGTAACAGTATTTCAGGCCCAAAAATTGCATCTGAGAGCTCAGATTCAGACTCGGAGATTTCCTTGCATCCCACAGAAAATTTAAGAGACTCATTGATTTCGAGTGAACCACTGCTAAATAAACCAAAACCGCCTAAATCTTTTGATTTTAATATAAACACCAACTTGAAAGAACCTACAGTGGGAAACTCTAATGAAGGTAGGCTTGAGTTGCTATCTAAATTACATCACTTCAATTCAAACGAGTGGGAAAGGGTACGGTATGTCGAAACTGAGAAGAAATACCTGGCAAAGCCAGGTTTCTATGAGCTGGACGTAAATACAGAATTACGTTTTTATGACCCGAACTCCACGTGGCTTAAATCACTTGATCGATCCCTAGGAGCTATGACGCATGCAATCATTCAACAAAATGAGTTATTCAAAAATAATCTACAAGAACTAGTACAGTGGTCGTATACCCCTGATTGTGTCCTAAGCCCAGATACATTATTCGAAAAATTAAATGATCTTTTTTCCGAAAAGAGCAACTATATAAAACTTTCAGAGGACTTGCTTCAGTTTGTGTGTGGCAGGCGTGCTGATGTTATACAAAAACGTCGGGACAGTATCCTCTCAGGTGTAAAAGATCGATTTGTCAAAGAGGATTTAAAGAAAATTCCTCCCACTGAGTCTGAGCTGTTTAATCCGGAAACGCTAAGCTCTTTTTTACAGAAAGCAGGCGGAACGAATAAAATATTTACAACAAATAAGCGCTCTGCAGAAGAGCCATTTTTGTCTATGCAGAATAGACCACGACAATCGCAGAATAAACGACCGCGAAAGTCTTTCAAGCAACATAATGATGAGCGCCAGCCATCAACATCATCAAATTTTCGAGGCTCCTACTTTGCAGGTAAGAAATCCTCGAGCAACAAGTCCGGTACGAAACAAAGTGACAATAAAAAGTCTTTCGACCAAAGTAAGCGTAAATACAACAAATATAAAAAGTGACTATATACAAAGTCATTTTTACGGCGGGTGTTTAATAAATTACATCGATGTTTGGAAAAAATTCAACGCACCAGCCTGCGTAGTAAAAATCATATCAGGTTATCGAATACCTTTTTTCAAAGTACCCCCATTAGTGAACCCACACATGTTAACACACAAACAAACACCCGTCAGTGCGGACATGACAAGACAAATAAAAGAATTAAAAAGACAAAAGATCTTAGTTCCAGCTCCACCTACTCCAAGTTTTGTATGCCCAATGTTTTTAGTGAAAAAATCGGACCTAACCAACCGTCCGATTTTCAATCTAAAAAACTTAAATCGATACGTACATCAGTTCAAGTTTCGCCTCATAAACATGCATCGAGTACCGATTTTTCTGCAAGAGGAAGATTGGGCGGTAAAAATCGATTTATCCCAAGCATACTTCCACATTCCTGTATCACCATCCCATCAACCGTTTCTACGAGTAATGTACCAATCAGGATCAGAGCCGGAATTGTTACAAATCACATGTCTCCCCTTCGGGCTGTCATCGGCACCCAAGGCGTTTGCAATGGTTTCCAACTGGGTTGCGCAGGTTCTCCGCGAGCGGGGGCTCAGAGTAATCGTGTATTTAGACGATTATCTTATTGTGAATCGTTGCCGTCACATTTTGATAAAACAAACTGCGGAAGCTGTCCATGTTCTAACCCAGCTGGGATTAACGGTGAACTTTCAGAAGTCAGTTCTGATACCGACCAGAACAATAGATTACTTGGGTGTGGTATGGAATCTCAGCCTGAATTCCAAATACCTTCCAGAGAACAATTATCATTTTAGGTCAATGGAATCTCAAAGACGCTCAGCGCCTGTTGGGCTTGCTGAATTTCGCGTCGTTTGTCGTTCACAGAGGTCGGCTTCACAGCCGCCCCATACAAATGGCTTGTGCTCTTCTACCCAAAGACCAGCCACGTATAAAACGACCCATAGTAGCAGCTGTCATAAGCGAGTTAAAATGGTGGGCAAGTGCACTGGGATCCGGAACACCAATACACCCTCCAAAAGTCGTTCACTACCTCACCACAGACGCGTCGGGAACTGGGTGGGGTGCAGTCCTCAACGGAACCCCCGTAAGAGACTCCTGGCGACCAGAACAGCTCACATGGCACAGCAATCTCAAGGAGATGTGGGCAATTATTTAGACGGTAAAAAACTATCAACGTCACCTTCAAAATTCGACTGTTCTGACACAGTCCGACAACAAAAGCGTGGTGAGTTACATTCGCAACGAAGGCGGCCTTCGTTCTCGGAGCCTGTATCATCTAACCTGTGTTCTATTCCAACTTGTGGACAAGAACAATATAAAAATTATACCCCAGTACATCCCCGGTCAGTTCAACATGGAAGCAGACCTACTATCCAGACAAAAACAGCTAGGAGAGTGGACCCTCTCCCAAGAAGCCTGCAAGGAAGTATTCGATCGCTTCGGAACACTGAACATAGACTTATTCGCCTCTCAAAACGCACACGTTACTACAAGGTACGTATCGCGAGACTGCAAAGACTTGAACGCAGAATATCACGACGCGTTCAGCAGAGAGTGGAACTATCGCAAAGCTTGGGTGTTTCCTCCTCCTCACCTAATCCCTCGCGTCCTAGCACATCTCAACAAGGCGAAGGGAATGTACATAGTAGTAGTGCCTCGATGGCACAAAGTTTATTGGCGCCCGGACCTCAGGGGTCGAGCGGTGAGTGCACCCTTCACAATAAACAATCTCGAGAAGAGATTGGTAGACACACGAACACAGCTACCACCAGTACGAGTGGATCAAATATGCCTGGAGGCTTGGCTGGTGAAGGGTGGAACCAACATTTAAAGGATTGGTCTCAAGTTGAACTGCAGCTATTGCATTCCAGTTGGAGACAGTCCACTAAAAAACAGTACTCTTGTATATGGTCTAAATGGACTTCCTGGTGCAATCGAAATTCTATTAACTACTTATCTCCTACAGGACCGCAGTTAGCTAAATACCTGGCTCACCTTTATCTTGATATAGGTTTGTCTTATAAAACTATCTTGGTTTACAAATCTACCGTTTCTACGTTGTGTACACCTAACAACTTATTGAGCGAAAATCCGTTTGTGAAAAGAATTCTTAAATCTATAGCTTTGTCGAATTCTCAAAAAATTACAAAGAGAATCCCAACCTCTTGGGATCCTAGGCTTGTCGTAGACTGGCTGGTTGCAAACGCACCTACAGCTAATACATTATATGAAATATCAAGACGAACAGCTCTTATACTTTTACTGGCATCCAGTCGAAGGGTTCATGATCTTACTCTTTTACACATTGACAGTGATCATTACGAAGATCATTCTGACTACATAGTTTTGCACCCAGTATTCGGCTCCAAAACTGATAATTATGTCCATAGACAATCATCTTGGAAGCTTACAAAAGCTCACAATGCTAACATATGTCCCGTGTTTTGGCTAAAAAGCTTAATTAATCAATCGACGAATCCAACTCGGCTGGGCAGCGTTCGGGAAGCTTCGCAATATCTTCACGTCCCAAATACCGCAGTGTCTCAAGACTAAGGTCTTTGACCAGTGTGTGTTGCCAGTGATGACTTACGGAACTGAGACATGGTCGCTTACTATGGGCCTCATAAGAAGGCTCAAGGTCACCCAAAGGGCAATGGAGCGTGCTATGCTCGGAGTTTCTCTGCGTGATCGAATCAGAAACGAGGAGATCCGCAGGAGAACTAAAGTAACCGACATAGCTCACAGAATCGCTAAACTGAAGTGGCAGTGGGCAGGGCACATAGCTCGTAGAACAGATGGCCGATGGGGCAGTAAAGTTCTCGAGTGGCGACCGCGCACCGGAAAACGTAGCGTAGGCAGGCCTCCCACGCGGTGGACCGATGACCTGGTGAAGGTCGCGGGAAGCCGATGGATGCGGGCAGCGCAGGACCGGTCGTCGTGGAAATCCTTGGGGGAGGCCTTTGTCCAGCAGTGGACGATTTGTGGCTGATATGATGATGATGATGAATGTATCTCAGAACAGACGTTCCAACACCGAAATCAGCGAGCTGTTCATAACGGCTTGCGGCCAAGTGAAGGCAGCGTCACGCACAACGCTGGGCGGCTGGGTGAAGTCGCTGTTGCGCGCGGCAGGAGTACACACCAGCGTTGGCAGCACACGCAGCGCCGCAGCCTCCCTCAACTGGCTTGACAACTGTTCCATCGACGAGGTCATGGCGAAGGGTAACTGGCGTACACCCAATACTTTTGCCAGATTTTATTCTGCAGAGATACGCTCGGTATCGAATACCGCTAATAAGGACAACAATTTGTCACAATACTTTCATAGTGTATGATTATGATTTGTGAGTATAATTAATAAGAAAGTTTAAGTGCAGTGTGATTAATTAGTTTAACATTGATTTTAATTAGTAAGTGTTAAATTGAAAAATTGGAAAAGTAAATAATTTGTTCATTAATAGCTGTACAAATTATAATAAATTGATTTTGTGTAACTAATTTATAAAACATTTTCCACTTTAAATATTGCTTAATTTACCTACTTCTTTCAGTTTGGTATAGTAATAGTAATGTATATTCATTTTACTACCATATCACACATTGGCATACATAACATCTAAATGAATACTTGCCACCAGGCGATAACAAACACATCTCACTCTATAGGTCTCGAATAACGGTTCAGCGCATATAATAGGTATATCTGTTTTACCTGAAATTAAAACGGTTATTATATGCAGAAACCTTATTCGAGACCTATATTTCTAATCCTGCCTGGTTGTCTTTTTTCACCAGCCACATACTGTGAGATGAAATGTGACGAGTGATCGCCAGCCTCGGTGGCAAGTTGGGTATCCCCTCCAATCTCAGATAAGCAGGTGCGACGAGGCGGAGCTTCGAGTAGGGTGATGTAACGTACGCGAGAGAGGATGGAGGGGAGGGTTAGGGGCTGTTCAACGATGACGTAGGTCATGCTGTCTCACTCTATAGGTCTCGAATAAGGTTTCTGCATATAATAACTGTCTTAATTTCAGGTAAAACAGATATATTTTGGTGTACTGTAAGTGTAAAGAGACAGGGAGACGTTATATCTCCGAAACTGTTCACCGCTGCCCTGGAAGATGTTTTCAAGGAACAAACCACGTAAACTGGGCGCATCAGACGCCTGGTTGCAGAAATCAGCCCATCCTTACAATTACAATTACCAGCTTCTCGACTGGGGACTCGCCATCAATATCAACGGCGAGTACATAACCCACCTCCGATTTACTGACAAAATCGTGGTTATGGCTGAGACTATGGACGACTTGGGCACGCTTGATGGCCTCAGTAAAGTCTCTCAACAAGTGGGTCTTAAAAACATGAAACAACAACGAAAATAATGTTAAATGTCTGTGTCACACCCACCACCCTAAAGGTTGGAGACTTGTTGACGAATATGTATATCTGGGACAAACAGTCCAGCTAGGTATGTCCAATTTTAAGAAAGAGATCAATCGAAGAATCCAACTCAGCTGGGCAGTGTCCGGGAAGCTTCGCAATATATTTGCATCCCAAATACCGCAGTGTCTCAAGACTGAGGTCTTTGACCAGTGTGTAGCCAGTGATGATATACGGAACTGATACAAGGTTGCGTACTATGGGCTCAAGGTCACCTAACAGGCAATGGAGCGAGCTATGCTTGGAATTTTCCTATGCAATCGAATCAGAAATGAGGAGATGCGCCAGGAGAACCAAAGTAACCTACATAGGTCACAGAATCGCTAAAGTGAAGTGGCAGTGGGCAGGGCACATAGCTCGTAGAACAGATGGCCATAGGGGCACTAAAGTTCTCGATTGGCGACCGCGCACCGGAAAATGTAATGTAGACAGGCCTCCCGCGCAGTGCACCGACGCCCTGGTGAAGATTGTGGGAAGCCACTGGATTCGGGCAGCGCAGGACTAGTTGTCGTGGAAATCCTCGAGGGAGGCCTTTTATCCAGCAGTGAACTTATTTTGGCGGATATGATGAAGTGTTAATTTTTTTTTTTCTATGTAGTTAACCTACCCAGGTTACTTTATTTCCTAGTTAGAGTTTAAACATTTTTGATATCCGTACTTACAGACCAATTTACAGTGAGTAGAAGTAGAACTAGTTTTAGTAAATTAGTGACATAATTTATGTCTATGTACATATAATATAACTAGCATTTGCGAGCAGCTTCGCTCGCGTGAACATAGTTTCTATAACTGTCTTCGAGGGTGGATATGTTAATCCAGGTACTAATCTGTCTACCTACTAAATTTCATCTAGATCCGGTTATCTGTAATCGGTCTGGAAGAGATCGCTTGTTAGCGATAAGACCGCCTATATGTACAACTTCCTTAATCATTGTATCTTTTTTTTTTCTCTTATGTTGTGCAATAAAGTGTTTTCAATCAATCAATCAATCTGTAGTGGCATGAAAGAGTAACAAACATCCTCACATACAAACTTTCACATTTTTAATATTAGCACAGTATTACAAAATAGCAGCTTACAGTACTGCAACAAATGTACTTATGCAGAGCAACAGAAGGGTACTTGTGGGACAGCGGACAGCAGGGCAAACTACAGAGTAGTATGGGCTAGTACCTATGCGACATCAAAGGCGTTGCGCTACTGTAAGCCATATTGTAATACTGTGATGTTAGTAAGGATTTATCCAACAATAAACTGAAGTCCAAAAATAACTAGGTATATATAATAAAGGAATTTACAGTAATGATAACACTAAGTCTTTAATTATTTCAAAAATATTAATAAAATTATGAGGACCAAAGACATAGCATAGGCAGTCCCCACCAATTATGAACCGAAGACCAAGGCCAGTAATTATGGAAATCCTTGGGAAAGGCCTTTTTCCAGCAGTTGATGTCTTTTGGCTGATATGATGATGATAATATGGACAATTAATAAATTTTTATTTTTGTTACTGAAAGCGTAGGTGATTATATGCTCAGTGACTGAAAGTTTGCAATTTGAACTCAGAACCATCTGTTCGCAAACTGCTCTCTAATCCTGTATCTACAATACTGGTTGTAAACCAGCAGTAGTTAACTAAGAGAATAATTTATACACACCGTTCAAGTTGGACCTCCTAAGGATACTATGTGACCGGGACTTGGTCAAGGATAAAACAAGTAATTAGTAATTGATTCAGGCGTTTCTGTGTGGAACTCTATAATCAAATGTTACACAATTTTCATTAGGTACCTTGCTGTTTCTGCTGTTAGTTTCTGCGCGAAATGGAAAGCGAATACTTCGCGGAAAAGAACACACAATTTTCGCTGCACAGAAACACCGAAAACACGACACGTGTTTCGCCTCAACATGAGCGAGGCATCCTCAAGAGATGTTGACCATTCGACGACCGAGCATGTATTATTACCGACGACCGTATTCGCGTTCCATTTAATTATAATAGTTGAACATCTAACTAATAATTAGCGACAAGTTTGCAAACGAATAGGTGTATTGTTTTTATGTAAAACTGGATTATATAAGATTTGATACCAACTATTTTTTTTGCACAAAGAACAGTAAGAAACTCCGTAGATACTTTACCGATTTACCGAAAATAGCTCCGTCTGATTTTATATTATTATCACGGTTTGTTTATCTACACCATAGGAAGAGCAAATACTGCCCAAATACTGCCTGCCTGCTACAGCCACAAGAACACAAGTCACACACAACCAAACCGACCGACCGAACCACAGAACACTATGGGTACGTTCCACTAAACGCCCGCAACGATTGTAACACCCTCTGTATCGTTCCACCTAAGGCCCGTGGTCGTCGCGAGCGATCGTTCGACGTCATAGATGACGTCACTGTTCGCGACCACATCGCGCCCACTTCGCCCACAAAATATTGGTGGGTCAGAGTGGGCTTTCACCAAAGAGAATGTGGCCTCCCTATTGAAGAAGAGACTCCGGCAAAAATCAGAAGAGGAGGAAGCGCGTGCGTAAGTTTTCATACGCAGTTAAAAAAATCTATAGTATTCAGATTTAATATCGATTATTTATTGAACTATTTATACGAGAAAACAGAAAACTTTCACCATGCCGCCATATTGCGAGCACACAGCGCTCAAGATGTGCGTTCCACCTAAAACATTCGCCTACAACGCCCGCGGCCTTTTCCGTTAGTGGAACGGCAGTTTCAGCGGTCGCGGTCGATGGCGTTGCGGGCGTTAAGTGGAACGTACCCTATTACTCCACAAGGGAGGACCCACGGAGGACCGAACGCACGCAACGTGCACGCAACGCAAGAGAATCGATCAAAAGTCATTCAATTTGCCAGAAAACAGCTGATCAGTGTTGTCAACCCAAATTTTCAGATATGGTTTCCAAAATTAGTAGAAATGGGTAGAGATATATTATCTAAGCCTCGAAGGAATAAGAATGGTAAATGGAGTAGGCATAAGGTAGAAGAATCGGATTACATTTTTTTCTGTCGATATTAGCGGGAGGTAAGGTTACTACTACGTATTCTTTATTATACTCTGCTACTACACAGACTGCGCACCCACGTATGCAAAAATATTTTGCGTATTTACAATATAAAGTGTCACACTCATATTCACACACACATTAACGTTCTACAAAGTTAAAACGAGGAACTAAAACAGACTAAAACATAGTAAAAAGAAAGAATAGTAGGTTATCTTCATATAATGGTAGGTACATCGCGCGATTTGTATGTGTGCGCGTCAGTAGGCAGGCACCACAGATAGAGCTTTCAAAATTACGGATATGTTAATAATTTTGAAATCCAATGTTTTATTTTATGTAGCAAGCAATGGACATGTAAGAAGTGTATAAAAGACCTTTGACTAAACTAAAGTTTTTATTAAGATAATCATATAATCACAAGTCACACAACGCATAGATATATTTAACCTAAACGAAATGTTTATTTACTTATTAGACTTTGTCTGAAAATGAGATCTCATAAACGACAACGCATTTAGTGTTTTATCACTTAATGAACTTCTCAATATACTGCATAGATAACCAGCCGAAGAAAAAGCACTTCAGCTTTAACACTTGTTGGTGTAATCGATAGTAAATAATTATACGCTGCTGTTAGGTAAACTCTACGATCACCGCCAGCACTATCATAGATGCACATTTCTACTCTAATAATGGACTCAAGGTCAAGATCTGTGTTAACCGTAGATTTGTTTACCTGTGACGTGTCTTTGTGTATCATTTTTTCTAATTCCTCGGCCATAGTTAACTCTTCGTCAATGGAGTCAGTAAGTGCTGTGCTTATTTGTTGTTTCGGACTTTGACTTGTCTATGCAGACGTTGTGCCTGCTGTAAATTTCAGCCTTTCTAATAATCTTGTAATAAATGTCCTTCTATAATCTGACGTCGGTTTTGTGAGGTTTCTGTTGATATGGTTTCGTAAAATTGTGAATTGTTATGCAAATACTGTAAAATACCAGATTCATTCGTTCGTCTCTCTTTTATTCTTTTTCTAAGGGAAATAGCAAACTTTTCACTGAGTTTGTTGTGCTGATGATCAAGTTTATTTAACATAAACTGAAGATCAGCATCTGCATCAATAAATTTGAATCCCGGCGACACAAAGACATCGCAGTTGTTTTTATAACATCTAAACTATGATGAATGTCGTGCAGGTCTTGAATTTCTTTTTCTGTAAAATTCATATTTGATTTTAAATCCAGTAACACCTTTATAACACATGATTTTAATTTTAAAAATCGACCAATCATATCGGACAAGCTGTTCCACCGTGTCTTGCAGTTGAGTATAAAATCCATTCCCTTCCCATATGAAAAGTATTTCTGCAACAAGTCGTTTTTCAAGGGTGACTTTTTAAACCATTTAACCAAATCTCGTACTTTTTTATAGTATCTATTTGTACAGAAATTCAGATTCTAGAATTCTTGGTACTTCGATATCAAATCCTCCATAGTTTTCTTAAGAATCTTCAGAGTCATAATCCAGTTCTTTATCTTGTTGCTTTGTGTTGGGAGTTGACTGTTTCTGTGACCTATATAGCACATCGAGCACTGCAAGTTGTATGCCGTGGGCAAAACACAATTTATGGTAGCCATCAAAATTTTTGCCCATTTTAACCATCACGCTGGCTCCGTCTGTTGTGAAAGCAACTATGTCTTCAAGGCTTAGTCTGAAGTTGCTCAAATGTTGTTGTACTAATTGAGTCATTGAACCTTTTATTCTCACCAGACCCAAATTTTTGTATTTAGCTGGCTCGAGATCTGTACTGTGGATGTTCATATATCTTTTGTTCCGGGTAGAGTTCCACTTATCAAATGTCATTGTAAATCTTTTGTTTTGGGACTTCATCTCCTTTAAAAGATGCATCAGAGTGTTTTTTGTATTATCATTTAGCTCTAAAACTATCTTGGTTATAGTTGATGGCGATTTCGGTAGATCATACCCGGATTTTTTGAAAACATACCTCAGGTCTTTAGAAGTACAAAATTTGCTCAAAGGGAAACCATCCAATGATGCAATTCTAGTCACTCTTAACTCCATGGAAGACTCACTCACATAATAATCCGTGAGTTTAGTTTTCTTTTGGGGTGGTGCTTCATTTGGGGCACAATTTCTTTTTTCTTGAATTGGCTCAACTGTACAATAGGGTCCATCGATTTGGCAGTCCGCGATTTTTTTGGTAAGAGATATGCTTTAGCTGAACATCCATACCAAATTTCAAGGTTAGGAAACCAGCGGTTTTTGAGTTATGAATTTTTGAAAATTGTTATTTTAGGTACTCTTTGGTCCTTTAGAAATCGGTATTTTTACATACTCTTTGATCGGAAAACTCGCTACCGCTTATTACAAAAAGGTGTTAGTCAATTGGAACCCCGAGATTCATAATTTAGTAGCTAGCGTAGCCCCCGCCACCCATTTAAAACACCCAACAAACCTTCGGGATCCGAGGGGATGTGGGAGTATAAGGGCGGGGGAAAGCACGCGGGGCCGACTTGAGGGCGGACAAACTCTGGGGTAACAAATCGAAAACCAGGGGGTAATCCGTCAAGGTCAAGGTCAATCATACAAGGTCATTTCAAGGTCAAGGTCTAAGTAAATTGAATCCCAAAGATTCATAATATGGGGTCCGCGAAGCGGACCCCTAACGGGGGCGTAGCCCCCGCCACCCATTTAAAACCCCCAACAAACCTTCGGGATCCCAGGGGGATGTGGGAGTATCAGGGCGGGGAAAGCATGCGGGTCCGACTTCGTCGACACTGTAGGAAGGGTGTGGTACGGGGAGTTCTAAATGGAAGCGGGAGCGAGCGAAGCGAGCTCGGACTTTCGGAGCACCCCGACTCGGATGCGTTAGGTTTGACATGAGAACACAGAAGTAGGAGCCCCGAAGGGGCTCCGTCGACCACTCAACACTGTAGGAAGAGTGTAGTACGGGGAGTTCTAAATGGAAGCGGGAGCGAGCGAAGCGAGCTCGGACTTGCGCAGCACCCCGACTCGGATCCGTTAGGTTTGACATGAGAACACAGAAGTAGGAGCCCCGAAGGGGCTCCGTCGACCACTCAACACTGTAGGAAGAGTGTAGTACGGGGAGTTCTAAATGGAAGCGGGAGCGAGCGAAGCGAGCTCGGACTTGCGCAGCACCCCGACTCGGATCCGTTAGGTTCGGAGACTGTGCGGGGAGGCGAGCTTAGCTCGCCTCCCCGCACAGTCGTAGTGTTAGGTTTGACATGAGAACACAGAAGTAGGAGCCCCGAAGGGGCTCCGTCGACCACTCAACACTGTAGGAAGAGTGTAGAACGGGGAGTTCTAAATGGAAGCGGGAGTGAGCGAAGTCCTCTTGTTTGTTCACCCTGAAGTCAGACTCGCGTGCTTGCCTTGATTCTCACACATTCCCTTCGGATTCTGAAGGTTTGTTCTGACCTTGACCTTAGACCTTGACTGGGGAGGGGGCAAATGACCTTGACCTTGACGGATTATCCTCTGGTTTTCGATTTGTCACCCTCAAGTTTGTCCGCCCTCAAGTCGGCCCAGCGTGCTTTCCCCCCGCCCTTATACTCACACATCCCCCTCGGACCCCAAAGGTTTGTTGGGGGTTGGAAACGGGTGGCGGGGGCTAGGACCAAACTATGAATCTTGCGTTTCAAATTGATTCCACCTTTTTGGAATGAGCGGTAGCGATTTTCGCCGTCACAAAAGTGGATAAGCATCGTTAGCAGGCGGTTTTCCGCCCAAAGAGTATGTAAAATTACCAATTTTCAAAATTCATTTTCTCGAAAACTACCCCCCTCCTAACTTCCATCTTCTAGGGGAGGGTTCCCCTCCTCCCCCTCCCCCCTCCCCCCCACTCCCAACCCCCAAAGCGATGGACCCTATTGTACAGTCCTACCATGCTCCAGTTGCTCGG